>CM035174.1:31869767-32162739 GCA_020205615.1 Panax quinquefolius
TAATAGAAGAATGTCACCAAGTATAGGGTAAACCACATACAAAAGTTATTCCAATGTAATAATAAGCAATGGAATAACATAAGGATTTCACCAAGTATAGGGTATCTGCGTATCACAGAGGTTATGTATAGGGTATGCCACTTTTACAAAGTTATTCCAACGGAATAATAGTGAATGGAATAATGTAAGTTCTCTTCAAGAAGAAAGAATAACACCCCTTCAGTAAAAGAAGGCTGAATATAGAAGTAGTGAAGTAGCGAATACTCTTCTTCTTTCTATAATTTTCTCTCTATAGCTTCTCTATAATTTCTCTCTAGAGTTTCAATGAATTCGTAAGAAAATAATGAAGGAATGAGCTTCTATTTATAGGAAAATGGAATGCATAGTAACTAATCCATAAAACAAATCCAGATTGATTTACTTTAATCGACGGTCCATATTTAAAGAAAAATCTTTTAAATAAAATATAATATATTCTATTTATATAAAAACATTTTACTATGCAAACACTATGCAATACTATGCAAAACACTATGCAAAACACTATGCAACACTATGCGTAATAAAATATAATATATTCTATTTATAGAATAACTTTAATAAAGTATTCTATTTTATATAAAAGATGTTTACGTTTTATTACGTTAATAATCTGAATAAAATAAAACGTCATTATCGCTATAATAATTCATATTATTAATCGACAATAATGGAATCAAACCGAGTGACTTCTCACATAAGCATCAATAATCAATACCGCTATTGCTACTATGCAACCACACTTATTATTGTACTTTTTACTACCGAGTAGTTCAATAGTAACCACGGTAAAAACTTCCTATAGATTATTTCAATAAAATATTTTTGTCGTTTTCTCAATCCGGCAATAATTACATTATAAGTCCACCAATGATTGAGTAGTTGTCGAATATTCCCTGCTAAACCAATATTCCCAGGCCAATCGAATATAATATAACCACTTGCATAGTTTGCAAAATTTATAAATACTACCCACAACTATAATATTATCTCAAATTCACACCATAATATTAAAAAATTATTTTGACAAAATTTAAATCTTTATTGATAAAATCTGGGTCTCACAATCTCCCTCCTTATGGAATTTAAGCCCTCGAAATTAGGTGCGATACTGATATGATAAAGAGATGAGGATACCTTGAATACCTTTATTGTTAAAATATTAAATTCATCTTCGTTAATCCGCCAAAGATATTCATTAACAATTCATCTTTGCACTACAGGCCAAAGATATTTATTAACAATTCATCTTTGCACTACAGGCCAAAGATATATAACTGTAAAACCAATAATACTGAGACTTAACTTAATAGTATCACAACCATGAATTATCCATGCACTACTGGCTAAGGATATTCGTGTTTTCAATTACGGTCATGATTATACGAATAATCCGTGGTCATAATCATACCAAGTCTATCAATGCACTACTACCAAAGATGACTTTTACCACATCCATGAATTAATATTTCATTCATTGAGACTCACTCAATAATTAATCCATATCATCGAATCATCCCCGCACTACGGCCAGGATATTCATTAGTATCACGACCACGAATTATCCATGCACTACTACCAAAGATAATCGTGTATTCATTAGTATCACGACCACAAATTATCCATGCACTACGGCGAAAGATAATCGTGTATTCATTAGTATCACGACCACAAATTATCCATGCACTACGGCCAAAGATAATCGTGTATTCATTAGTATCACGACCACAAATTATCCATGCACTACGACCAAAGATAATCGTGTATTCATTAGTATCACTACCACAAATTATCCATGCACTACGGCCAAAGATAATCGTGTATTCATTAGTATCACGACCACAAATTATCCATGCACTACGACCAAAGATAATCGTGTATTCTTTAGTATCACGACCACAAATTATCCATGCACTACTGACCAAAGATAATTGTGTTTTTAATTACTGAGTTATGATTATCTTTAGAACAATCCTCGGTCATAATCATACCAAGTCCATCTATGCACTACAGGCCACAGATGACTTTCAACATAATATAAGCATGAGGATAATGATATAAAGAATCAATCAAATGAGATAAAGGATAAATATTAAACATTTATAATATAATTTATCCAGGATTCAAGAATATCCCCATGTTATCAATCACTTAATAATCTCATAATCTAATATCATTAATATTATAACAATATTTTAATCACTTCTTAAATTTATAAACAATTTATCTTAATTGTTTACGCTTTACCATATAATGCATTTAATCATTCAAAAATGCCATACTCATAAGATATCATCACCAATTATCAAATCTCTCAAAAAATATGCATATATAGGATTCTTTAGCCATAAAATCCTATTTTCAACTTTGTTACTTCACATAACATATTTAACTCATATGTTCGTAACTAAACTATTTTCATGAAAAATACCAAATCAGTCCCAAAAATATTTCTTTTCTGGGATTTAGCATAATATAGTCCCATAATGAAAATATATTTTTCTCGAAATTTTTAAAATTCATTTACTATTTTTCAAAAATCAATTTCTAATTAATCCCTTAAGAAATTAGCTACCTCAAGGTTAACTCCAAAAATTCCCAAATCTTGGCAGGACCTTACACATGTTAACGTGAGCTTCCAGTTTAAATTTCATGGTCATCGGAGTTATAGAACTCCAGTTATAGCGTTTTTCGTCGGAAAAACCTAAATATTGAAATAGTCATAACTTGCTCATTTTAAGTCAGAATGAGCTCATTTTTGGACAAGAGATACTTTATACCATATACTTTCATGTCCCAAAAACCCAGAATTTTTCTCATAATTTAAGTGGCCGAAACAGCCCCTCTAAAATCATGGCAGCAGCTTTTTCGGTTTTTGCAGCTTTGCACTCCTTTGCTAAAATCAGTCCACACAAAAATCTACAACACCTTTTCCAGTAATTCCACTTGAATTAGTTAGGTAACTCATAGATCTAACTCTAGGTCTTGACCACATTCAAAAATTCAAAATATAATAGGAGATATGGTCTATTGAATTTCATGTTACGTTTTTCACCAAAATCTGATTTTCAACTCTTTGTGATTTTTAAGAAACTTTCATGTTTTTACATACTAACCAACATAACTCATCATAAAACTTACTAATACCACGAATACCCATGATTTTCATTAGTCCAATGCTTTTATTATGACTTTCATCATAAACCACGTAAACTGTTCATTTAGTTGAAGAAATATTTGAGGGTTTAAGAAATGGGTTTTTGTACTGGGGTCAATACAAAATTCGATTTCACGCTCTAAGTAGGCTAAGAAGTCTTCAAGAATACGCCAGGAAATTTATTAATAATAGAAATATCATTCAAAACTGTGACTCTCATCCAAGACTTGGATAGTACGTCACATTGATACCAACTGTGACTTCTATCCCTTAACCTAGATAGCACCTCACAATGATACCTATAAACTTGCCATCTTCATTCACGATGTTGCCTCTGAAAAGTCCGGCTTCATTGCATTCCACACAAGGAAGTCAACAACGAAAGGTTCGGGACTCTTTACTTATGGCTTGATATGACAATGATTAATTTTAGGGTTTGGTTACTTTGAATTAGGTATATGTGGTTGTTATAAATATAAAAGCTAACAACCTTACGAAAAGCATGATGAGTAGTTAACCAATTGATTCCTAAAATCAAAGGCAAGTATTTTCAAAGAGATAAGATTGACGAATTAACGTGAAAGTTTCGATTTGAATCAACAAGATTTATAAGCATGGAGGTAACGAAGGTTTCTCCCAACTAAGTTTAAACAGATAAATCAAAGTCCAATTTCTCCTGAGTCAAATTTAAACGTTGAACGCAAGCAAGAGAGATAAAATAATAGGTAGAACCCAGATCGATTACGATATAGACTTCAAGAAGAGCTTATGATTAACTTACCCGTGATAATTTTATTCGGGTTCCTCGTCACGAGAAAAATAAACGCTCTCTCTTAAACTACCGCTTTGGATTGTGCAGGACATCCTTTGGCATCACTATCTCAACTAGACTTGACTTCACCATACGACAAAATCGAGCTAAGTGACCTTCTCTTCCGCAATTAAAACACGCTTTGGATTCTTTGCGTCAGATTTGGACGGATGTGTCCCTCTGTCGCATTTGAAACATACTGACCGGTGGTCGTTCTTCTTCCTTTGAAACGGGTCTTTGATCCGACGCGTCTTCACGTCATTGTTGAACCCTCTCTTCTTGAAATGTCCATTCTTATTATCTTGGCCATGATTACCACCGAAATGGTTACCATTCTTGACATGATAATTTCCCCACGATGGTTATCATTGTTCAGATGGCCAGCTTGCCACCCAGTATGATTATTATCGTGTTGTTGCTCATTACCTTTTGGTTGAAATGACTCAACTGGTCTCATGTGCTTCATTGCTTATCTCAATATTTTCGGATGTCATTTTCAAATCGCCACCAAACATGGGTTAATTGACATACGAACATATTATCACTATACTCAATTGACCAATCAAATACCAAATAAACTTAGGTAGGTCATACTAGCGAAGGTATTCCCCGTCTCTCCCCTCCTAGTACTATTCTCACATCTTAGCCAGGGATCATATCCCTAAGCTCTGATACCAACTGTGACGCCCCCAAAATTATGTATACGTCACCCATCTTGGGTCGCCACTTACATGGTACATAAATTCAAATACAACTTACTAATATAACATGCGTGTGCAATCGACATAAATCGTGAGTTTGAATACAAATTTTGTCTACTAGATATTATACAAACTTAAAAGGAGTCCTCATTACATTATTATCACACTATTTCACGTAATAGTGAGGACTACTAATGCTATCCTCTGGACCATTACTTACGTTCCCCGACTCGTCCCATTATGTTCTCATTTCACAAGAGAACAAAAAAAAAAAAAAGGTGAGCTCAACTAGCCCAAGAAGAAATATTATGACTAAGATAATGCGAGAATAAATTATCATTAGCCTTCAACAAAGTTAAACCGATAAAATACAATAGACAACCAGTTTAATCAGCAGCGGAATAAGCAACCCATTAAAAAGAGTCAAGTAGAGAATAAAGTCTACTATCTTTTAGGTTTTAAAAGGTTTTCATTAATTTTTATCATTTGAGACTCAAACAATAATAAACCACCACATCTAATCATCCCCAGTACCACGGTCAAGGATTTTCATCAAATTATCAATGGTCATGACTATACCGAATCACCCCCGTCATAATCATACCAAAAACTATCCATCATCGCATTACAGAGCCATCGAGGACTTTTGTCACATCATTTATATCAAGTCATGATTATACCGAATGATCCTAGTCATAATCATACTAAGTTCATCTATGCACGTAAGCCAAAGATAACATAATATAACATGAGGATGATGACAATGACATAATAATTCAATAAAACAAGTTCAAGAATTATTTAATCCATGAATTATTAACGTCCAAATTATCAACATGATAATCTTGTTTTCGTGAGTTAAATTCAAGAATGATCGAAGAATATTTCCATGAAAAGATCTTTGGATGAAACGCAAATATCAAGGATATTCTATTAATTTCATGGAGTATAGAAGTCAAAGTTTTAACCAACCGGGTATAATAAAGAATGGAATAACAAAAGAAATCACCATGCATGCGGTATTGCAGCATGGACAAGTTATTCAATGAGAATAATAATAACGGAACGGTCGTCGTGAAATTCACAATCCAAGCGGGATGTTCCAACAGAATAATAAAGATGGAACCGATCCGGTGTAAAACACATGAGATAGGATATTCCAATGAAATGATAAAGATTTTAACCAGTGTCGGTGTAAAACACATGAATGTGATGTTCCAACAGAATAATAAAAGATTTTAACCAGTCCCAGTAAAACACGCATGAGCAGGATGTTCCAATGAATAATAGAAGAATGTCACCAAGTATAGAATTAAACCAGCGTATACGAGTTATTCCAATGAATAATAAGCAATGGAATAACATAAGGATTTCACCAAGTATAGGGTATGCCACGTATCGAGGTTATGTATAGGGTATGCCACTTTTACAGTTATTCCAATGGAATAATAGTGAATGGAATAACGTAAGTTCTCTTCAAGAAGAAAGAATAACACCCCTTACCGTAAAAAGAACCTATATAGAAGTAGTGAAGTAGCGAGAATACTCTTCTTCTTTTCTATAATTTTCTCTCTATAGCTTCTCTATAATTTCTCTCTCTAGAGTTTCAATGAATTAAGTAAGAAAATAATGAAGGAATGAGCTTCTATTTATAGGAAAATGGAATGCATAGTAACTAATCCATGAACGGTCCAGTTGATTTACTTTAATCGACGGTTCATATTTAAAGAAAAATCTTTTAAATAAAATATAATATATTCTATTTATATAAAAACATTTTACTATGCAAACACTATGCAATCTTATGCAAAACACTATGCAAAACACTATATCAACACTATGCATAATAAAATATAATATATTCTATTTATAGAATAACTTTAATAAAGTATTCTATTTTATATAAAAGATGTTTCGCTTTTATTACGTTAATAATACGAATAAAACAAAACGTCATTATCGCTATAATAATTCATATTATTAATCGTGATAATGGAATCAAACCGAGTGACTTCTCACATAAGCATCGATAATCAATACTGGTGTGCTACTATACAACCACACTTATTCTTCGTATTTTTTACTACCGAGTAGTTCAATAGTAACCACGGTAAAACTTCCGCCGTTATTTCAATAAAATATTTTTGTCATTTTCTCAATCCGACAATAATTCTGTTGTGGGGTCCACCAATGATTGAGCCATTGTACGAATATTCCCTGCTAAACCGAATATTCTCCGACCAATCAAATATAATATAACCACTTGCATAGTTTGCAAAATTTATAAATACTACCCACAACTATAATATTATCTCAAATTCACACCATAATATTAAAAAATTATTTTGACAAAATTTAAATCTTTATTGATAAAATCTGGGGTCTCACAACAACTCTCACGAAAATATTTCTTGCACTTATTACTGTGATTATCGAACATTCTGATTTAATCAGTGCAACCTTTGAGAAGTTAAGCAATTAATTTTCTGATATTATTTGAGCTGGTATTTGGTAAGAAATTAATTATTTATTTATTTTGTGCTAATTGATCATTGCATATAGTTGAGCCTTTAAGTGTTAAATTGATTATTGTTGCATTGATCATAGACCTCTATATTTGTATTGAATTTTTATTTTAGACTAAGTGTAGTCTAAAGGTGTTAATCCTAATGGATTAGAGAAAAGGGTTACAAATAGGTTCAAGGAAGCAAATGTGCTTGAAGAGTGCATAGGTGCACAAGGAGCAAGAGTGCTCAAGAGAAATTAATTGTTAATTAACTTTTGTAAGAATCAGTCTTGTAATCTGTGACAACCCCAAAACAGGTCCGTTCCATCCAACCCATTCTGAGTCGCCAAATACATGGTACAGAAAACAACTATAACTTTATTAATACAATTGTCGTGCAAGATACGACAACACTTAAACTGTGAGTTTAAATACAAATATATACCAACTGTGACTCTGGACACCAACTTGGACAACACCTCATAATGACACCTTACATAAAGGTATAGTCGAAAACTGTTTTAGAAATTAAAATCTTTGGGAAGTGCTCAAGGAAATCTTCGTACATGGGAGGCCATGCGTCTAGGTTATGATAGATATCATATGGCCACATAATTATCCTTGGTTGACCCAATAGACCCCAAAGAAAAACGAGAAGATTACTATCATATTCTTTCCAATGGTGAGTCTTCTCTTGACATATCATTATCTCCACTGTCTCTAATTGGGAATTATACTCTAAACAAACACCCAAGATTATATAGGTAGTGCTTGTAAATATACTCAGCAAGTGGATGAGCACATCCTTGTCTTATGATGACACGAGGTTGTATATCATTAGACATCTTGTATGATAGTGGCAAAACACCCTTCCAACGTTGGGTTCGCCTCACCCTAGTTGATTCACCAAATATAACTACTAAATGATGACCACCGTTCTATTCCCCTGTTATCCCCGCTCGACCCAGCTACACTCGTATTACCTGAAAGGAATTGTGAAGTAAAAGGGTGAGCACAACTAGCTCAGTAAAGAATATTATGACTAAAGATAAATAAATTATCAATAGTCTTCATCAGTAATAAATCAGATATTTAGAACATATGGTAGATGATAAAATTTTTCAACCATAGTTAGTTGAATGAACGAGCGATCCATTAGAAGAGTCAAATAGACCATAAAATCTATTATCTTCTCCATGTTAAAAAGTCCACCAACAATGTTTTATCCTCAGTAACATCAATCAACAATTTACATCCCACAATCACGTGTATAACTTCATAATCGTAATTGTAGTTCTAAATTCCTTTCCTCATCTAGGACAAAGATAATTTTCATCACTGTCTTTACCCGAAACATCAAAGATCATGGTTATACCAAATCACAGTTCCTGTTCATAATCATACTAATAAATTCATCTTTGCACTACGGGCCAAAGATATTCATCAACAGACCATCTTTGCACTACATGCCAAAGATATTCATCAATAATTCATCTTTACACTACGGGCCAAAGATATTCATCAATAAGTCATCTTTTTACTATGGGCCAAAGATATTCATATCTCAAAGAAATATATAATCATTTTAGAATTTATATAAACAATAATTATAACCATGTTGATCAATTCACCTTTGCACTTAAGCTAAAGATATTCAATTATAAATTCAATGATCATGATCATACCAGTCACAATTCAACTTTTCACTACTGGCCAAAGAGAACCCTAGTCATGATCATACCAATAATCTACCCATCTTTACACTCCAAAGGAAAGAGAATTTCAACATCGTGGTTATAAAAATGTTATATATGATAATAAAATCAATATAATCAATACATAGTTTTAATCTCCAGAGTAATATTCATAAATCAACTATAATTTGGTTAGAAAAAGAAACCAATTTTGTAGTGAATAGTACCCGTGAATAGTAACTCGTGAATAGTAACTCATGAATAGTAACTTATGAATAGTAACCTGTCGTGAATAATAACTCGTGAATAGTAACTCATGAATAGTAACTCGTGAATAGTAACTCATAAATAGTAACCCCGACATAAAAAAGTTCCAAATTTGATAAAAAGTTTAACCCAATATTTCGGCATAATGATATTGAAGAAATAATATCATTTATGAAGAAAATAATCTCCCTTACAATCCCTTACTATCCCTTACCTCAAAAGAGCAAGATTTCCGACATGGAATAACGTATTTGAATCGAACTTGCATAGATATAAGCAACACTCAAGATATCAAAATACTCACAAGAATACACTCGATAATATAGAGAGAAATAGAGAAAAACTTGGGTTTACGGTGTGATTTTCAATTCTAACCTAAGCACCCTATTTATAGAAAAATGCTTAGAACACAAAGCGTAAAATTTAATAAATTAATAAATTAAATTTTCACGCCAACCTTTGAATCATCCAATTCAAAGATGTTTGACAACCCACCAACAATACAAAAATGTTTTTTATATTTAAAATATTTTAAACTCCAAAAATCAATTATTTCGAAACTTCAGAACTTCAATAATTCATAATAAATAGCCTTTTATCGAGAAAATTTGAATTTTACGAATATTTATAGGAAATTCAAATCTCTACAACTTCTGCGAAAGAAAGTTTTTCAAATTCCAAGCGAGAATTGGCCAAAATCCACATACTGACGATTTTACGTTATATAATCAAATTTCGGTCAAGAAATGGGGTCCACCGACACACAAAAAATATGTGTTAATCATTTAATGCAACAAAAATATTCTTCCTCCTCATATACTCATATATCACACATTCATTGTAAAAATATCATCATTATTATATTATAATAATATAATAAAATATTATTTTATCGAGAAAAGATAAAATATCAATTTTCAACAATTGTCACTTTAAAAATTTTCTCCATCTATATCCACATAAAATGAATTTTTTCCTTATCATATAAATCAATAATTAATTATTCACAAATAATATTACGAGAATCACAATAATGATGACTAGGCGGGTTCCTGGAAAGAGGAACTTTCCAATAAGAATTTCTCCTTCTCGGCCTAGCAATTAGGTGACCAAACCTCTCCTTAGATGTAACTTTCTAGACATTACCAATAATAATGCTATCTAATAATATTATTCAAATGATATGAATTATTAATTTGATAATGGAAAATACTTGTCGTTAACAATTATTAAAACAACAATAATATAAAATATCAACGCAACAATTATTGAATCAAAAATAAAATATTGAACAGTAATTACTGTAACAATTTTTTAGTAGTGCCTTCTTACGTAAGAATCAATAATTTGTGCAATACTGCAAGTGTCTTCTTTGTCTGCAACCACGCATATTCGTGTGTTTTAACCAATCGGGTATTCCAACAAAGATAATTAATTGGTAACAACTACTGGCAATTATTTATAAACAACTTATACTTATCGTTTTCTTCATCCAATCGCTTTCAGTTATGGGGCCCACAAAAGGTCAGGCAGTCGCATTTAATATTCCACGACCAAATGAATATTCCCCGACAACAATGAGTATTTTATAACCACTTGCTTATTTAAAATATTTACATATATCACCCTTAACTTTAACCTTTTATCAATTTAACCATTTACTAAATAGAAAAATTGAATACTTTTATTTCATAAAATTCGGGGTCTTACATAATCAGTGTTTATTTATAAAGAAATAAATAAAGTGAGTCTCCGATACTAGTTGGTATTGAACGTGGACTAGGCTATTATTAAAGAGGGTAATAGCTGAACCACGTAAAAAATCCTTGTGTTGATTTTATTACTTGCATTACTCACGTAGACTATTTAATTATCTTAATAATTAAAATCTGAATATTTGCTCTATATTAAGATAATTCTTCAAACACCAAGTATTTCATTTAACTTATAAATTCAGCAGAATATTTAGTAATTTCAGTAGACTATATTAATTCAGCAAACTGAATTAATAAATATAGTAGCTTGAATTTAATAGCTCGATCTAAAGTTTAAAAATTGGTCATAGATTGCTCCCACACTTATTCAACCTCCCTTCTAAGTGTGCCTAGTTAAATTTCAGAAGGTTCTCCTATTTTTATAGACACCCTCCCCTAAATTTCTTTTCTTATGCTCTAATAATTTATTCTCCTTTGTTGTGAAATTTATTTTTCCCTTTTGCATGTGGAACTTATTTTTTTATGAGTTGACTAATTTCTTTCTATTTTGTAAGAATATTTCATTATCATCTCTTGTGAGATTTTACTTTCTCTATTTGAGTGATATTTTTTTCATTAATGAGATTTTTTTTTAGTGCAAGGATTGTTAAACATAGATTGTTCATATTTTTGGGTATCGTTATCATGATGGTTTTTTCTTCTGTTGCTTGTGTAAAAAATTTCTAAAATTTGTATATTTTATTATTATTTTGAAATATAACTATTTTTAAGAATATTTGTGGTGTCCTCTACATATTACTAATTATCTATTATTTTGCTTAAAAGAATTATTATTTTAATTTTTATTATAATTTTTTATCTTTTGTAACAGATTATAATTTTAATATAGTTTAATCTTTTAAATTGTTTGGTCAAAAAAAATAGGAAGAAGAAGAAGAGATTTCTTCGTGAGAAAGCTGAAAGCTCTTTGAGTCTGTTTTAATTGTATTTTACGAACATAAATTTAAAATAAACAATAAATAGAAGAAAGAAATTAACTTTTACTACTATTTAGCAAAAAAAAAAAAAACTTTTACTCACAAAGTAGGAGTAATCCATATCAGTTATCACTATCAATCTATCATGCGTATGGTTGACGTTGACTACCATAATATACTGGAAAGGACAAAGGAGCAATTATATATATTAAATCAAAACCTCAAAGTGCTTCTTTATTACATGAAAACAGTAAACACAAAGCCTCAAGCTAGAGAAGAACCTGAAAACCTTAGTATATGAGGTGACCCCTCATTTTGGGCCCGGATTAAAGTGTTTTTACAAAACCATAAAGGAAGTTTATAAAGTTGGATCCTATAATCCAATATTTTAAAAATCATAATGACGGACCTGATATGTCGCCTAAGAAAATATCAAGGCGTATTTTTTTAGTGAACTCATGTATATATATATATATATATATATATATATATATATATATATATATATATATATATATAGTCCAAGATTGTAAAGAAACACTTTACTTTTCTTAAAATCTGAACACTTTTTTTTTTTGATTTTTTGGTTTTTTTTAAATAACTAAAAAAAAGTTTAATATTTTATGGGCTGAATTTTTTTTATAATACAATGTTTTGGATGTGATTTGGATCACGTATAACAAAAATAGTCTCAGATAGTGCAAGCGGTCATATATACATTTTTTGGTATAGGTATCCAAATCACGCCAAAAACATGTATTATGAAAAATTCCAATTCCATAAAATATTAAACTTTTTTAGTTGTTTAAAAAAAAACAAAAAAAAAAGTCCGTATTTTAAGAAAGTAAAGGAACTCACTCGATTCGATTATATATATATATATATATATATATATATATATATATATATATATTTATTACATTATACAAAATATATAGTAGCGGTGTTTTTTTTAAATTTTACACAAAATTTACTTTAAAAATCTTAAAAGATTTAATAAATTTATTTTAGTATTGTAAAATTTTAAAATATTTATTAAATTAATGTAGTAAAAGACTGATTCCTTCCAAGTATGGGCCTATGCAAATTGATCAAAATTATTCAAAATATGATAATATAAATAATAAATAAAAAACCTTTAGCATAAGTAAAGACAATTGAAACAACACATAGAAACAAGATTTTAATAAATTAGTCAAAATATAATTGATCTCGATTCAAAATATAAGATTATTATTTATTTTTAAAATCAATTTGTGATATTTTTAAACTCAAAATTGACGTATGTTTATTTTATTTTAATCAATACAGTGGTGACTATTGTAAACTATCTCAAAATTCTATTACTTACAAAAATTTATTATTCTTTAATTTTAACGAACTTGATCAATTTTTTTTTAAAAATATCTCATGCCGACTATTAAGAATGAAAGGAGTTAAAAAATAAAGAATTTAATTTTACTTAAGAGTATTGCTACATATGACAATAATTTTTTAATATTAAATAACGACATATGTAAATATATGGAATCGAAAAAGAAAAACACATTATTATTTTATCTTATCCCGTGTTTGTACGTTAATCATAAATTAAATTCGTCATCAATTAGTTGTCATATAAATCATTTTCCTTCATCCAACTGAAAGAATACATTGAAACAAGATTTTAATCTAAAATGTTGGGACAAGTCTATAATTTAGCCAGCAAAAAAGAAAGTAGTCCTCTTTATTGGATCAATCAACTAACTTATTGTATCTAATAGACTACTAGTATCTTCTTAGTACCATATGACCCAAATGCGGGGGAATGGCAACCTTTCTATAGATTTTTGTTTCTTATGAATTTCCGTTGCTCAAGTTCCCAAGTATTTTACAAACTAGTTAGTTGTAAAATCTTTTCGTATGTGTATGAATGATGAGATTTATCTCAAATTTTGAACCAATAGGATGATTTATTGAGTGAGCAAGAAATTCAAAATCAATTGTATTTTATTAGATAGATATGTCACTTAAGTACTCCTTTCCGTTATTATTTTATTTCACGTTTTAGGTGAAAATATACCGATTAAAAAATATAATTAATATTTTATTTAATTAAGCGAAATGAATATAAAATCTTAATATTACCATTTTAAAATTTATTGAAAAGTTTGAAAGAGAAACAAAGTAGACAAAATAATATATATTCATGAATGTTTACGTCGATTTTTTGATTGTCGATTACGTGGATAAATATTAATAATAATATTATTAAATATATGTGTAAGATGTGAGACCTTCTTATAATTCATATTAATCTCATATTTTGACAAACTTTGCAATTGTATTTAAATTTATAGCAATACACATCTGGACTCCATATTATCATAATATAAATGAGAAGCTAAGTAATTAATACTTTTTAAAAATCCATAAACTACATATAAAAACAAATAAATCTCTACAAACCACATATAAAAAAGAAAAAATCAGACAATATTCCCTCTATTCCTTTTTATAGGGAATAGATGACATAATGGTTGATTAGGGATAATAGACATGTTGTATAGGCTCTAGGAAAAGTGGGGGGCAAGGCCAGTCATTGTTTTTTTTGGGGCTACCATTAAATGAGAATTTGAAGTAAATCATATGAATGGTTAGTGGACAACACCATTACGGGTTTTGATGCTTGGGCCCCTACCATTCACCGGACAGGAGAATTATTCAACTTGCATCTCGCTAACAGTTTTGAATTTCGTTTGCTTTGCCCGATACAGATTGTTTGAGATTGTTTAAAAAACATTATTACTCTTTCCGTTTCTAAATAAGTGTCGTTAAATTTTTTTACAAATGAATTAAAAAAGTCATTTAATACTATCATTTACTTCCTCTGTTCCTAAAAGATTGTGGTTTTAGAAAAAAAAATTTGTTTCAAAAAATTTGTCGTTTACAACTTTCGAGGAGAATAGATTATTTATTTTTCTATATTACCCCTACTTTCTCTCATTGTCCCAAGAAATTCTCTTCCTTGTATTAATAATTTTTAATTTTCCATAAAGGGGTAGTGATGTAATTTCAAACAATTTTTACTTGGTAAATAATACTCCCTCCGTTCCTAAAAGATTGTCGTTTAAGGTTTTGACACATGGATTAAGAAAGTATCATTTACCAAGTAAAATTTGTTTGAAATTTCATCACTACCCCTTTATGGAAAGTTGAAAACTATTAATACAAGAGAGATAATTTCTTGGGAAAATGAGAGAAGGTATGAGTAATATAGGAAAGTAAATAATTTATTCTCCTCGAAAGTTGTAAACAACAAATTTTTTCTTCTAAAACGACAATCTTTTAGGAACGGAAGGAGTACTTTCTTAATCCACGTGTCAAAACCTTAAATGACAATCTTTTATGAACGAAGGTAGTAAGTAATACTCCTTCCGTCCCAGGATAAAAGTCCTGGTGGACTTTTTACGCATATTAAGAAGATGAATGAAATGATAAAATTATCCATAATAATGTCATTAAATATGAAGAGAGAATAAGAATAAGAAAAGTATGAGATATTTAATGTTACGGGTATAATAGGAAAATATGTGTAAAAGTTTGGTTATTAAAGGAAAATGAATATTTAACATGGGACTACCCAAAATAGTAATAAGGACTTTTATCATGGGACGGAGGGAGTAGTTAAAATATGTGTAAAATTCCATCACTACCCCTTTATGGGAAATTGAAAACCATTAATACTAAGGGTGAGAATTTCTTGGGACAACGAGATAAGGTAGGGGTGATATAGGAAAGTAAATAATTTATTTTCCTAGAAAGTTGTAAACGACAAATAAATTGAAACACATTTTTTCTTCTAAAACGTAACTTATTTAGGAATGGAGGGGGTACCAATTTTGATTATTGTTTTTGTTTATAATCAATTTTAAAAAGTAATTTTTTCGCAAATAAAAAATAATTAAACTAGTAAAATATAAAAATGTTTGGTGTGACGCCCCCAAAATAGGTATACATCACCCATCTTAGGTCGCCAAATACATAGTACACAATTCAAATACAACTTAATTATACAACGATCGTATAAAACTGACAAAAACATAATCTAAGAGTTTTAATAAGAATATTGTCATCTAGATAATATCCACACTCAATGGAGTCCTCATTACATTTATTGTCACACTATTTAAAAGAATAGTGAGGACTACTAATGTTATCATCTGTAATCGTCACTCCGCTCCCCGACTAGTCCCTTGCTACGTTCTCATTTCTGAAGAGAACGGTGAAAGAAAGGGTGAGCTCAACTAGCCCAAAGAAGAAATATTATGACTAAGATAATGCGAGAATAATTTATCGTTAGCCTTTAACAAATGTTAAACCGATAAAATATAACAAACATCAAGTTTAAGCTGCGATGGAACAAAGCGATCCATTAGAAGAGTCAAGTAGAGAATAAAATCTACTATCTTACATGATTTAAAAGGTTTTTCATCACTTTTATTGATGACACTCAAACAATAAATAAACCTCATCATCCACCTTTTCTTACGACCAATGATATTCATTAGTATCACGACCACAAATTATCCATTACACCACTACACGGCCGAAGATATTCGTGTATTCATCAATGGTCATGATCATGCCAACAACTGTCCATCAATGCACTATGGCCAATGAGAATTTTTACCACATCATTTGTAACATTATGGTCATGATTATACCGAATAATCCCTGGTCATAATCATACCAAGTCCATCTATGCACTACAGACCACATATGACTTTCAACATATTATAAACATGAGGATGATGACAATGATATAAGAATTCAATAAAACAAGTTCAAGGATAAATTTTTAAAGATTTATAATTTAATTTATCCGTAAATAAATAACGTCAAATTGTCGACATGATCTTTGTTTTGTGGAGTAAAATTCATGTAGACACTCGAAATTTTCTCATACTCATCATCACTAACATTGCGGAGGACAGATTCATCTTTAAGAGGAACCCCGAAGATAATCCATATCCATCTGGGATACTACCTAAGTTCAACATCAACTCGGAACACACACGGAGTAATATATCCAACCTCGGAGATAACCCCCGAGGCGCAGATCGAATATCGGAACACACACCGAGGAAGACCGATTAATCTCGGAGATAACCCCAAGGTATCCAGTCTCAGTCCCAACTATGGGAATAGCCACCAACCTTGGTGATAACCCCAAGGAATGCGAGCTCAAATGATAACCCGAAATCCTTGTTTCAAATGCTACCACTTCAATCTCGGCGCTCACAACGAAATACTCTGTACCAACCCGGAGATAACACCGGGAGGACAGACACACCTCAAAGATGACATTGAGGACCTTCAACACTTGCAGCAGTCCAATCTCAGCGAAGCACTAAGCAACGTCTGCTTTATCAGTCCAAACCGGCGATAACACCGGTGAGGGGAAACATCGTCATCTCGCCAACACGATGCCACACAACGATCTCCCACAAGAATCAAGGATAATCAATCCCGAGTGACTATTGTGCGGGGTAACAAATATAATTTGAAGCTTGAAGACCGGAGGGCATCTTCCCATCTTCAATGACTTCGTACAAGCTCTAATCCTATGCCATTGTACAACTCTCAACAATGGCGGTTCGAAATAGGTCCCGTATACCTCAATCGGATGCCCGGATTGCACTTTTGAAAGTTCGAGTGGATATTACAGATTGCGAGTGCACGTCTTCTGAGATACTTCGACCCGAAAACCGGGCCCAGGTTGCCTCTGGTACACTGCTGGCTCGGTAGCAAGTGTACACTCAGCTCCATCCTCTATAAATAGAGGGCTTGGGGTGGCCATTTTGAAAGAAAAAACGGCGAGGAAGCCCTGCCAAATTTGCTCTGCACTCACCCCATACAGTGTACTTTCTCATTTTAAACACCTGTGAGCTCATATATAGCTACTTTTGTACCTACAAAAGCCAGTGTTTACCCACTTTAAAGATATAGAAGTCTTCTTTGGCAGTCAACTGTAAGCCTTCTCACACACTTTAAAGCCTTTCTCTTCATCTCTGCACACACCCTTCTTCACGTTGAGAGTCGTGTTGCGCGCATTTGCCCGGACTTCGATCCGTGATTTTATTTCAGTTTGTATATATATATATATATATATATATATATATATATATATATATATATTTATATATCTAGACTAACATTATTGAGTTATGCCTCGATTGCGCCTTGCACTTGATGCGGAGGGTTTATTTATTTATATATATATATATATATATATATATATATATATATATATACTTATGTATATGAACTGTGTGTAAACTTTGTTCGATGAGTCTGAACTTGATGCAGAGCATTTATTGCTTTAATATATATATATATATATATATATATATATATATATACTATATATATTAACGTGTGTGTCTGACTTTGTTCGATGAGCACAGATTTTACATCGGTGCGTTTACTTGCTTTTATATATATATATATATATATATATATATATATATATATATATATAATGTGGTCAAACTCTGTTCGATGAGCCTGGATTTTACATCCGGAGCGTTTACTTGCTTTAATATATATATATACTTATATATATTAACTGTGTGTCGGACTCTGTTCGATGAGCCTGGATTTTACATCCGGTGCGTTTATTCGCTTATATATATATATATTTACATATATATGAATTGTTGTCAAACTCTGTTCGATGAGCCTGGATTTTACATCCGGTGCGTTTATCGCTTTATATATATATATATATATATATATATTAAATCCCACACAGAGTTTACTTACGTGGTGGTTGATCGCTTTTCTGACTTTCTTTACGTTTAAATCACGCTAGAGTTTACTTCGTGGCAGTTGATCGCTTTTTACAACTTTCTTTCTATTTTGTCCTGCCTGGAGTTTACCTCGTGACAGTTGATCGCTTTGTACAACTTTCTTTACATTTTGTCCCGCCTGGAGTTTCCTTCGTGGCGGTTGACCGTATTCTGACTTTATTTACGTTTACGTCCCTTTGGAGTTTCCTCAAAATGGCGGTTGATAGCTTTTACAACTTTATTTACATTTCTGATCCCCCATGGAGGTGCTTCGTAGTTGGTGATCATGTCTGTATATATATATTTACAGCTTTTATATATATATATACCATCTTACTGCTTTCATACAAATTGCAGTATCTTGTGCGCCTAGGAATCATGTGATCACAGATTCAACCCATTGGATCTAGATTCGGTTCTTGTGATGGACATTTTCAGCTGTAAGCAGCTTGTAAATTATTTTGCGGTGTCTGAATTTCCTCAGATGGTTTCCATACCCATGAGGAAGTCGACATTATTTTGTACATTATTTTCGTACGGATGTTTCGCATCTATAAAATAAAAATCAATCAAGCCGAACACTTAATAAAATGGGAGTGTAAAAGGTCTCAATTACTATTGAGCATCAGGGTTTGAAAAACCTTTTTATAAAACATCATTGCTATATCTTGCTAAAACTGAATTTTTACATAAATTCAAACCACAATATATATAAGTGCGAACGAGGCCTTGTACTACTTCCAAATAACAAAGACATTGACCCACACACACACACATTCGGATAATAGTTTCTTGAAAAGAGGCGGTCACCGTAGTAACACGGATGTCTGGGGGTGCCTAACACCTTCCCTCCGCATAACCAAGTCCCCTAACCTAATGAATCTGGTTTCATCGACCCGTTTAGCGATGTCACATCATTTGGGTCAATGTGCAAACCTTTTCTCGGTTGTGTTGGTACAACCATTTAAAAAACCAATTGGCGACTCTTAACAGTCCATCGTCGACATTATACATGTCGGACCTTTTTCACTTGTTTTTTTCAAACAAATCTCACCTAAAATGAGAACACCAAAGAACAAGTAACGGAAAGGGACATCTAAAATTCTCGACGTCGACAGGTGGCGACTCCGCTGGGGACACTAGTAAGAGAACTTAAGCCGCTACTACAATCTTTTCAAAATTATTATCTGCTTGTGTGTGGATGTTGCATTTACATTTATGATGAATGTGTACAATGCATTTACTTATTGCACTTAGTGCCTCGCACCATAACTGCTTGTGATATTAGTGCTTCGCACATGTCATCATTTTCATACGATGAGACGCGATGTATGTGAATGTATATTGTGTGGTCCCTCCACCAGGAGGTTATCCCGTCGGTGTTTGATTCTTTGGACTCGTGGGAAGACTAATTCCCGAGGCTCGGAAAAACACCACCCAAATTCGCTCAGTTGAAAGACCGGTTAATTTCCCATCAAGTAGATTGCGATGATTTGGGAACCTTCATGCCAAAAAGCCGCGAGAGTAACCTAAGATAGGTCAACCTCTGATAAACCCAAAACTGAGGAAAGTCTCTTCATGCTCTCATTTCAATTACTTGTAAACACAATTACTTGTATTTACATTCCATATATATCTCCATGTAATGAGAAATATGAAGAAATGTGAACACATACATATTTTAATTAACATGCTACAAACAGCTGACATCCATTTTGCAGGATAAAATTCCTAAAATGGACACATCACATAACATATTATTATACACATTCCCTAAAGACTAAACTATGCAAGTCTTTTGCAGGAAACCAATCGGACCTACTACCCGGTCAAAGTCCAAAAACGCAACAGGACTACAGTCAACCATGTCGTCATCCGACCAGACTGAACTTAATCCAGTTTCTCGCAAAGAATTCGACGGATTAAGCAAACAAATTACAGATTTGGCTGTTCTACTCAAAGAACTACACCAGTCCAATCAGGGTCCAAAAATACTCGTACATGCTGAATCCTCCACACAAAGGGGAACCCAGGTCATTACAATACCTGAATTACAGTTGGATACGACCAACAAAACTCATGATGCTGCCCATCCCACTGGAGATCCAGACACTGGTGACATCAAAAAGAAAGTCCTCCAAATGGAAGAGACCCTTCATGCTATCAAAGGAATTGGAACACACGAGAGTGTTTCATATGCTGATCTTTGCATTTTCCCTGGTGTTCATTATCCAGAAAAGTTTAAAACTCCTGACTTCAAAAAATATGACGGGTTAGGAGATCCTTATACACATTTAAAGGTGTTTATTGGAGAAATTGGATCTTATGCAGAGGACGAAAAACTCAGAATGCAATTGTTCCAAAAAAGTCTAACTGGAGAAGCCCGTTCCTGGTACACAAAATTAGACAATTCAAAGATCTATAGCTGGGATGAGCTAGCACATGCTTTCCTCACCCAATACAGTTTTCAATCTCAGATGGCTCCTGATCGGTATCAAATTACCAAGATCAAGAAACAATCTAACGAGTCTTTCAGAGAGTATGTTCAAAGGTGGAGACGCCTGGCTGCCCAAGTTAGTCCTTCCATGACAGAATCAGAAATGGTCATGACTTTCATCGACATACAAGACGCGCCTTTCTATGAAAGAGTTTTAGCCGGCATCGGCAAACCATTTTCTGAAATGGTCAAACATGGGGAGATGGCTGAGATGGGATTGAAGTCCGAAAAATTCAAGACCTAGCTACACTCAAAGCTGTTGCTGATCACATCCAATCCAGAAATTATGGAAACAACCCCCGGAGGGTCCATAAAAAGAAAGAGGAAGATGTTTCCCTAATACTACAGGGTCAAAAAGGTAATCAAAACATGCCTATTCAAAGGAGAAACTACACTCCCTTTCAAGCACAGTATGCGGACCCTCCAATACTAAAAGGTGGAGAAGTCAAACGCCCTCGAGTGTTTACACCCTTAGGGGATACCCTCGAGAACATTCTCAATCTTCTGACAACACAGAAGAAATTTACGCATCTTCTTCACCAGCCAACCCTAATGGACGGGGTTTCAATGCTGCTCGGAAATGTGCTTATCATGCCGGGGCTGTAACGACTGAGAAGTTCGGATCTTATTGTAAAATGATTTTATTAAGTTAAATAATAATAAAATCATATTCCATGTGTTATCAAGATGGTTGTCATTGTATAACCTATTGATGTTAGAATATCATAGTATTTGGGCTATGTGGATGAATTAAAGTGTTTGAATTTCCAAGTCGAAAATAAAAATTTTCTGAGAAATTTTCCAAAAAATACTATTCATCGGTATTTACTCGGGATATAATTTTAAGTTTCCGAGAAATACGTAATGATGGAATAACAAGGTAAGATGGATTATGTAATAAAAATCTAGTTATGGAAAATGTAATAAATCGCTTGTGGACTTAATTTATAAATGTTAAGTAAAACGAAGTGTTAAGAAATAAGTAATAATGGTATGAAACGTTGGTATTGTACAAAGTAATGAAAACGAGTATAATACAAAGTATTATACGAGTTGGTATGAATGATGAAATACCGTATATAAATTCTATAAGAATTAGAATACGAAAATACATCAAGAAATGTTAATGGACTTGGATGATTGATTAATAATTAGGGACAAGTCCAAATGAATTAAAGGGAGAGGCCCAACTATTATTAATGAACCAATAAGTGTTTATTAATGCAAAGCCCAAAGGATTTATTAATCCAAGCCCAAAACTAAAGTCCAATAAATTGGTTGACCCATGGGCAAACCATATTAATATGGTTGAATGTGTGGTGACCAAGTGATGTGGTGATCAAGTAAATGTGATGATCAAGTAGGAGTATTGACCAAGACTAAAGAGTAATGACCAAGTGTAGGATTTAAGTTGTGCCTTACAAGTAATGAATAGTAAGGAGGTGGTTTAAGGAGGTGGGATGTTTTAAAGACTAAACTACCCTAACCTTGGAAATTCTATAAATAGAAGAAGCTTGCAAGCCATTTGTTGGTTGCTCAAATAATCTAGACATCACAAAGTGCTTAAGTGTTAGAGATTAAGTTGCAAAATAAGTCACTTCCATAAGCCAAGAAAAGAAGAAGCTACTTATCAAAGACTTCTAAAGTAAGACTTCTTCTCCAAATATCTTCTATCTCTATCATGATAGGATGATAAGAAAAGTGGGATTAAGAAACATGAATGAGTAAGTAATGAACTTAAACCAATTAAGTTGGTAATAAGTCATTTAAGCTAGCATGAGTTATAAACTTATGTGAAAATAATATGAACTTGTAAGAAGTTTATTAAGAGAAATGAAATGAATGTAAAAGAACTTATATGATTATATGTATCATGTATACCTAAGTTAAGTTATATGTTGAGAACATATGAGAAATGATGGTTAAGAAACTTTAATTGTCATAAGTCATAAATAATCAAATCTTAAGTAGTTTATAATTTGACAAGTTATGAGCTCTTGAAGAATAAGTCCAAAAATCCAACCATGAATATAAGTTGTTGTATTAAGGATGTTAAAATGTTCACATGATGAATGGAAGTCATTTGTAATGTTGAATAAATCATAAGAATGAAGAATTGTCGGAATTTGCACGATTGGACGATAAACGTCGAATACGTAAAATTCTCGGAATGAAAGTCAAATTTTGTGTTGGATCACGAAACCTTTGTTTTCCAATAGAGACAAGTCATAATTGGCATTTAAGAGTTGTGGACTCGAAAATGACCGAATTCCGACTTAGAACGAAGAAACGAGCGTTGAACGTTCACGAACGTTTATCGTTTACGTTAAAAATGAACCAATAGGTGAATTTTTAGCAAACAAAGTCAATTAGATAAAATTCTTGAATGGTCATGTAGAGTACATAAATTGTGAACCGTAGGCTTTTGAATGAGCCAATTCGGACTTATAACGAAGAAGTTATGCGTCTGGGAAATTCACAAAATTTCAAAACTGAAATTATTATCTGGTGTACAGAGTTGAGGTAGTGCCTAAAACCCTAAACAAAAAGACCAAAGATCATGCTGCGGAGCGATAACTAAAGCATCAAGATATCAAGCAAGAGTTCGGCGCAGAGACGAACCTTAGTTTAATAAGTAGGCGCCATAACGCCAAGTCCGGTCGGGAGATGCTGATAAGGCTCATGGCATGCAAGACGAGATGTAAGTATAAATCTGGCATACATGACTCAGCCTCGAAACAAAGATAGTAAGGAAATTTTCTAAGTGCAAAGAAAAGAAATGGAAGTAAACATAACTTAAGGAGGTAATGTAACATTGTTAAACTTTGTTAAAACCTTAAGGAATGTAATGTAAAGGTTAAGATAGCCTAGTCAAATATAAATGCAATGGTAAATGACAAACCGGAATGAATAGTAATTGAATCTAGTACACAATTAGATTGAAATAAAGAGTATGATATATTCATATACATACTTGATTATATGTGACCTAATGTAAGGCATTATGTGATCATGTATTGTAGAGACTTGAACGACTTGAATATAAAGTTAAAACACCGTAGCAGACGCTAAAGGCAAGTATTCTAACTCTTGTCTCAGTTCAATCTTAACAAGTTTTTGAGGTTCATGTATTCTTTCGCATGAATTGAGTTATGATGAAGTTGAAGCCAATTCCTTTGGCTAGACTTGATGTATTGATAATCTATTCATGTATTATCAAAAGTTGCTATCTTTTGTCAACTACTTGATATGGTTTTCAAAAGAAAGTGAAATGTTAAACAAATGTTTTGTCGGTAAAAGCAGCGAGGCACGTGAGGTTGCCAAATGCTTAAACATACATACGTTTAACGGATGTAGTGTTGATCAACATAAGTCTGATAGGTGATCACCTAGAAGTGCTCGTAAGTAATATCAGACTTCTGGATTTGCTTCCTGGTGTCCTTTTCCAATAAAGAATGAATACTCGAGGTCTCTGACTGGAGTGAATGTTTTACTAATACTGTTGTTATTGTAAAACATTTTAAAAGAAAAGATGAAGTGCTATTTTGAATTATCAATAGTACTTCATAACTATTGTTCAGTTATCGAAGATATACAATTTGTATGTGTTAAGCATGTTGTTATTAAATTGTTATACTTGCTGAGCTAGTTATGCTCACTCTTGCTTGAACCATATGAATACAGCTAAGACTGAACGTCCCGAAGGATCAGGAAAAGATAAAGGAAAAGCTAAGGTAGATTTCTAAGCTGTTTTGTAATAGTATAGGTCTATTGTTGTAATGTAACTGATATTATGACAAAGAACCTTTGTAATGGGTTTAGAACTTGGGAAATGTAAATATTACTTTAAATATATAGAGGGTATATTCGTTCTTTGAGACTTTTCAATTGAATGAATGTATGAATGTTGTACAGTATAACACCATCTGTCGGGTTGGAAGATACCCGGATTTGGGGGCGCTACGAGTTGGTATCAAAGCTTAGGTTATAAAACTTAAGGGGGAAAGTAGAACCTTAAGTCATAACCTTATGAAAGAATAAAGAAGTAAAAGATGGAAAGTAACCTTATAAAAATGCATTATATTATGTTATGTATTTCTATTATTTTACTGACGTGTACTAATCAAACTATATTATTTTATTGTAGATGTCAGGAGAAAATGATATGTATAGAGATATACATGTAGTAAGCGAGGATTCAGTTAATCGGGTAGAGATACTACCAAATCCCATAGCCGTAGAACAAGAGTTGGTGACCATCGAGTCAGGAGACTCAGACGACTTAGACTACATGTCTATATTTGATGGCATGCTAGAGGAGGAGGTGGACGTGATGTCTTTTGACCAGGTTCCACCTACAGAGACCCAGGTTCCACCTACAAAGGAAATGTCTACGGGGGAATCAATGAAGGCACTATTTATGTCGGTATTGGATAGGAATGTCCATTACTGTTAAGAGGTTAAGGAGTTGAAAGAGGAACTCCGAGCTGTCCGTGAGGACAAGATTAGTATGGAAGGAATGTGGGAAGAGGAGCATGATGATAGAGTCCTAGCTATGGACAAAGTCCGAGATTTGAGAGGAGAAGTCTTTGAGCTCAAGCAGGAGCTAAAGACTAAGAAGCGGAAGTTGGAGAGGATGTCCTATATTCATAGGAGTTCTCATGTAGATTTCCAGCAGCAGGTAGCTGGATATTAGGTAGAAGCAGGACAGACCCGTCATACCATCAGTAGAGATGTTATTGCCGGTTTGGCCAGAGCTAATTTTGAGAATGCCTTACGGCAGATGTAATCTAGCAATAGCTAGAGTAGAATAGATATGTAAATATTATGTATCTAGTAGTGACGTAAAACCCTCTTTTGTATAACAAAGGGTAGTCTTTTGTAAATCCCAATTTTTGGAAAGTAATTGCGGGATGGTAATGTAATCAGCTAAGGCTGAGTAATGTAAACAATGTAGTGTTATACTACAAGTTATGAATCAATATAAATCTTTTTATGGAATATGTTGAGTAATGAGTATGAGTTGTTGTTTTATTATAAACAATAACAAACCAACAAGAATAAAGTAATAATGATGTGTTGTTTTCTTAACGTTGAAAATGCCGCCAAGAAGGAGACAAACGAAATCGGCGCTAATGTTAACCAACCGGAGGGTGGTCCAAGTTAATCCAATGCAGGAGTTCGTTAATCTTTTAACAATGCATTTAATAAACGAGGGCTAATGTACCAGAATTCTGGAGTAATCTGAGCTACTACTTTTAAGGATTTCAAAAGTGTAGGTCCGCTGGAGTTCAAGGGAACTACGGACCCTATAGAAGCCTGGACATGGGTAAAAGAAATCGAGAAAGCATTTGTAATAGCAAATGTTGAGGAGGGTCAAAAGGTTGCCTTTGCAACCTATTTGATGAAGGGAGAGGCCAACTTCTGGTGGGAGGCAAACCAAAGCTAGGGGTAGATATAGGAAACCTAACGTGGGAGAGGTTCAAGGAGATTTTCTTTGAGAACTATTTTCCCACGAGTATGCAAGGGAGGATGGAGATGAGGTTTCTAGAATTGAGACAAGGGGATATGATAGTTCCCGAAAGATGTCTTGCCAAGTTTAATGAATTAGCACGATTCGCTTCCACATCAAGTGGACACCGAAGTGAGAAAGGCTAGAAGGTTCGACGGGGCTTGAAACCACGGCTCTATAGTAACAAGATCTCTGTGTTCCAAAGTACTTCCTTTGGAACCATACTAGAAAAAGGCAATAATTGTCGAAGGTGGGAATGAGGCTCTTAGAGACAAGACCACGTAGATAAGAAGACCAAAGGCGGGGTTGATGGAGGAACCAAGACCGAGGGAGCCAGTGGAAGTGGCGACGGTCAGAAGAGAAAGGGCTTTAACTCTGGGAATACTGGAGCGAAACAAGGGGACTCCAAGAGGAGGATGGAGGCCTGTAAAACCTGCGGAAAGACTCACTTAGGAGTCTGTCTCAAAGGTAAGGCGGTATGTTATAATTGTGGATAGGAAGGGCACATTTCGCCTAACTGTCCCAATCCGAAGAAGAATCATGGATGCTTTGTATGTGGATCAACTGACCACATAGCAAAGAACTGCCCGAAGAAGGAGATAGAAGGAAATAAGGGACCTAATAGCGGGAAGTTAGCTATTAGTGGTCCAAATTTCGATCGGGAAATCAATGGCCCGCACCTTTAATATAATGACGGTCCCAAGATGCGGTGGCATCGAGGGATGTAGTTGCGGTATTATTCCGATCAACAATATGAATGCATACGTCTTTGCTTGATTCGGGTGCTACTTGTTCATTTATAGCGAGATGTGATTTTTCTGACGACTAGAATTATTTCCTGAAAAATTGCCTATACCTTTAAACATTAAGGTAGCAAACGAAGAGATAATTCCTGTTGAAGATATTCATAGGAGTTGTTGCATAGATGTACGTGGTTGTAAGTTATCGGTAGATTTAATACCAATAAAGTTAGGAGAATTCGACATAATTCTCGGAATGGATTGGTTGATTAACCATGGAGCAATTATAGATTGCCAAAAGAAATGTGTGAGTATCAGGACGTTGAAGCAACCTCCTGTAGTATTTTACGGTAGTAAATTGCCGGGACGTCCGTGTTGCCTTACGATGACACAAACTAGAAAACTTTTAAGAAAGGGTTGTGTAGGTTACCTATGCCATGTTGTTGATACCCAGAGAGTGGGAGCAACCATGGAACATATACCTATAGTAAACGAATTCATGGATGTATTTCCAAGTGAGTTACCGGGTTTACCGCCGGATAGGGAGATCAAATTTGTGATAGACACTGTGCTAGGAACGGCACCGGTCTCAAGGGAACCGTATCGTATGGCGCCTGTGGAAATGAAAGAACTAATGGTTTAGCTACAGGAGCTATTGGACAAGAAGTACATTCAACCAAGTGTTTCGCCGTGGGGAGCACCGGTGTTGTTTGTCAAAAAGAAAGATGGATCGTTAAGGCTTTGTATCGACTATCGAGAGTTGAACAAGTTAACGATAAAGAATAAATACCCATTGCCCAGGATCGATGATCTCTTTGATCAATTAAAAGGGGAAAAGTATTTTTCTAAAATAGATTTACGGACGGGGTATCATCAGTTGAAGGTTAGGAAGGAAGATGTACCAAAGACTACATTCAGGACTCGTTATGGTCATTACGAGTTTCTGGTGATGTCATTTGGGTTGACGAATGCACCTGCTGCATTTATGGACATGATGAACAGAGTGTTCAAATTATATTTGGACAAGTTCATCGTGGTGTTTATCGTTGATATTCTAGTCTATTCTAAGACGCCAGAAGATCATGCCGAACACTTAAAATTAGTGTTGGAGACACTAAGGAAGGAGAAGTTATATGCGAAATTCACTAAATGTGAATTTTGGCTAGAAAAGGTACAGTTTTTAGGTCATGTCATTGACTAAGAGGGGATTTCAGTGGATCCAGCGAAGGTGGAAGCAGTAATTAATTGGGAACAACCGAAAACGCCGACTGAGGTGCGGAGTTTCCTAGGGTTAGCCGGGTACTATCGAAGATTTATCCAAGATTTTTCAAAGATAGCTACCTCGTTGATTAATTTAACAAGGAAGACGGTGAAATACGTATGGACGGATAAATGTGAAGACAATTTTCAAGAACTGAAGAAAAGATTAAGTGAAGCTCTGCTTTGTCATTACCGGATGACACGGAAATTTTAGTGTATATAGTGATGCTTCGCATAGAGGACTTGGTTGTGTGCTTATGCAGCATGGCAAAGTCATTGCATATGCATCTCGGCAGTTGAAGGATTATGAGAAAGTTTATCCTACTCATGATCTAGAACTGATAGCGGTAGTGTTTGCCCTAAAGATATGGAGGCATTATCTTTATGGGGAAAAATGTGAGATATATACGGACCATAAAAGTCTAAAGTATATCTTCACTCAGAAGGAGTTGAATATGAGATAGAGAAGATGGCTGGAGTTGATAAAGGATTATGATTGTGAAATCTTGTATCACCCTGGAAAAGCCAATGTAGTTGCCGACGCCTTAAGTAGGAAGGGTCGGAAAAAGTTGTCTATGTTAACGGCTCAAAAGGAGTTAATAACAGAGATGGCTAGGATGGAAATAGAAGTGAAGATGCCGAGTGATTCGGGGCAATTACTCTTTGCGACGGAGATGCAATCTACCATCGTAGAAAGGGTCAAGGAGGTACAACTCAAGGCGGATGAGTGTAACCAAATGAAGAAGCGGTTATCCGAGAAGGAAGAGGTTAAGTATAGTCTTGATAATGAGGGATTATTAAGATTTGAGGGAAGAATTTGGATTCCGAATGAGACGGAATTAAAGGAGCAAGTGTTACAAGAAGCTCATAGTTCGAGGTACTCGATACATCCTGGTAGCACAAAGATGTATCAAGACCTTCGACAGAGTTTTTGGTGGCCAAAGATGAAGAGAGAAATAGTAGAGTATGTGAGTAGGTGCTTAACTTGTCAAAAAGTTAAGGCCGAACATCAACGACCCAGTGGTTTATTACAGTCATTGGAGATTCTAGAGTGGAAGTGGGAGCATATCACGATGGACTTTGTGGTGGGACTTCCGACAACGCAAAAAGGGTACGATTCGATTTGGGTAATAGTGGACCGGTTGACAAAGTCGGCTCACTTTTTGCCAATTAGGGTCAAGTATAACTCAGACCAGTTAGCAAAACTTAATGTCAAGGAAATCATTTCCAAACATGGAGTACCGATATCGATTGTGTCAGATCGTGATCCACGATTCACATCGAACTTTTGGAGGAGTTTGCAAGAGCAGTTGGGAACACAGCTGAGGTTAAGCACTGCTTATCATCCACAAACTGATGGGCAGAGCGAAAGAATAATTCAGACGTTAGAAGACATGTTGAGGTCTTGTGTCATGGATTTCAAGGGTAGTTGGGATGATCACCTACCACTAGTAGAGTTTGCATATAACAACAGTTATCATACAAGCATAGGTATGCCGCCGTATGAAGCTCTGTATGGGAGAAAATGCAGAACACCTTTGTGTTGGGATGAGGTGGGAGAACGCCGGATGCTAGGACCAGAAATGGTGCAGCAAACATCGGATGTGGTAAAGTTAATTCGAATGTGTCTCGTCACAGCTCAGGACAGACAGAAAAAGTATGCTGACTCACATAGATTAAATCGAGAGTTTGAGGTTGGCTCGTATGTGTTTCTAAAGGTATCTCCCTGGAAAGGAAAGATACGCTTTGGAAAGAAAGAAAAGTTAAGTCCAAGGTTTATAGGACCTTTTGAAGTATTAAAACGGGTGGGAGAGGTAGCTTATATGGTAGCATTACCTCCAGACCTAGAACGAATACATAACGTATTTCACGTATTTGTATTACGTCTATATAAGCCGGACTATAAGCATGTAATCGAGTATGAACCGATTCATATCAAGAAAGACTTAACTTATGAAGAGTCGCCGATGCAGATCATTGATAGAAAGAAACAAGTTCTGAGGAACAAGGTAATACCATTAGTAAAGGTAATATGGAAGAACCACGACGCAGAAGAAGCAACGTGGGAACTAGAAGAAAAGATGAAGAAATTTTTTTCTCATCTATTTGATTAAAGTAAGACGAGATTTTGGGGACATAATCTTTATAAGGGGGGAAGAATGTAACGACCGAGAAATTCGGATCTTATTGTAAAATGATTTTATTAAGTTAAATAATAATAAAATCATATTCCATGTGTTATCAAGATGGTTGTCATTGTATAACCTATTGATGTTAGAATATCGTAGTATTTGGGCTACGTGGATGAATTAAAGTGTTTGAATTTTCAAGACGAAAATAAAAGTTTTTTGAGAAATTTTTCAAAAAATACTATTCATCGGTATTTACTCGGGATATAATTTTAAGTTTTTGAGAAATACGTAATGATGGAATAACAAGGTAAGATGGATTATGTAATAAAAATCTAGTTATGGAAAATGTAATAAATCGCTCGTGGACTTAATTTATAAATGTTAAGTAAAGCGAAGTGTTAAGAAATAAGTAATAATGGTATGATACGTTGGTATTGTACAAAGTAATGAAAACGAGTATAATACGAAGTATTATACGAGTTGGTATGAATGATGAAATACCGTATATAAATTCTATAAGAATTAGAATACGAAAATACATCAAGAAATGTTAATGGACTTGGATTGTGATGCCCCCAAAATTAGGTATACGTCACCCATCTTGGGTCGCCACTTACATGGTACATAAATTCAAATACAAACTTAATTATATATCTGTCGTGTAACATACGACAATACATAAACTGAGAGTTCTAATAGGAATATTGTCATTTAGACAATATCCATACTCAAGGAGTCCTCATTACATTTATTGTCACACTATTTAATAGAATATTGAGGACTACTAATGCTATCTTCTGGACCATCACTCTTTTCCCGACTCGTCCCCAAATATATTCTCATTTCCTAAAGAGAACAATGAAAGAAAAAGGTGAGCTCAACTAGCCCAATGAAGAAATATTATAACTAAGATAATGCGTAATAAATTATCAATAGTCTTCAACAATGTTAAACCGATAAAATACAATAGATAACCAGGTTTAATCAATAGCTGAATATGCAATCCATTAAAAGAGTCAAGTAGAAAATAAAGTCTACTATCTTTTAGGTTTTAAAAGGTTTTCATCAATTTTTATCACTAAGACTCGGTTTAATGAATAAACCACAATATCTAATCATCCCTATACCACTGGCCAAGGATTTTCATCAAATTATCAATGGTCATGACTATACCGAATCACCCCTGGTCATAATCATACCAAAAACTATCCATCACTGCATTACAGGCCACTGAGGACTTTTGTCACATCATTTATATCAAGCCATGATTATACCGAATGATCCCTGGTCATAATCATACTAAGTTCATCTATGCACGTAAGCCAAAGATAACATAATATAACATGAGGATGATGACAATGACATAATAATTCAATAAAACAAGTTCACGAATTAATTTATTCAAGAACTAATAACGTCCAAATTGTCAACATGATACTGCTTTGTAGAGTAAAATTCAAGAATGCTCAGAAAAATATTTTCATTAAAAATACTGGATGAAGCGCAAATATCAAGGATATTCCACTAAATTCATGGAGTATAGAAGTAAAATTTTAACCAACTGAGTATAATAGCGAATGAAATAACAAAAGAAATCACCATGCATGCGGTATTAAGATGTATGAAAAGTTATTCAATGTAATAATAAATATAGAATAATAAAAACGGAACCAGGTCCGGTATAAAACATATAGACATGATATTCCAATAGAATAATAAAGACAGAATAATAAAGACGGAACCAGTCCCACGTAAAAAAGCATGAAATGCAGATGTTCCAACTAAATAATAAAATAATAGAAGAATGTCACCAAGTATAGGGGATTCCAGCATATACAAAGTTATTCCAATGTAATAAATAAGAATGGAATAATATAAGGATTTCACCAAGTATAGGGTATTCCGCATACACAAGTCATGTATAGGGTATGCCACTTTTACAAAAGTTATTCCAATGAATAATAAAGAATGGAATAACAGAAGTTCTCTTCATGAATAAAAAAAATAACACCCCTTATGAGTACAACAAATAATATTCCCTACTTTAGAAGAGCTGAATATTGGAAAAGTGAAGTAGCAAAATACTTTTCTTCTTTCTCCCTATAGTTTCTCTCTCTAGAGTTTCAGTGAATTCGTAAGAAATAATGAAGGAATGAGCTTTCTATTTATAGAAAAACTGAGGGTGGCTCTTGGTCTTAACGAAGGGTTAAAATGACGCTTGGTAATATTGAAGAGACAACTACTATTTGCGAAGGGGTAATTAACCCTTGGAACACCGAAGAGGCAGTTAACTCTTGGTAATATTGAAGGGACAACTACTATTTGCGAAGGGGTAATTACTATTGACGAAAGTAAATACTATTGACGAAGGTAATTACTATTCACAAAGGTAATTACTATTCACAAAGGTAATTACTATTGACGAAGGTAAATACTATTGACGAAGGTAATTACTATTCACAAAGGTAATTACTATTCACAAAGGTAATTACTATTGACGAAGGTAAATACTATTGACGAAGGTAATTACTATTCACAAAGGTAATTACTATTCACAAAGGTAATTACTATCGACGAAGGTAAATACTATTGTCGACGAAGGTAATTACTATTCACAAAGATAATTACTATTCACAAAGGTAATTACTATCGATATTAAGGGACTCTTAGATGATGACATATGGCCCCCATAAAATAATCAAACTTACCACAAACGTCTCATAATGCACTCTTTATATACATCAAGGATTGAATAAATATTACCACAAATCATTTTATTTTTAATCAACACATATTTAATCTTTCAACAATTATTAATCATTTATAACTTGTCGTCTCAATTAATAATTTAATACTATAACATATTATATGAGATGATACTATGACAATAATTGAATCAATAATATAAGAGATATGATCACGAAAGAATTATCGTGAGTAATAATTGAGCATAGGAAAGTGACTTCTCACGTAAGCATCAATAAGCAATATCGTGTGCTACTATATAACTACGCGTATTCATCGTACTTTTACTCTTTGGGTAGTTCAACGCTTTTAATGAATACACCTCTCTGCCGTTATTTTTATAGAAAAATAATTTTGTCGCTTTCTAACTACTTACAATACTTCCGTTAGGGGGTCCACCAATGATTGAGCCTTCGTATTTAATATTCCCCGACAAAAAGAATATTCCCCGACCAAACGAATATTTTATAACAACTTGCTTACTTTGCAAAATTTATAAATATTACCCACAACTATAACATTATATCAAATTTATTCCATAATATTCAAAAATAATATTTAAAAAAATTCATCTTTATTTATAAAAGCTGGGGTCTTACATGGATGATTGATTAATAATTAGGGACAAGTCCAAATGAATTAAAGGGAGAGGCCCAACTATTATTAATGAACCAATAAGTGTTTATTAATGCAAAGCCCAAAGGATTTATTAATCCAAGCCCAAAACTAAAGTCCAATAATTGGTTGACCCATGGGCAAACCATATTAATATGGTTGAATGTGTGGTGACCAAGTGATGTGGTGATCAAGTAAGTGTGATGATCAAGTAGGAGTATTGACCAAGACTAAAGAGTAATGACCAAGTGTAGGATTTAAGTTGTGCCTTACAAGTAATGAATAGTAAGGAGGTGGTTTAAGGAGGTGGGATGTTTTAAAGACTAAACTACCCTAACCTTGGAAATTCTATAAATAGAAGAAGCTTGCAAGCCATTTGTTGGTTGCTCAAATAATCTAGACATCACAAAGTGCTTAAGTGTTAGAGAGATTAAGTTACAAATAAGTCACTTCCATAAGCCAAGAAAAGAAGAAGCTACTTATCAATGACTTCTAAAGTAAGACTTCTTCTCCAAATATCTTCTATCTCTATCATGATAGGATGATAAGAAAAGTGGGATTAAGAAACATGAATGAGTAAGTAATGAACTTAAACCAATTAAGTTGGTAATAAGTCATTTAAGCTAGCATGAGTTATAAACTTATGTGAAAATAATATGAACTTGTAAGAAGTTTATTAAGAGAAATGAAATGAATGTAAAAGAACTTATATGATTATATGTATCATGTATACCTAAGTTAAGTTATATGTTGAGAACATATGAGAAATGATGGTTAAGAAACTTTAATTGTCATAAGTCATAAATAATCAAATCTTAAGTAGTTTATAATTTGACAAGTTATGAGCTCTTGAAGAATAAGTCCAAAAATCCAACCATGAATATAAGTTGTTGTATTAAGGATGTTAAAATGTTCACATGATGAATGGAAGTCATTTGTAATGTTGAACAAATCATAAGAATGAAGAATTGTCGGAATTTGCACGATTGGATGATAAACGTCGAATACGTAAAATTCTCGGAATGAAAGTCAAATTTTGTGTTGGATCACGAAACCTTTGTTTTCCAATAGAGACAAGTCATAATTGGCATTTAAGAGTTGCGGACTCGAAAATGACCGGATTCCGACTTAGAACGAAGAAACGAGCGTTGAACGTTCACGAACGTTTATCGTTTACGTTAAAAATGAACCAATAGGTGAATTTTTAGCAAACAAAGTCAATTAGATAAAATTCTTGAATGGTCATGTAGAGTACGTAAATTGTGAACCGTAAGCTTTTGAATGAGCTAATTCGGACTTATAACGAAGAAGTTATGCATCCAGGAAATTCACAAAATCTCAAAACTGAAATTATTATCTCAGGCCACGAGTTGGCTATTATGGCCAAACCCTAGTAAAAAGACCAGTACATGACGCGAAAACGAAATTCAAGCATACTGCAAGAGTTCGTCACAGCGTGAACCTTAGTTCAATAAGTGGCGCCATGACACCAAGTCCGGTCAAAGATGCATAAGGCCGTATTTGCGACACAGATGTAGAAATATAAATCAGCTAGCATATTTCAGCCCTCGAACAAAGATAGTAAGGAAATTTTCTAAGTGCAAAGAAAAGAAATGGAAGTAATCATAACTTAAGGGAGGTAATGTAACATTGTTAAACTTTGTTAAAACCTTAAGGAATGTAATGTAAAGGTTAATATAGCCTAGTCAAATATAAATGCAATGGTAAATGATAAACCAGAACGAATAGTAATTGAATCTAGTAAACAATTAGATTGAAATAAAGAGTATGATATAGTCATATACATACTTGATTATATGTGACCTAATGTAAGGCATTATGTGATCATGTATTGTAGAGACTTGAATGACTTGAATATAAAGTTAAAACACCGTAGCAAACGCTAAAGGCAAGTATTCTAACTCTTGTCTCAGTTCAATTTGAACAAGTTTTTGAGGTTCATGTATTCTTTCGCATGAATTGAGTTATGATGAAGTTGAAGCCAATTCCTTTGGCTAGACTTGATGTATTGATAATCTATTCATGTATTATCAAATGTTGCTATCTTTTGTCAACTACTTGATATGGTTTTCAAAAGAAGACTGAAATGTTAAACAAATGTTTTGTCAGTAAAACGACAGGCACGTGAGGTTGCCAAATGCTTAAACATACATATGTTTAACGGATGTAGTGTCGATCAACATAGAGTACAATAGGCTGATCACCTAGAAGTGCTTGTAAGTAATATCGGGCTTACAGATTTTCTTCCGGGTTGTCCTTTTCCAATAAAGAATGAATACTCGAGGTCTCTAACCAGAGTGAATGTTTTACTAATACTGTTGTTATTGTAAAACATTTTGAAAGAAAAGATGAAGTGCTATTTTGAATTATCAATAGTACTTCATAACTATTGTTCAGTTATCGAAGATATACAATTTGTATGTGTCAAGCATGTTGTTATTAAATTGTTATACTTGCTGAGCTAGTTATGCTTACTCTTGCTTGAACCATATGAATACAGCTAAGACTGAACGTCCCGAAGGATCAGGAAAAGATAAAGGAAAAGCTAAGGCAGATTTCTAAGCTGTTTTGTAATAGTATAGGTCTATTGTTGTAATGTAACTGATATTATGACAAAGAACCTTTGTAATGGGTTTAGAACTTGGGAAATGTAAATATTACTTTAAATATATAGAGGGTATATTCGTTCTTTGAGACTTTTCAATTGGATGATGTATGAATGTTGTACAGTATAGCACCATCTGTAGGGTTGGAAGATACCCGGATTTGGGGGCGCTACAGGGGCACTTGGACATGATACTCAGGATTGTTGGGCCTTGAAACACAAAATCCAAGACCTGATAGACAATGGGGAAATCGTGGTCACCAAACCAGATCAGCCTCACGTTCAAGACAACCCTCTTCCTCAACACAAAGAAGAAGAGGTCAACATGATCAATTGGAGTAACGGACAAAATTCCAATCTCAGCTGTGAATCCTCCCAGACCCTCAAGGACGGTGTTGACAAATGGGTTTATGTCAAGTTCCAGTTCACAATGGAACAAAAAATGAAGGCTCTATGCAAGCAAATTGAACAATTGGCAGAATTGGTGACTTATCAGCATCAAGTGACACGTCAATTAATCAGCCAGGAGCATGCCAATCTCCTACCTCTTATCATGAATATTCCTTCGTCACTTTCAGAAAATGAAATGCGGGAAGACAAAGTGATAAAGAGAGCAAATGCCAAAGCCCGTCGGGATTTTGCCAACAAAAGGGAATTCACCTATTTGTGTTAACCTATGGAGGAAATCCTTCATATGTTAATCAATGAAGGAAGGATCAGTTCCCTTCTACCTCCAATCAACCCCCGTTCAGGACGGTACAATTCTGATGGAGTATATCAATATCACTCCCAGTCTCGCGGTTACAACACAGAAGAATGCTGGGCACTCTGCCACCTTATCCAAAATCTAATTGACAATGGTGTCTTGCACTTAGCAGACGACGATACTGTGTTACGTGCAAGTGAGAATTCAGGTCCTACTAAGTGGAAGAGTGTGGTAGCAGTCATATCCACTGAAACTGATGGGGTTAATAAATCACTCACAATGCCAATAATTCAACTCAAGGGAAACAACAATCCTTTGAAAGTGGCCGCTCCTGAGCCAATCAACTTGCCGTGCAGAGCACAATATCCTATTGTTAGCTTGAGCAAAGTTCCGTGGAATTATGGAGAAGGTGAAGGATCCACCTCACATACTGGCGCTCTACGATGTCGAAGGAAAATCCACTGTATCTTCCCCAACGGGTGATGAAGTCTACCATCAAATCAAAGGGGAAAATACCCATGGAGAAGATTGAAAAATTCCTCCGCACTATGGGTCATCATGAAGCCACGGTGGTTTTAAGCTTAAAAGAAGCTCCAAAACAGATATCAATTTTAGACTTGGTCCTAACTTTCGAGAATCACCGGAAGGTCTTGTTGAAGGTTTTAGAAAAAGCCTATCTACCAACATCAGTTGATACAGAAAAATTTTAACATCCGGTTGATCACATTTTTAACAACAATGTGATATCCTTCACTGATGATGACATACCGCCCGAGGGGAACGGTCATTGCAAGCCATTGCACATTGCAGTCTTGTCCTCTGGATACATGCTAGCTGGAGTCTTGATAGATGGAGGTTCATCTCTAAATATCTGTCCATACGCTACCTTGGTGAAGATGAATATCAATCTCAACCAAATTCGGAGTAGCCATACTATCATCAAAGTTTTTTATGGAGCCCGTCGGAATTCGGTCGAAGTAATTGAACTGCCAATCGAAATTGGTCCTCATACATTATGCACATCTTTCCATGTACTCAAGATAGATTCGGGATACAACCTGCTCTTGGGATGACCATGGATCTATATGGCTGGGGCAGTCCCCTCCACTCTTCACCAACAGTTGAAATACATTATCAACAATAGCCTGGTCATGGTCAACGCTGAACCAGAGTGTCCTCAACAAGGGGACGTGCCATTCATCAATGACAATGCAGATGTTGAACCGGTCAGTTTCCATGCCTTGGAAGTAAGCAATACCCAATACCATGCTATTGGAATGCCATTACCTGAACCTAAGATTTCTGCCGAGGTAATGTCGGCTACTCAAGAAATGATGTCATTGGGTCATAAACCGGGACAAGGGCTGGGTAAAGATTAGCCAGGCAGACTGGAACAGCTGGAGTAGGCTATTCTGCCAGTTCTAGTCACAGGAATCCTCATAAGCATCAACAGATTCCTTCAGCTTCAACCATGCGGCGTTTATCTTCGCCTTCAAACTCTGAGTCCGCACAACCTCATGTAAAGGTGCCAGCCAATGTAATGGCTATGTTATTTCCCAAGCCAGTACCGATAAAGGAGAAAGAAGTCTTTGTTCCAAATCCCGCAGTGGAAGAAGAGGAACGAAGAATCAAGCAGGACGTCATCCAAATGATGTCAGGCATACGCATCATCGTTCATGATGAACATACCAATAGATACACCCCAGACGATGATTGCCCATACGTAATGGCCATTATTCGGGACAGGGAGGATGATGACAATACCTCCATCACTGCGGTTCACCCGGACTTTGCCCTGGCCAATTGGAACAACACTCCTTGCATTGGTCATCAAGGGTAAAGCGGGCAGAAACTCTTTCTGCCCTGTAGATATAATATCTTCTTACTTTTCTGTACAGTATTAGCAGTTTATTTTGCCAGTATATGCTAACAATGTGTATAATCAACACATTTCATATATACTAAGTGAAAGCATATTTTGTTTCAGGACTCTGAATTTAGATGTGCCTGTACTTACTGATACGGTGCCTCTTCTCCACAAGGATTGTACCTTTAATGTAGAGATGAATTCAAATTGATGGATATACAGGATGACATTGAGGTGCCTCCAGAAATTCAAGAATGGGTCAAAGACAAATCTAAACCCAACCTTGATCAAACCACTTCTTTCAATCTCGGAACCTTAGAAAGCCCTAAGTTAATCCAGATTGGTTCAGACCTTACCCCAAACCAAAGGAATGACATGGTTATGCTATTAACCCAATTCCAGGATGTGTTTGCATGGTCTCATGAAGACATGTTGGGTTTGTCCACTGACATTGTCCTTCATCGCCTTCCCATCAAAGAGGGATTTAAGCCAGTCAAGCAAAAGCTCAGGCGATTGAAACCTGAGTGGAGTTTAAAGGTGAAAGAAGAAATTGTGAAACAATTTCAAGCTGGCATCATCATGGTGTCCACATATCCTGAGTGGATATCCAACATTGTGTCCGTGCCTAAACCAGGAGGGAAGGTGCTAGTTTGTGTGGATTACCGGGACTTGATCAAAGCTTGTTTATAAGATAGCTTTCCTGTGCCATTTATCCACATTCGTATTGATAATATCTGCTAATAATGACATACGTACTCCTTCTTTGATTGCTTTCATGGGTACCATCAGATCATGGTTGTTGAGGAAGATCGTGAGAAAACTGCTTTCATCACGCCTTGGGGAACCTTTTGCTATAGACGGTTGTCATTCGGCCTCATCAATGCCGGAGCCACCTATCAACGAGCTATGATGGCTCTTTCCATGACTTAATGCACAAAGAGATTGAGATCTACGTGGATGACATCATTGTCAAATCCTAGAAGGAGGATGACCACTTGGACCATCTCAAGAAGCTATTTAATAGGTTGCGTAAGTACAACTTGAAGTTGAATTCAGCCAAGTGCGCCTTCGGTGTTAAATCATGTAAGTTGCTAGGATTTCTAATCAGCCACAAGGGGATTGAGCTGGATCCTGCCAAAATCCAAGCCATCACGGAAATGCCTATTCCTCAAACAGAAAAGGAAATACGGGGATTTTTGGGAAGAATCAACTTCATTAGCAGGTTTATCTCTCAACTCACAGCAACCTGTGAGCCAATCTTCAAGTTATTAAGGAAGAACTCCTCCATGAAATGGAATGATGAGTGTCAAAATGCCTTCCTCACAATTAAGAAACAGCTAGTCAAAGCTCCCGTTTTGGTACCACCCAGGGATGATGTTCCCCTATTCATGTACCTGTCCATAAGTGACAACGCCATGGGCTACATGCTGGGACAGAAGGACGATAGAGGCCAAGAATAAGCTATCTATTACCTTAACAAAAGGTTCAGCAGCAGTGAACACAAGTACACTCTAATCGAAAAGACGTGTTGTGCTTTAGCATGGGCTTCCATGAGGTTACAACATTACCTCCATGGTCACATAACCCATCTCATATCCCGCGTGGATCCTCTCAAATACGTGTTCAATAAACCCATGTTAAATTGCAGGCTGTCCAGATGGCAGTTGATCCTACAACAATTTGACATCGTATATGTGACTCAAAATTCCATCAAAGGTCAAGGAATTGCGGATCAACTGGCCGCCGCACCTTCAGGGGATTTCAAACCCTTGGAAACATATTTCCCCGATGAAGGAGTACTGATAGTTTAGCAACACCATCAGTACGATACGCGCCAATCATGGAAGATGTATTTTGATGGAGCTGTTAATATGGAAGGTTCTGTAGCTGGAGCAGTTCTAGTATCTGGTACAGGGGAGTAGTATCCCATCTTTGTCAAATTGCAGTTTGTCAGCACCAACAACACAACTGAGTATGAAGGCTGTCTCATGGGGCAAAAACTTACCTGTTCGATGGGCATCAGGCGTTTAACTGTCTTTGGAGATTCAGAGTTGGTAATCAGACAGTCCATCAGAATCTATCAAACCAAGGAACTATATTTGCTTCCTTACCATCGACAGGTTTTGAAGATGGCTTTGGAGTTCGAAAAAATCTCCTTTCTTCATATTCCTCGTAATAAGAATGACTTTGCGGACGTGTTAGCAACCTTGGCCTCCTTGATTCGCATATCAGATAAGGAACACTTGCCAAGCATCACAATCTCCCTGCACAAGGCCCCATCCTATGGGAATTATGTTGGAGAAGTATCGGATGAGCTACCTCCCATCCAACATCCTTGGTATCAGCACATCAAGGAATATCTACGAGATGGATCTACACCCACGGAAGCAAGCCCGACTGAGAAAAGGCGGATCCATCGACTTGCTATGAAATTCTATCTGAGTGGAGATTCGCTCTATAAAAGAGATGCAAGACTAGGTCTCCTCAGATGTTTAGACAAAGATCAAGCCCAAAGGCTTATGGATGAAATCCATGGCAGAGTCTGTGGTCCCCACATAAGTGGCCCCCTCCTTGTCAAGAAAGTCCTCAGGACAGGACATTATTGGCTATCTCTCAAAGCTGATTGCAATGACCACGTTAAGAGATGCTATCAGTGCCAGATTTATGGGAATGCTATACACGCCCCTCCACGGGAACCCCACAATATGAGTTCACCTTTGCCCTTCTCAATGTGGGGAATGGACATTATCGGGCCCATTGAGCCTAAAGCCAGTAATGGACATCGATTTATCTTCACCATGATCGACTACTTCACCAAGTGGGTAGAAGCAGCCTCCTTCCCCAGGGTTACTAAAGAAGTCATCATTGGTTTCATCAGAAACAATGTCATTTGTCGATATAGACAACCAGAGGTGATTGTGTCAGACAATGCTAAGAACCTCAACAAAAAAATGATGGAGGAATTATGCAGTAAATTCCACATCAAACATCTTAACTCTGTCATCTATAGTTCGAAGATGAACGGTGCTGTTGAAGCGGCTAACAAAAACATTAAGAAGATTATGCAAAAAATGTCCGCCAACAACAAAGATTGGCCTGACCTATTGCCTCTTACTATATTAGCCTATAGATCCTCAATGCGCACTTCCACTGGGGCAACCCCCTACACTTTAACCTACGGGATGGAAGCAGTGCTCCCCATAGAAGTTGAAATGGAATCCCTCAGAGTGTTGATAGACGCTCAGCTAGATGAAGACCAATGGGTACAAAATAGGTATCATCAATTGTCTCTAATAGACGAAAGGCAAACCGCGGCTATCTTCTATGGTCAGTTATATCAACAAAGGATCGCCAGATCCTACAACAAAAAAGTCCGGCTACGGCAGTTTAAATAACATGACTTGGTTTTGAAGAAGATCCTTGACAACCAAGATCAATCTAAGGGAAAATTCGCTCCTAACTGGGAAGGCCCATTTGTTGTCAAGGAGGTATTGACAGGAGGCGCTCTCAAATTGCAAGAAATGGACGACGATGAATTTCCACAACTCATCAACTCAGACACCGTGAAACGATACTATGTCTAAAGTTGCCATCAAGCAAACACCCTGATGTTGGACCATCAGATCACCAGTCATTCCGGTTCTTTAACCCTTTACCACATACAACTCTTCCACACTTTACCCCTCAGGGAAACATACTTTTCAAGCCAGCAGCCTTGCTCCTTTGCGTTCCTACGACTTAGGTCATCCCACTATGGATTGAACCTCTCGCGTTTGCAGTTTGGATGCCTATACATGGGATAAAACTTCTCTTACCTACAGTTTATCCTTAACCTAGGATTAAACTTTCTCCTCCCCACACTCTGACCTGCACATGGGATTACGCTTTTCCACTCGCCCCGAGGGGCGAACTACATCGACCTGATCTCCTCTTCAATAGGAGTACATAGGCAACCATTTCATATGGCCTGGTCGCAATAAAACAAAAACAACGAAAACATTTCTACCCTTACAAAAAGAAAAACAACCAAAAACATTCCTACACCATATCTACCATATACAACGTTGAAACTCTTATACCAGGTTTGAACTACGCAGACCTGATCTCCTCTTCAATAGGAGTACGTAGGTAGCCATTCATGGTTCGGTCTCACCACCTACCAAAACACAAACCCTTGTCAACTGGTACTAGGATCATCCTTCAATCCACTACATTTCATTCGGCTTCAGACTAAAGGGATGGAATTACCTGAACTCCTCCCAAATAGGAGATTCGGCGACCATCTAATCTGTGGTCATACCTTGAAGAGCAACACCAATCCATAAGAGATAGAATTAACTAGGCTTCTCCTAAATAGAAGTACTGGCGACCATCTGTGGTGCGGTCAATCTCAGAGAGGAAAGCCACACTCCTCTCCACATTTTCATACAGAAACCAGTCCCAAGACACCAAAGATGGTAGGGATACATACAAATCGATGATCCATTATGAACTATCCAGAGACAACTCAATGTCCATCCACCCAGGAGGAATTCAGAATACATCAGGATCACAAGCCCTGAAGCAGCAAGCAAAATATCAAGCAAGTAGCAAAGCATATCTAAAAGGGAAGTGATCCAAAAATATATTTCCCTGTCATATATATAATGCTGTTTGATATATATAATGTAAACTGTACATGACAAAATGGCTAAGCTAGTCTGTGTAGGTAAATACAAGCTCATCTACAAGTAAGGGTATATGTGAGCTAACAATCCCAACATGGCGTCCCTCTCAGAAGAAGGAGGCGAAGCTGTGGTCTTTTGTACGAGAATATCCACAATACCCAATTAATCTACAGCCATCTACATCGTGACCATATGATCATCAATATATGCGCTCATCTCTGCAATCATGCCAGTGGTAAGGGACCTCACGGAAGTACTATCTGTGACGGCTACATCCCGGGAAGATATGGCACTATCCCGCTCAACTATCACTGCGTCTCTGGCTGATCTAGCCTCATCCCGCTCAACAATAGCGACATCTCTGCGAACTAATGCCTCGTCTCTCTCTAATAGAGCTGCGTCCCTCCCATCAAGGGCAGTTAACATCATAGATCGAGCCTGATCTCTCTCAAAGGTCATCAGATGAAGACTCTGCTCAAAATCTCGTGTTTGAGTCTTGAATCACAACAAGATCGCACCGGGAGAATCTGGAGGAAATCTTTGGCAACCCAAAGAGGGGCTCCTCCTCGATGTAGGAATCAATGTCCTCCATGGGCTCTACATCATCTGACTCACTATCCGGTACTGTGGATACTGTTACAGCCGATAAAATCTCTGTCTCCATCCATGCGGAATACTCTCCAGAACAACCTGGATGGCTCACAGAAAAAGCAGCTATCTACCGCTGATCCCAACAAGCATACATACAGGATCGGTCCTCTGCTGAGAGATATCGAGAAGCTGAACACTGACCTATCTCCCCCTCGAAAGGATGAAAATCTTGAAACTGGTCAAACTGCGACATCATGGCCAGTGGGTGGTAAGTAGTCACGCCCCTCAAACCAGCCAGAGGGAGGTAGTCCATGCCCGGAGCATGAGTAATGAAGCTGTATGGTGAGCTAAGCCCTGAACACGGAAATATGCTGAATGGATCTCTGATATCTGCCAAAAATGTGGACCAAGACAGAGCACCTATACACTCCGATGGCTGAAAGGAGTATGGCATGGCTACATCATGGGAGAACCAATACCCATGCCGTCTAAGAGTGCCATTCGGTCTGAAGTATGACATAAACCACACCTACAGCATGACCGAACTACCCGTGAACACTCCTGTCGGATAAGTGCAGCAGTAGGATGCTGATCGCAGGGTCTCTGCTATAATCATAGGTATAATGGTGCGACCCTCCCTAAGAGCTCTCACGTCCATGATGACACCAATGTCTATCTCATCCATGTATCGTGGCATATAGACATATGACAGTACGCATAATAGTAGTACATCAACCCTGGCCAAACGCCAATGATCCTCTGGTGCGGTGAAATTCCTAGAATGTCGTGAATAGCTATCCTCAAAGCCAAATCTGTCATACAGAAAACGCTGGGATATCACGTGGCCAGACGTCAGCTCATCCTGTACCACTCTGCGCCGCAATCCAGTGAGAGTCATGAACCGTCTACTAATGTCTCCCAAAGCCATATGCACGCAAGGTCTGTCTAATGGCAGCATCGTCAATCGTGCATACTCCTCCAGAGTAGGAGTCAACTCATGGGTCCCGAATCGGAAGACCTGCCTATACGATACCCAATGCTCTAACATCCCGTCCATAAACCCTACGGGAACTTGAAATGTCAATAAGGATATGGTATGCTGCAACAAATGATCTACAGTCACCTTTTCTGGTGGTGACATGCTATCATACCATGATCGCATACCCAATGCCACCAGTGATGGTGGGGTATGATCTATACGACTAACTGTCAAAGAAGACATCTCATGCGGTAGTGTCGTAAGACCATCCAGGTCAATGCTTAGAATATCTCTGGACATACATATATATGCATAACATGATACATGCATAGCAGATAATAGATGGCAATATGATATAGGTAATGAAAAACTGTGCATACATTCTTAAGTATATCATCATCTAATACATCATCTCTGTACAGCTATAAATACAGGGAAATGGGGCATATACGCCCTACTACTAACAGAGGCCTATCACAAGATATAGCGTGAATGGGGTACAACCACCTAATATCTAACAGAGGTCTATCAAAAGATATAACAAGAATACACATCAGAAGAAGACAATGGTGTTGATGTCCACATCATCAATCCTGTCCACCTGATGTAACTCCTCCTGAGTCATTGGATCTCTATCAACAGGGATATCAGGCCTATATAAAGGAGGATCTGCACCAGCAAAACTGAATGGGTCATCTGAGGGACCAGCGCCTGAGCTGGAAGGATCAAATGAAGCCGCCTCTGCCGGATCTCTGCCCAAATGCCGGATAAATATATGTGCCTGGTCCAACTGCTGGGTTAGACTATCAATCTGTGTCATATGTGTCGGATCTCGAACACAAGCTATCCAATCCGTCATCATTATGGATCCTAGAACCATATCCCCCATAAACTGTGTGGCGCGGGACTGGGCTCCGATAGTACGAGGGAACCACCAATGCTGGAATGTCTCCTGAGTGCAAAGACCCTCTGATAATGTAAAGCCGTCGAAACCCAACAATGGGATATCAGTGACGGGTGACTGTGATACAGGCCAATGATGCTTGACAGGAGGCAAGATCGGTATAAGAATCTCCCCTGTGGTTCTCCTAATATTACGTTCTCCTAAATAGAGCTCCCAGCCTCCATCTATGAAGAGAGGAACTCTCCTGGTGGAAATCACATACTCGAATCCAGTCGGGTATCCATCCTCAAAGCCGATGGTAAAGTGTTCCCCTGAATAGGGAATCCATGTGATGGTATCAGCTGTCAACAACTCCAGCTGCATACGGCAATGATTGAAGCCCTCAGCTACAGGGACCTCTGGCAAAATGGAATGATGCCATCGTTGTCCTTGTGGATAGGTATCTAAACCTAACACACTCATAGGACGCAAGCATAAGAGCCTCTCATAGGCCCAGAACTGCCAACACAATGGCAAAACATCTGCTATCAGTAAACACTCATAACCTATAAATGGGAAATGACAAGAGAAATACTCACCAGCAGAAATGGGTAGAAGCCTAGCCAAGCCTCGGTCAAACCCTATGAGCGCATACGCATGCCCCGGAGGAAATAGGCAAAGGTGTAGGAACCTTAATCATACTCTCCAATATGGTCCATATGATGCATGGCGCTGATAAAAGCAAAAGACACCGTAGAAGAGTTATCTGCTATGAAGCAGCCTCTAATGATCATCAGGAACAATCGCCGAAGAAAGCGATCCCTGATTCTTACCACATTAGGCATGGGCTCACTCAAAAGCCCGCTCATAGCATCTACGCTCAAAGGACCTGAACGGACAGTCCTGCCTTTGAGCACCTCCACCAGAACTCCTAACAAGGATATGATGGGAGTGGGGGTAATATTAGCCATGCAAGGCACTGGCTCCCCTCCAAACTCTATACCTGTGATAAATCGCCAATCCATCGGCGTCATCATCACCTCGCAATCCAGCAGATGGAGTGACTGAGTCTGATGAAACCATCGCTCAGACAATGCCCTGAGATAACCCCAGGGACAACAACGGGGAAGGACCCCAAATCCCCAGTCATGCACTACAGCTCGGTAATCAGGATGAAGATCCTGATACATGGAATGAATGCTGAACCAGTTCCCTCAAGGCTGTGTAAAACCAGGAACCTGCATGAAATACAAATCAACATCAAAGCCCTTTGCTCCTCATCAATAGGAAAGAAGGAAGATCAAAGTCTAACGCCATACCTCGTTAGTATGCAAGTACATCGATGGATGTCTACTTAAATCACCCAGAAGCTTTGGGTTTTCCACCTGAATACAAGGTAGCTCCCTACGGGAAACATGTGCAGCAGAAGCGGGATCCTCAGTCCGAATATCCTCCTCCTCGTCCTCAACGTCTGGCACGTCTGTCCGGACTGGACGAATCATAGCCTCCACCAATCGACGAGACTGTCTGACAGAACGGGGTCAAGGCACTTCAGAAGCCCTCCTCCGTATACCAGAAATGGTCCTACGGGAACTGCTCGGCTGATCCGGATCCATAATATCTGGACAACAAGTCTCCCAATCACCTCAGAAAGGGTGTGGTATTTCCTTACCTAGAGCTTTCTAGAATGCATTTTATGACTATATGCATGCATGCATTTACTTTAACATACAATAGAGTTAAAATGCATGACTACCCAATGCCTATATTTTGAAATTTTTTGCCATAGTCCCCTTTGAAAATAAGACTATCCACATGCACATAGGCATGTCTAGGTGGCCATTCAGTAGCACACCTGCCCCAAAGTCATATACATAATATATGCATTAAAAATCAAAATCATCCATGCATAAGGTTAACCTCAATATCAGGAGTACTTTACCTTTCTACCTTTTGCTCATTGGACCTCAAATAGGACAAAAAATAGCAGAAAAAGGTGCCAATTTGACTGTCTCAAAAGTCAAATTTTTTCACATCATTATGTTCAGCATAGTTTAATACTAACATTTACTATGTTGAATATTTTTTAGCAAGTTATTTGTTCATACATAATCACTACTATGTGTTTAGATGCATTTCATGCTATAACTCAAAATCCAACGGATAAAAACTAGAAAAAATACATGCAAACGTTACTAGGATAATGTAGAACACTTGTACGGTGACAGAATTTGCAGAAAATAACCCGAACTCAGCAGATCTGAAGGAGGCTCTCAAATTTCTCTTTGCGAAATAAGTTAAAAGTGACTTGTGTTACCAACCTGCTAGAATATATCATCCACGGTCGGCCGCAAGCTCATCTGTGGCTGAAGCAGGTGTACCTGTGGCACCCCTATATGGGCCCCACCCCTCTGGATCGGTCCAGTTCGAGTTGCAAAGGAGTTCTTGAGGACTAGAAAGGTCAAATCGGGAATAAAAATGCCACGCGATTGAACAAAACAGCATACAATCCTGGTCTTCTCAGATGAAACTTTGAGTATGTACATCGCTCATTGGTAGTCACCCGAACATGAGGTATACCCTGTCAATGATCTCATTTATCATAAATCACATCCGGCAATACCTTGTACAGGTCCGATGCCGCCAACTCCGGGTCATTACTCTTAAAGATCAACGTGAGTCCCCAACGGGGGTTATAACCCGAGTCCCCGACGGGGGTTACAACGTGCGTCCCCGATGGGGGTTACAACGTGAGTCCCCGACGGGGGTTACAACGTGAGTCCCCGACGGGGGTTACAACGTAGATCCCCGATGGGGGTTACAACGTAGATCCCCGACGGGGGTTACAATGTGGATCCCCAACGGGGGTTACAACGTGAAGCCCCGGCAGGGGATTACAACGAAAATTCAAGCCGTTGACACACATATCAACGAAGGTCAAGCAACCTTGACGTTATTTCAGCCGATAGCGATTAAACCTATCAAAGCTCTAGAGCTATTCGAGGATTTCATGCTCGATTACTCATATTCCCCAGTGGATCCCCGACGGGGGTCACAACGCAATGTTCCATTGATTCACACATTAGCAAAGGTCAAGTAACCTTGACAATTTACCCACAGAGTATCAGCCATTGATTCACATGTCAGCGAAGGTCAAGCAACCTTGACAAGATATCCCACATGATTTTTCAAATTGTTGATTCACATATGCGTGAAGTACATCGTCCAATGAAGGTCGAGCATCCCCGACAAAGACTTGTTGTTGGCGATGAAATCAACGTAATCTTGACATGTCCTAGCGATACCAACCAGGAAAGGTCAATGTTATCAAAGAGGATAGATGATGGAATATGTTATACACATCCTCAAACAGACCAAGCTTTATCCCCACAGATCACTTACACATAAGAGGTACATCTTCAGGATCAAGTCGTTACCAAGGACATAGGAATTTGGTGATAACCCCAACATCAACATCCTAACAGATTCAGATTACACATCAAATCTGGTCATCATTGCCATTCCCCAGTTGAAGCAACAGGGAGCCAACAATCATCCCAACGTGTTGAGCTACAACCCCGTACACATGCATCATACATTTGCATCATGTTGCTACATATAGTACCATGTTTGCCTTATTGCGTTTCAAGTGTCTAGGAATCTTTATCCTACCCATGCATCGCCATGCATGAGTATGATAAAGAGGGGCATCTATAGACACTCAAAATTTTTTGTACTACTGTCACTAACATTGCAGGAGGACATATTCATATTTTAAGAGGGAACCCTGAAAGACAATCCATATCCATACCGAATACAACCAAAATTCAGCATCAACCCCGGAACACACACTGGGAGTAACAAATCCAACCTTGGAGATAACCCCGAGGCGTGCAGATCTAATACCGGAACACACACCGGAGAAGACCGATTAATCTCGGAGATAACCCCGAGGTATCCAGTCTTAGTCCCAACTATGGGAATAGCCACCAACTTTGGTGATAACCCCAAGGAATGCAGTTTCAGCGATAACCCCGGAAATGCTTGTTTCAAATGCAACCAACTTCAATTTCGGCGCTCACGACGAAATACTCTGTACTAACCCGGAGATAACACCGGGAGGATAGGCACACCTCAAAGATGACATTGAGGACCTTCAACACTTGCAGTAGTCCAATCTCAGCGAAGCACTGAGCAATGCCTGCTTTATCAGCCCAAATCGGCGATAACACCTGTGAAGGGCAACATCGTCAATTCGCCAACACGATGCTATGCCACGTCGTCTCAACATTTCATACACATCTTTACGCAACGACGTCCCACAAGAATCAAGGATAATCAATCCCGAGTGACTATTGTACGAGGTAACGGATAGAATTTGAAGCTTGAAGACCGGAGGGCATCGTCCCATCTTCAATAACTTCGTAAAAGCTCTAATCCTATGTCATTGTATAACTCTCAACAACGGCGGTCCGAAATAGGTCCTGTATACCTTAATCAGATGCCCGGATTGCACTTTTGAAAGTTCGAGTGGACATTACAGTGCACGTACAACGAGACGACCTGACCCGAGATGTGACACCCCCAAATCTGGGTACTTTGATTCCACGGGATTTGGTGTTCACTGTACAAATATCATCTATCTATCTACCCATAATAAATGCAAACCATGCAATAGATAGAAATAAAATCTTTCCCTTAAGGGTTACAACATCCGAATAATAATACAATCCCAGGTTAAAGTAACCTTAAACATCTGTGCGGAAATATAAACAATAAGTCTTAAACAACATCAATTCTAATAATCATTACATAACCACATAAATAATCAATCTTCATTACTTGCTAAGCTTGCCCTTGCCTTTACTAGTGGAAGGTTCGTCTGCTCTTTCATTCTTAACTGCAATGTTATTAATACGCATGAGTGAGCATGATCGCCCACATGTATAACAATATAACAGTGAATAATAACATGAGAGAGAAATAATAACTTCTGAAATAAAAGCTCAACTTTTGAATCAAGAATGAATAACAAGAATCAAAAGATTTCTGAGGGTCATAAGACCTTGAACTATGTCCTAGGTTATCAAGGGTTATACTTGAAACCTTTAACAGTCATAAGACTATGGACCTTCTACTCGCATTTAGGGGATCACCCTTAGTACCATCATCGTGCACAATATCTTAACGCTAACACATAAGTAAATCCCTTTGCAGGGTTGTTCATCTCAGTTTGACATTCGAGTCCGCACCAAAGAAAGTTTGGTTTGGGTAATTCAATAAGGGTTTTGAAATTTAGAACGTTCATCAACTATGGACTAATCGAATCAATAGGGTTCACTAGTCTAATAAGGTTCAACAATAATGATATTCAAATTGAATAATAATCTCAAGAAGTATACAACAAATCAAATATTGTATAGCAGTTTCATATTTTGAAAGGATAATAAATCTTTAATATAACAATTCGAACTTGAATAATAGTAATGAGGATTTACTCAAGGTAAATAATAAACTTGAACAATGATAACAAGTAGGGGTAGGAAACTTGCCTCGTGCGTAGATTATACGTTAATTAAACTCGTTCCATGATTTAAATCCTACATATCATTTCCATTCACAACTATAGTTAATTATAATGTAACTAGTCATCATAAGCTCATTTTCTTTGTCTAACTTTGATTATGACTATACTTAGTCAATTTATCACATTCATTGTCACATAAATTACACTTCACAAATAACAAACTAATTATGTATTTAATAATTCCATCCACATGAAATTATGTTATTGATATGATAATAATCTGTTTCAACATCTTACTGTACTTCTAATATTTTCTTATGTTCATTAAATTAGATTAATATCACATTCATGGACTTAAACACTTCAAAATTTTCGCTTTACGAACTTTTCGGAGAGTGGCGGCATTGCGCACTTCTTTGATGTATTGATTCCCGTCTTTGCGGCTGGTTAATGGCATCATGCTTGGCATGGCTTTCATGCATTGGCCGACTCTTATACTATAGCCGAGTGTCTTGCGGCGTGGCGTACTAGACACACAAATGGCAGTTCGTGAAAATCGCAGAACATGCCAATTTCTACCAATTTTCTTATTTCTACACGAACTTAGAATTACCCATACACATATAATCACTACTTAACCTTCTAGCATGACTTTAACATGTTAAAACACATAACTAACATAATTAAATCATGGAAATTTTCACTTTTCTTTGTGTTCTTGAAGATTTTGAACAAAACATAAAAATTAACACTACGGATTCATTATAACACCGAATTCGTTCGTTTAAGGTTTGGTCTCTTCGTATCAACATGCATAATAAAATAAGGGTGTAAATTTTAAGAAAACATTTATGTTTGACATACTAAAATCACGTATAAGGCCATATGGCCATAACCCAAACTCTGTAATTTTGCAGCAATCATATATGACATGTTTTCATGAATTTGATGATATGGTTTGTACAATATATAATCAAATACGATGTGATATGTCATAACACATACACAACCCATAATCATTACTCCTATCCCAATTACAGAGGTTCACAGAAAGAATGAAAGCCATATTCATGAAACTTTTAAAGACGTAAAATAAATATTTAGGTTGAAGAGAATTACCCAAGCGTAGATGAAAAGGATGATAATTATTCTCTAATCTTTCTCAAAGATTTCTCAAACTCTCTCTGAAATCTCTCTGGATCTCAATTAACTAAAATAAAAAATACGTAAGTTAAACTCAATCGAGCCTTTAAAGCGCAGAGTTGAGGTCGATTATTCCATTCGTGGTTTAACCGCCTGACTCCTCCTAAGGCCCTCATTTGGCTAGCAAAAACTAGGTTCAAAGCTCTTTATTTTAATAAAACTTTTTATCATATAGTTAAAATAATGTCACACTCCTTTATAAATTAAATCCAATATTTTATTTAATTTACTTTAAATAAAAATATAATAATTTCTCATAAATAAATAATGTCAACTTATTAATTCTCTAATTAATAATTAAATTAATTAAAATACCAATAAAGCTTATTAAATATTTCTTTTAATACAATAAGTTCACATAATCACATACTTCGATAATAAAATTCTCCACATTAATTTAATAAATGAAATACATATAATTAAATTAATCTACCACCTTTTGCATCAATTAATTATTTAATCTAATAATTAAATCATCGAAAATATTTATTTAATCCAATAAATATTTAAAATTAAATTACAAAAATCTCTCATCACATCTTTCCCCTTAAAAGGATTTTGTCCCGAATCACGACTCAATAAATTCAATTCATTACATTCTCCCCCCACACAAAGATTCTCATCCCTGAATCGCTTACACATAAATTAAGTAAATAAATGTGGGTAATTCTTCATCATATTCTCTTCGAGTTCCCACATAGTTTCTTCAGCGTTGTGGTTCCTCCAAATTACCTTAACAGAAGGTATTACTTTATTTCTCGAACTTGTTCTTTTACTCACACAATTTGAACAGGAATTTCTTCGTAAGATAAGTCTTTTTCAAAATGTAGGGGTTCGTATTCAATTAAATGCTTGTAATCGGGTTTATAGGGTCGTAAAATAGAAACATGGAAGATGTTATGGACATTCTCGAGTGCTGGAGGTAGGGCTACCTCGTCTTTGACTTCTCCAATTCTTCTCGATTTTTCAAATGGTCCAATGAATCTTGGGCTCAATTTCCCTTTCTTCCGAACTGATCTTTCCCTTCCAAGGAGAGACCTTCAAGAAAACATAACTACACCGACTCGAATTCGATATTTTTACGATGTGGATCGGTGTATTTCTTCCGCTTCATCTTGAGCCGCTACCACCGTGTTTCTCGGATAACTTTGACTATTTCTGCATGCATTGTACCAATTCGCCCCTAGCAATTGCCTTTCACCAACTTCATCCCAAAGAAAGTTTTAGTTCTACACTTTCTGTACAGTATAACGCTTCGTATATGGCATGCCTATACTAAGCGTGGTAATCGTTGTTGTAACCGAACTCTACGAAGCCGTAGATGATCATCCCAATTTCCTTTAAAGTCCATTATACAAGCTCTTAACATATCTTCCAATGTCTGAATTGTTCTTTCACTCTGTCCATCTGTTTGAGGGTGATATGCCGTACTCATTCGCAACTGTGTACCCATGCATTCTTGAAGACGTTTCCAGAAATTCGATGTGAAACGCGGATCTTTATCAGAAATAATTGACACCGGAACTCCGTGCCTCGAAACAATCTCTTTTACGTATAACCTCGCTAACTGATCTAAGTTGAATCTGATTTTGATCGGAAGGAAGTGTGCAGATTTCGTCAGTCAGTCAACGATAACCCATATTGCGTCGTAGCCTTTCTGAGTCGTCGGAAGGCCAACCACGAAGTCCATTGTAATATGTTCCCATTTCCATTCTAGGATCTCCAACGGTTGTAGCAATCCACTTGGTCTCTGATGTTATGCTTTTATTTTCTGACAGGTCAGACACTTGGCAACACATTTTGCAACATCACGTTTCAAATTTGGCCACCAGAAATGTTGTCGAAGATCTTGGTACATCTTGGTACTACCAGGGTGAATCGAATATTGTGAACTATGAACCTCACTCAAAATGTCTTCCTTAATCTCTGGTACTGGTGGTACCCAAATTTTACCCTCAAATCGCAGTATTCCTTCCTTATCCATCTTGAACCTCGGTTCAGATCCTTCAGATATCTTCTTTGTCACCTTTTTGCATTCCTCGTCCTGAAGTTGAGCCTCCTTAACTTTATCCAGTAGGGTTGTACCAGATTGTATCTGAAATAGCTTCTCATCAATCTCCATAGGATACTTCACTTCTAACTCCAGTTTCTCTATTTCTGAAATTAGCTCCTCCTGACCAGTTTACATCATCAATTTCTCACGACCCTTTCTACTTAAGGCGTCGGCAAACACATTTGCTTTACCAGGATGGTATAAAATCTCACAGTCGTAATCTTTAATTAATTCCAACCATCTTCTTTGACGCATATTCAAATCCTTCTATGTAAAAATATATTTCAGACTCTTGTGGTCCGTATATATTTCACACTTTTCCCCGTAAAGATAGTGCCTCCAAATTTTCAAAGCAAAAACAACTGCAGCTAACTCCAAGTTGTGGGTCGGATATCCCTTCTCGTAATCCTTTAATTGTCATGACGCATACACAATGACTTTGCCATTTTGCATCAGCACGCAACCAAGTCCTTTATGTGACGCATCACTATAAACAACAAAATTTCCTGTATCATCCGGAAGAGATAACACAGGTGCCGTACTCAACCTCTTCTTCAATTCTTGAAAACTTTCCTCACACTTATCCGTCTAAATAAATTTCACAGCTTTTCGAGTTAAATTCGTTAGCGGAGTTGCGATCTTGGAAAAATCTTGAATGAATCTTCTATAATACCCTGCCAATCCAAGAAAACTTTGTACTTCCGATGGCATCCTCAGCTGATCCCAGTTGATCATGGCTTCGACTTTGGATGGATCTACCGAAATTCCGTTTTTATCGATCACGTGCCCAAGAAATTGTACTCTTTCAATCCAAAATCCGCATTTAAAAAACTTGGCATACAACTTTTCCCTTCTCAATACTTCCAATGTTAATCTCAAATGCTTTTCATGTTCTTCCCTGGTTTTCGAATAGACCAAAATGTCATCTATAAATACCACTACGAACTTATCCAAAAACGGCTTGAACACACCATTCATTAGTCCCATAAATGCTGTAGGAGCATTCGTAAGAGCAAACGACATTACTAAAAATTCATAGTGACCATATCGTGTTCTGAACGCTGTCTTCGGTACATCCTCTGGCCTCACCTTCAGTTGATGATAACCGCCTCTCAGTTCTATCTTGGAAAAGTATCTCGCTCACTTCAATTGATCAAACAGGTCGTCGATCCTCTGTAATGGATATCTGTTCTTAATCGTGACCTTATTCAGTTCTCTGTAGTTAATGCAGAGCTGCATTGATCCGCCCTTTTTTTTTCACAGATAACACCGGCGCTCCCCACGACGATACGCTCGGTTGAATGTACTTCTTGTCCAACAATTCTTGTAGTTGTAGCATTAGTTCTTTCATCTCTACTGGTGCCATTCGGTATGGTGCCTTCGATATTGGAGCAGTTCCGGGCGCTAAATCGATCACGAAATCTACCTCTCTATCTGGTGGAAGTCCTGGCAAATCGTCTGAAAATACGTCGACGAAGTCCCTCACAATCGGTATTTCTTCTACCTTCGGATTCTCTTTTCGACTGTCGATTATGTAAGCTAAGTATCCTACATAGCCTTGTCTTAACAACTTCCTGGCCTGCATCATCGTCAGACAACTCGCTTGTCTAGGCGACTTACTACCATAAAACACAACCTTTGACGGCGTCATAAGGTTAATACGCTTCTTTTGGCAATCAATTACAGCCCCGTAATTGAATAACCAGTCCATTCCCAAAATAACATCAAATTCCACAAGTCGAATAGGGATAAGATCTACATTCATGATATTACCCTTAATATCCACTATACAGTTCTTATACACGTACTTAACATGGATTATTTCTCTATTCGTAATTTCTATGTTCATGGGGTAATCCAATTCAGCCTTAGGTAAATCTAAATTCTTGGCAAAGTCATCGGATATAAAGGAACAAGTAGCACGCGAATCAAATAAAACATAAGCATTAATTTTTTGATCGGAATGATACCTAACACCATATCACGAGATTGAACTGCATCCTGCATCGTCATATTGAAAGTCCTGGCAGTCGGTCGGTTTGTTGCGGTTGGTCCGGTGATAGTTAAGGCATTTCCACTATTATTTCCCCGGTTTCCTCCTGATCCTGACCCTCCCGATCCCTTCTTAGGACAGTCTCTTGCCAGATGGTCCTTTGAACCACAAGTGAAACAAGCACCCTTCTTTAGGTTTGGACAGTTTGGTGCTATGTGGCCTTCCTGACCACAATTGTAGTACACTCGCTTCCCTTTCATGCAAACTCCCAAATGAGCTATTCTGAAGTTTGAGCACACTTTGATCTTCTTCTTCTGCCCTCCTTGTTGACTTCCAGCTGACGAGTTATCCGTCCACTTCCTCTTCTGATTATGACTACCCCCATTGCTACTCCCACCAGTCTTGTTATTACCTTCATTCTCATTCTTCTTCTTCTGTTCTTGATTATACTTGGTCACCACATCGCTTCCACCTTCAGCGAAGATGGCCTTTTCCAATACTCCGACAAATGTGTTTATCTAAAACAATGATACTTTACTATATACCTAAGGCTTTAGTCCTTGTTCGAATCTTCTAGCTTTCCTCTCGTCCGTGTGTACTTGATACGGGGCGAACCTCGCTAACACGTTGAATCTAGTCGCATAATCAAGTACGCTCATATTTCCCTGCTTCAATTCCAGAAATTGAACCTCCATCTGGTTCTGTGAGCTGGTTGGGAAGTACATCTCGAAAAACATTTCTTTAAATCTCTCCCAAGTAATTACACCTTCACCTCCACGAACTTTGTTTGCTTGCCACCAATAGCTAGCTTCAGACTTCAGCATAAATGTTGCAAAAGCGGTCTTCTAGTCTTCTCTAACCCTAGCAACGTCGAAAACCTTCTCCATTTCCATAACCCACGTTTGAGCCTCGATCGGGTTCATGGAACCTTTAAATTCTGGCAGTCCCACCGCCTTGAAATCTTTAAACGTAGTATTTGGTGGAGCTTGAGGTTGATTATTCATTGCTCCAGCTAGCAAGTTAACCAATTGCTGAATAGGATTAGCATTGGCGTTATTATTATTGGTAGACTCTTCCTGAGTTGGTTGAGGTTGTTGTCTTCTTCGTGGCGGCATATTTCTGTTAAAAAGATATATGCTTATTAAATCTCTATTAAATTCTCTAAATAGTTAAGACTTAACTCAACAATTTAATATAATCATTTAACACATCATCTCAAACAACTTAATATATTTAATTCAAACTAAAAGTTTTACATAACACGATAGCATAACTACTATTTACATCCACCATCCTGAGATAAAGAATCCACAGGATTTAAATATTAAAATATTCCTTCATTCATATATATATATCAGAATTTACATATAAAAACTAACTAAGTCTTTCACATAATTAAACAGATTATATCACTACCCGTCAAGGTGTCGAATAGCCTTGCCACGCTCCTCTTCCATGATACGAGACATCGTCCTGCGATCTAGCATGTACGATGGAAGTCCTTCGAACTGGATGGGGTACCTCAAAACTCGATCCTGGGCCTCATCCATTGCATGATTAAGTGTAGAGTATATCTCTCCAAGCTTTGCCTTCTTTGCACGACCATCCTCTTCTGCAAGATCAGCATGACGTGACTCTCTTACCCAGCCCTCCTCTGCTATGGCAAGCCTCTCTGAACTCTCTTTCGATCCTTCTTCTGTTAGTTCCTAGTAGGCACAAGTTATCTAGAAGGGGGGGGGGGGTGGAATAGATATTTGAAAATCTTTTCATTTTAACTTGTTCTTAGATAATGATTACAACTTTGAGGAATTAGTATTTGTTTTAATCTTCTTTGCCAAGCAGTGGAGTTATGAGCAAGTAAGGCAGTTATAGCAGATATAGCAGTTATAGCATGAATATAAATGACACAATTATTTTTAAGTGGTTCAGAGCACTCAAAGCTCCTAGTCCATTCTTCTACTCAACGAGTAGGATATCCACTAAGGATGTCTTTTACAATCTTCTTAATCACACAGATTTCTTCTAGACCAGCAGTCTGGGAACTTCTCTAGATCACTCTTGAACACTTCAAGTCCAGCAGACTTGGCTTTTCTTACAGTTCACTACGAACTCTTCAAGTCCAGCAGACTTGGTATTCTTCTTCAGTTGGTTGATACTTGTTGAGTTCTTGATGATTGCTACTCAGTCGCTGTGTAAGCACTTGTTCTAAAGAACTGAGTAGCTGAGTAAGCTTTGTAATATCTCAGATCGTAGAGTTGAGCTTGAGAGAGATGTTCACGTTGTTTGTTTAAGGCTTGCTTGATTTCTCTCTCATTTGTCTGATCTGTATATATGTGATGTTAAAAACTATCCGTTGGATCCATCCGTTGTGGCATTAAATGCATCTGAACTTTCTATACTGTGATGGAGACCTTTATGCACATCTTCCTAATTCGATCCTCGCCCATCGACACCGCAGTCGCTTTCTCTCACCTACCACCTGAAAAGGTGTTTTGTCCCTCTTACCCATGGTACTATCCTTAGCTTCTTCACTACGCTTCTTTGTTGCATACTAAGGATATTTCATATATTCTGGGATTGATGAGCACTCTAGCAATATCTGGGATCCATTCCTCACTTGTTGAAAACACAGATCATGAGGCTCGACGTTTTCTGACATGAGATAGATGATGCTCTACGATTTGAATCGTGATGTTCTACGATTTAGATCGTAGTGTCTTTGACATCTTTGCATACTACGAAGCTATTAGTTCGAGAGCACTATGATTTCCCTTAATCCTTCGCACACTACGATCTTCTCTTGCTCGTGTTGTTGACTCTACGCTCCCGAGAGCACACTACACGATCGCCGACTTGTAAAACTTCATGTTTCCTTCAAAGATACTCGTGATCGTAGAGTTGGCTCGGCAAACGCTGGGACCACTTTCTACGATTTCCGAAGAGTCCCCTTCAAGGCGTGCACACTACGATCTTCGTGCTCTACGCTTTCTTCCTCGACTTCGCGAATGTTGATCGATGGATGCACTACGATTTCTTCAAGACTAATCTATTACATCTTAAGATCAACCTAACAGCTTTTGATCTTTCTATCTATACATTCTTTATCGAATGGTACACGCTTAAAGCTTAGATCAACCTAACAATTTTGATCTATCACTAAGTCCTCATACATATATTCATTTAAGGACCTTACAAATAATCATGAATATATATATTAAAACATCAAATCATAATATGCATTCTCCCAACAATCTCCCCTATTTGATGTCGACATAACCAAGGAGATTTGTTGTCATGATTATTAGTGACTAGATGCATTTGCAGAAATTTAAACATGACTTAGTATTTCAAAGAAGCAAATTAAATTTCTAGAGAATAAGTATGAATTTATTGATGATCGTAAGATATTACAATTCAAAGATTACATCAATAGGAAATTTAAGTTTTAACTTATCTCTGCTTTCCTTGACTTCTTTGATGGAGGTGGGTTGGCATACTCCTTAGCTTCTTTTTTCCTTTCGAGCTTCCTCATTTCTTGCTAACTCTTCCAGCTCGCTTAGACTTAGAGTCGGATTCTCCTCATGTCTATGCATGAATGCAGGATCTCCAATTCTCATTCTTATGCGTACAGTAGTCACGTTTTGTGAGCTGGGAGTTGGCTCTTGACGACTTAGAGGAATAGTCATTATAATTGCTCACGACCGGATCGCTGAGTCTCGATGATGTCTTGCAGAGGGCTTCGTGATGTCTCGAGCATGAAATTGACTTCTCCCCTTTCTTAAGTTCCATGGCCTCCTCCGCCTCTCCTTGCTTCCCTGACCTCCTTGATCTCCTTTCCCTTTATTATTCTCCCCCTTTATGTTAGCATCAAGGGTTCGAATATCTGCAGACAGCCGATTAACTCCTTGAATAAGCTCATTCAGTTGGCTTTGGGTTTGAGAAATGTCCTCTCTATTTTCCTTGATCTGGTTTTCAGCTCTAGCTTCTTTATTTTGGAGGACTGTCAGAATCATATCATTATGCTTCTCCTGATTGGCATAAGATTTCGGGAAGTCATAGACAGAAGCTTTCAAGTTAAGAATATTGTCCAACATAATTTGATGTTGAGGATCTTGGTGTTTCTGCATTTCAAGTACAACCTCTCTTTGCTTGGCAGCAACCTGGAAGTGGATCTCATCTCTGTCTGACATACTCTTCAGAATCTCTTTAATAATTTCCCTTAGCCTCTTTGTAAGCTCAGTGTTCATAGTGCTAGGGAAATTGTTTGCAGCTTTATTATCATTTGATTCAAATTTTGGATGTTAAGGAGATCGTAGAGTAGATTCCAAACTTGCTTCAATAGACTTGATCATCTGCTCAGAAGTTTCTTTCAAGTCATCCTTGGTGGGAAGGCTTAGTAAGGTATCAGTTGCTTGAGGATTGTCCATTGGAGGGGTTCTTGGTTGGGATTGATCTTTCAAATCGTACAGAGCGAGATCAAGACCAAGTAGTCATGTGATGAGGAGGATGGTATATTAATTGGAGGGGCTTGGGTTTGATATCCGGGATAGGTGACTCTACACGATTTTAATGTTGGACTCTACGATGTGGCTTGAGTCCGAGTCGTAGAGTTGGTGATTTGAGGGAGCAGGTAAGGTCGATTTCTTCTGGTTCTTCGCCATGTAATTTTGGGATTCTCGCAATCGAAACCGATTTATCGGATTGAGAATCACTTCCACCATTTAGGAAATTCATAGAAATAGCTAAATGAAGATGATGGTAAGTGATTAACTCTAAATTTGATAGGAATAGACAATACCTCGTGTTGTATCTTTTGATGAGGAATGGTGGTTGGTTAATGCTTCTTGGCAAAGATGACTTTCCTCGAAAATCCATTAGCCGTAATCGAGATCACTGGATATTCCTCAAGCTCCGTAACATGTGATCCCATGAATTCAGGATTTGAGCTTGATGATATGCCATCATGGGTAGGTAGGAAAATAGTTGAGTGTACAAATAGCTCCTATATCCATCTTTCCATACTCCAGTGATTTCAAGCTCATTATCATCATCATCATCATCCTCTTCCTCTTCTTTGTTTTCTTCCTCAAGATTCCATTATCTCAATGGTCTCTGGAAGGTTTGGCATCGTTCCATTTTATCTTGGCAAGGACCTCTTCTTCACCATTGATCGATATCATGAGGCTCCCCTCAATATGAACATCTTCTTGAGGTTTAGAAACTCCCCTCACCGGGTATAACTTCTTCTAAGTTCGAAAAGTCCCTTCACCGAACTTCTTTCTCGAAATCAGACTTTTCCCCTCACCGGTGTATACTCAATCATGAGAATTTCAGGATCTCCCCTCACCGAGCACCGTCCTCTTCGTTTGCTTGGGGCGCTTCTACTTTTGCGCCCATACTCTTGGCTTCCTTCTTCAAGACTTTTTCATTCTCAAGAATATACTTCTTGACCAAATTTCCTTTTGATTTCATTGGTTTTAGCCACCATTTCTTCGGATTCTCTTGAGTCTTTGCTTTGCCATGTTGAATAGCCACTCTTCTCAAGCAAGGCTTCTTCCATTTCTTCCACACTTGGCTTTGGTCTCGTAGAACAAGAGAGACTCTACGATCGAAGAAACTGCTGGTCTTTTTGGACTTATGACCAGCTTTGTTCTTCTTTAGGATCTTTGATATGGTGGCTTGATCCTCTTCACTTCTTCTTCTTTGTCAGATCTTCTTTAGCCTCCTTAGAGTCTCTATGTCGAGGACTCTATAGAATGTCAGTTGTAGATCCTCGAGGCTCTTCAATTTGTCTTGCCTTTAGCTTTCTCTTGCTTGCTTTTTTCTCGGCAAGAGTAGTGGGTTCTCCTTGTCCGCTTCTCCTTCTTCTTCAACTTCTCTCGACAATGTATATATGCCTCCCGGAAAGCCCGCCTCCTTTAGTTCCCCGCCTCTCCCAATCGACTCTCAGTCATCATTCTTAACATACTCAAGCAGGTTCCTTTCCCGCTTCTTAAACAACTCATTGGTCATTCTTCGATTAGGGGTTGATGGCTTCTCCTTCATCATCCCCAATTTTGTCACCCAAAGGCAGATTGCGAATGATGCTTATGAATCTCCCATACAAAGATCTTCTGGGTGCTCTTTGATTTCTTCGAGTCGACGATCCACTTGCCGATCCACTCGAGCAACATGTTCTCATAGTTGAGTTGTGTACCATGAACCATGGCCACATGAGCTTAAGTCGAGTCTCATTTACCGAAGTCATGACTGAGCTTTTACAGCAGATGCATTTCCCAATAATGTCAGCCAAAAATTCATACCTCTGAGGGAACTCCTTCTTTTTAGTAGCCTTTCACAGAGGGGTTTTTTTGTGGTGCATTTTCTTCAATCCTCTTGAAGCTTATGTCGCTTTAGAAATGGGTGCCCCACGCTCTTGAAACCTAGGGCCGATTGAAGTTTTCTTCCCTTAGCCTCATTTCAACTCCTCTTACTCGTGTAGTGATGGTGTTGTGTTCATACACTCCATTCTTGTAGAACTCCTTCACTAGCTTGGGATAGATGAGGGTGTCGGTGCTTAGCGCCTCTTCGAGACCTGCCTTCTTCAATAGCGCTAAGGTCTTGTGAAATTTTGGTGGAGCATCCTTGAACTCATCGAAACAGAGTCTGTAGCTTGAAATTACATTTGAAGCAGCCATTGATTCTGTAGTTGAGAAGTGGGATATGACTGAGCTTTCTTTTGATTTAGGGTTTTGCTTTGAGAGAGAGAGAGAGAGATAATCTTTTGAACTTCAGATTTCAAAAAGCACGGTTTCAATTTGTACTTGTAGCTTCCCTCTCTCTTTTTGACTTAGTGGGACAGGTGTCGCCATTTGCTTGGCTCTACGATTTTGACTATCTAGGAATGTACTGATTTGCCCTTTTAGTCTTCAGAGCTGAGGTGTCCTTAGGATGACTACGATCGTGGATGTAGTCTTCTGTTCGTTAAGTCTGTCCTGCGATCGTCGAGTCTGTCCTGCAGTTGTTGAGTCTGATCATCATTCGTAGAGTCTCGAGTCTCCCACGATCGCCGAGTCCATCTCGTGCATCGCTGAGTCCGATCGATCGTGATTCGATCGAGAGTCCGTCTCGATCCTTGTGATGAGTTTTTTTTGACTAAGCAATCTTTTTAAGGTAACTCAGGAAGGGCCAACCTCTTGGTGTGATTCAAGGGTTAGGTTTGTCCTTGAGGCACCTCTTAGAGTTTTTGCTTTGTTATGAAGCTTGTCATCACAGGATTTACTTTTCTTGTTGTAAGGGCTTTTGGTCATCATCGAGTCTACACTATGATAGTTGAGTCTTTGCTACGATTGTTGAGGTAGTTGTTTGTTCAGCTCTATGATCATGAACTTTCCTTGATCATGTCTACGATTTTGAGTACAGTCTTTATATCTCTGCTATGGTTAGCACAATCTAGAACATACATTTCATGGTCAAGATTTTGCATGCCTAGCTCACTTATTAACTTGTTAAACTGGATTCATCTAGTGGTTTTGTAAAACATCGCTGAGTTGATTTTCAAGAGGGATATATTGTAAAGATATAGTTCCATTTTGCATATGATCCCTAATGAAGTGATACCTTATTTCTATATGCTTGGTCCTAGAATGCATATGACATGATTATGAAGTTATTGCTATGGCACTTACGTTATCACAAAGTATGGGAATAGATTTGAAATCAAACCCATAGTCACTTAGTCGATTTCTCATCCATAGATCTCGAGTACAAAGAAATGCCAAAGAAGCAGAATATATATTCAAATTTCCGCAATTTGAAGTAGACACTGAGTTTTGCTTTTTGCTAAACCAGGACACAAGTCTGTTTCCAAGAAGTCGACAAAAGCCATCGGTACTTTTTCTATCTATTTTGCATCCTCGCAAAATCAAAGATCTGTGTATCCTATTAGTTCAAATGAGGATTCCTCGATACCACAAATTTCAAGTAGGGTGTACCCTTGAGATACCTGAAGATCCTCTTTACAGCAGACAAATGTGACTCTTTAGGGTTAGCCTGAAATCTAGCACATATGCATGTTGCAAACATTATATCTGGTCTATGGCAGTTAGGTATAAAAGAGACCCTATCATACCTCTTTAGATTGAGTGATATCAATACTTTTACCTTTCTCATCCTTGTCAAGCTTGGTTGCAGGAGCAATTGGTGTTTTCATGGGAGAGGCTGATTCCATGCCATACTTCTTTAGTAAGTCTTTGATGTATTTGGCTTGGTTAATGAATATTCCTTCATCACTGCTTCACTTGCAGTCCAAGGAAGAAATTCACTCACCCATCATGCTCATTTCAAACTTGCTCTTGCATTAGCTTAGAGAATCTCTTACATAACTTTTCGTCAGTAGAACCAAAAATGATATCATCAACATATATTTGAACTAGTAAGACTTTGTCTTTATGCTTTCTAAGAAATAGTGTGGTATCTACTCTACCTCTAGTGAACCCATTTTCTATTAAGAAGTTAGTCAATGTTTCATACCATGCTCTAGGTGCTTGTTTAAGACCATATAAAGCTTTATCTAATCTATAGACATAATTGGAAAGAGATGGATTGATGAAACCTCGGAGGTTGTTCTACATAGACTTCTTCTTAGAGTTCTCCATTTAGAAATGCACTCTTGACATCCATCCGGAAGACTTTGAACTTCATGTAAGCAAAGAAAGCAAGAAAGATTCTGATGGCTTCTAGTCTGGCAACAGGTGCAAATGTCTCATCATAGTCAATACCTTCTTCTTGAGAATAGCCCTTTGCCACTAATCTTGCCTTGTTTCTGGTGATGACCCCATCTTCATCCATTTTGTTCCTGAAGACCCACTTGGTTCCTATGACAGATGACTCTTGGTCTCTGGGTACCAATCTCCAAACTTTGCTTCGCTCAAATTGGTTGAGTTCTTCCTACACGGCTTCTATCCAACCGGAGTCTTCCATAACATCCTCTATCTTCTTTGGCTCTATCTCGTGATGAGAAGCTTAGATAAAAGCATTCATTCCGAGTAGAAGCTCTTGTTTTGACTCTCGACTGACTTGGATTTCCAATGATTAGATCCTCGAGTGTGATCTCTTGCCCATCTGTTCCCTGGTTGGGACATCCGTCCCCGATGCCTTCCTGTCTTAGGTCTTCAAGGTCTATCTCTTCTTCTTGGAGTGGAGGCTCGCTGTCCTGGATGGACCTTTCTACGATTTCATTATCATGCTCTACGACTTCACTTCATCCGCACTACCATCGTAGTGTTGAGCTCGATGATTTAATTCAGTAGTGTCTCCATCATCTGGTCGTAGTGTCTTGAGGCAATCGCTTGTTTAAGCCGGCTTCATCAAAGATGATGTGTATTGAGACTTCGACATTCAAAGTATTTTCTTGTTGAACACCTCGTAAGCTTTCATTGTCTGTGTGGCATATCCAAGAAAGATCCTTTCATCCGACTTCAATGGAATTTTGTCGACATCGCTTTCCATTGTTGAGAATATAGCATGCACAGCCAAAGACATGGAAATAGCTGACACTCGGCTTCCTTCCTTTCCATATTTCGTAGGGTGTCTTCTTGATCGTAGAGTGAATTAATGATCTATTCTGTGTGTAGATGCAAGGTTTGATGCTTCCGCCTGTATTCAGCAGACGAAGTCGCCGCTAGTAGAGTCCTTCCAGCCTCTATCAGGGTTCTGTTCTTTCTTTCAACAACTCCATTTTGTTGAGGAGTTCGTGGAGCTGAGAAGTTATGTCTGATTCCATTGTCTAAGCAGAACTTGTTTATTTCTGAGAAATCGAATTCTCTTCCATGATCACTCCTTATTGCCTTGATTTTCTCTCTTTCTCGCTCATCACCACCCCAACATCTTGATTAATTCGAGCTCGTTTCATCCTTTGAAGTTAGGAAGAATACCCATGTGAATCTGTGTGTGTCGCCGATCACAACTAGAGAGTATCTTTTTCCTCTAAGACCGGTTGTTGGATTGGACCCAAAGAGATCCATGTGGAGCAACTGCAGGGGCTTGTCAATGGAGTTGGCAGTCTTGCTCTTGAATGAGCTTCTGGTTTGCTTTCCAAGCTGGCAAGCGTTGCATGGCCTTTCCTTCACAAAGTTGAACTTGGGTAGCTACCACGAGATCTTTTGATGCCGCTTGACATGTTTTGAAGTTTAAGTGAGACAACCTTCTATGCCATAGCCACTTCATTTCCTCGACATGCTTTTGCCGAAAACATATTGTTTCATCGAGCTTAGTTGACCAAGATCTACCGTGTAGACATTTCCTTCTCTTGTTCCGGCCACTTTTTATGGCGATGTCTTCAAATCTCCGACTGTGACATTAGTTGTTGAGAAATGTTACTTGGTGACCCTTATCGCAGAGTCATCGATGCTTAGTAGGTCAGTGTTGGAGTCCTTCCACATAAGCTACTTTTGGTTTGAAAGATACTTGCACCATTTCCAAAGCAGAACCAAATCCTCTTGTCTTGCCCGAGCCGTTATCTCCAAAGATGACTGAGGGACCCTCCTTTTCTACATAGTTAGATAGTAGAGCTTTGTTCCCTGTCATATGCCTTGAGCATCCACTGTCCAGATACCATGTTGAGGTCTTGGAGCTCTTTTCCTGTCAAAACATTTGAACCTTCATTTTGGTACCCATATTTGCACGGGTCCTTCATTGTTAGTGCCTTTGGGGACCCAAATTTGTTTAATCTTGGGTCTCACATGCATGGAGTTATAATAACACTTTGTAGCCCTATGACCATTTTTATTGCATATGTAACATCTATTATGATGCATGCCTGTGTGTGTGTGGTGATTCATCTTCCACTTGGACTTGTGTGGTTCCTTAGTTAACCTTATGTTAAACTGATTCTCTTTCTTCTACGTGTCCTTAGGTTTCATAAATGGTGATGAGTGTGCCTTACCTCTACTGTACCTTCCCAGTTGATTCGTAGAGTTGGTCTTACTTGACTCTACGATTCTTCGAGGTGGGTAAATAGAAGTTGGGTTACTCTTCTCCTTTATGAATCCCAGGCCAGCATGAGATCCTTTACTTCTTTGAGTATAACTAGAAATAGTAGAACAAGGTTGAAATGGTTCTTCCAACTGTGAGGATTTCACAAAAGCAATGCCTCTACCAAAACTTGAGACATTACTAGTGCTAGTTTCCATTGTCTTTTCCACACTTAGCTCTGAGATGGATTCCCCAAAGCCTAAGCCTGTTCTGTCGAATGTGCTTCTCTGACTAGAGAGCAGGCAGTCCATGGATGATGAGGATTTGTTCCATGCAGAGATTGTCTTCTCTAGTCCATGAATGTGCTTCTGTCAAATGTTCAATGATGAGGATCCACACTTACCTCATACTCTCTTTGTGCATGATGTGTGTTAGTCTATTTTAAAGTTTCATTCTCAGCTTCAAGCTTGGAGAGAAGATTAGCACTTAGAAGGGCTGTTTCAAGCTCTTCTTGAACTTTCTTCTTCTCCTCTTGAAGAAGTGAATGATCTTTTGACAAGACTCTGAACCACTTCATGTATTGATGTAGGTCAGTGGTTATGCCATGCAAAGTAGTTCTTAAGTCACTTATATCTACATCAAGAGAATTAAAATCAAATACCTCATCGATACTTACATCATGTATGTTTAGGCTTTGTTTGTCCTTTGCATGTTTGGCCATTAAGCACAGATTGGCCATATGAGGTTCTTTCTCATCTCTGGAGTCTGCATTTGAGTTATTATCCTAATCACTCCACAATCCTCCCAAGAATCGTGCCTTTGTCTCTTTTCTGAGGCCTCTTGGTTCCTTTGTATTCTTTCTTTGCATGAGATTTCTTCTTTAGTTCTTCTTTGATAGGCTTGTTGTAGTTAGCAATGAAATGACTAGGTTTCTTGCAGTTGTAGCATAAATCATTCATTTGTTCCTGGCTGACGTAGTTGCTGACTTTCTTTGGCTTATCGGTTCTGCCTTGTCACATGAACCTTCTTAGTCTCCTTACCAGCATAGCAAAGTCATCGTCATCGTCTTCATCATCATCAGAGTCAATCTCAGTTATAACTTTTGATACACCTTCATTTGCCTTGAGAGCAACACCCTTTATCCTTTCTTCTTCCTTCCTTCCGATAAGGTTTCGCCATTGGGTCAACTCCAGCTCAGACGTCAGAGATTTCCATACAATTGTTGAACCGCTATCTCATTAAGATTCTTTTATTCTCTTATTGTTGTGGTCTTTGCATCCCACCGCTTTCTGTAGGGCTCTCATGAACTTTATGGTTAGATCTTTGTTAGATAGATCTTCCCATACGCTCGTAGAGAGTCGAAAGCGTAACGTTGAATCTTTCATAGGTTGCAGCCACGTTTTCTCCCTGCACATGAGCGAACATTTCATACTGCTGTGTCAGGAGAGACTGCTTGTTTTCTCTGACTTCTTCAGTTCCTTCGTGCATAATCAGCAGTGCTTCCCAAACTTCCTTAGCTATTTTGTTGCTTTACAACATTTTCAAACAGATCGTCCTCTAAGGATTGGAACAGATGTTCTTTGCTTTTTTATCAAGTTGATGCCTCTCTCTCTCCGTGTCCGCCCATTCTTCTTTAACTTTGATTTGTACTGCTTTGGATCGTCAATGGTTGGTGCAAGCTTTGTTGGTATATAGGGCCCATTAAGAATAGTCTCAAATAGATCTTCATCTATCGAGTCCATGTAGGCTTGCATCCCGACTTTCCAGCTTAGCAAATTTATCCTTGTTGCACATCGGTGGCTTCACGCCTCCCCAGTCCTGGATTCGCTTGGTATGAAAAGCATTTGGATCTACTAAAGTGTGTAAGCTGTAAAATAGAACCTGCTCTGATACCAATTGTTAGTTCCTAGTAGGCACAAGTTATCTAGAAGGGGGGGGGGGTTGAATAGATATTTAAAAATCTTTTCATTTTAACTTGTTCTTAGATAATGATTAAAACTTTGCGAAATTAGTATTTGTTTTAATCTTCTTTGCCAAGCAGTGGAGTTATGAGCAAGTAAGGCAGATATAGCAGTTATAGCAGTTATAGCATGAATATAAATGACACAGTTATTTTTAAGTGGTTCAGAGCACTCAAAGCTCCTAGTCCACTCTTCTACTGAACGAGTAGGATATCCACTAAGGACGTCTTTTACAATCTTCTGAATCACACAGATTCATCCTAGACCAGCAGTCTAAGAACTTCTCTAGTTCACTCTTGAACTCTTCAAGTCCAGCAGACTTGGCTTTTCTTACAGTTCACTACGAACTCTTCAAGTCCAGCAGACTTGGTATTCTTCTTCAGTTGGTTGATAGTTGTTGAGTTCTTGATGATTGCTACTCAGTCGCTGTGTAAGCACTTTTTCTAAAGAACTGAGTAGCTGAGCAAGCTTTGCAATATCTCAGATAGTAGAGTTGAGCTTGAGAGAAATGTTCATGTTGTTTGTTTAAGGCTTGCTTGATTTCTCTCTCATCTGTCTGATTTGTATATATGTGATGTTGAAAACTATCCGTTGGATCCATCCGTTGTGGCATTAAATACATCTGAACTTTCAGATCGTGATGGAGACCTTTCGCATATCTTCCGAATTCAGATTCGCCCACCGACACCGCAGCTCGCTTTCACCCTACCACCTGAAAAGGTGTTTTGTCTCTCTTACCCATGGTACTATCCTTAGCTTCTTCACTACGCTTCTTTGTTGCATACTAAGGATATTTCATATATTCGGGATCCGATGAGTACCGCAAAGATCTAGGATCCATTCCTCACTTTTTGAAAACACAGATCATGAGGCTCGACGTTTTCTGACATGAGACAGATGATGCTCTACAATTTGGATCGTGATGTTCTACGATTTAAATCGTAGTGTCTTTGACATCTTTGCATACTATGAAGCTATTAGTTCAAGAGCACTACGATTTCCCTTAATTCTTCGCACACTACGATCTTCTCTTGCTCTTGTTGTTAACTCTATGTTCCCGAGAGCACACTACGATCGTTGACTTGTAAAACTTCATGTTTCCTTCAGCATACTGTGATCGTAGAGTTGGCTCGACAAACATTAGGACCACTCTATGATTTTCGAAGAGTCCCCTTCAAGGCAGGCACACTACGATCTTCGTGCTCTACGCTTTTCGCTTCGACTTCGCAAATGTTGATCGATGGATGCACTACGATTTCATCAAGACTAATCTATTACATCTTAAGATCAACCTAACAGTTTTGATCTTTCTATCTATACATTCTTTTTCAGAATGGTACTCGTTGAAAGCTTAGATCAACCTAACAATTTTGATCTATCACTAAGTCCTTGTACATATATTTATTTAAAGACCTTACAAATAATCATGAACCTATACATTAAAACATCAAATCATAATATGCATTCTCCCAACAGCTCGCTCGGTCAGATCCTGCACCTCATCTCGTAACTCCACGTTACGGTCGTATAATGTGTCGTACATCTCAGCATCGATGGAATGCTATGGAAACTCCTCCTCTTCCTCTTCCTCTTCCTCGTCGAATTCCTCCTCAGGATCTGTCTCAGGTTCATGCTCCTGACCAACCACGGTGATCAATGGAGATGACTCCCTCTGTACCAACTGTTCCCTAACGACATGAATGTCCCTAGGCTCCTCCTCTCCTTGAGTCTGTGTGGGTACTGGGGTTCCTCCTCCCCTGCTTGACTAGTTCCTCCAACGTCAGACATCCTGACAACAAAATTTCGAGTTTTAGTTACTAAGTCGTACTAGTGAGCACATAATTTCACACATAAGCACATAAAGTCTTTTATTATCTTTAATGAATTACAAAAATTCATTTCCTAGAACTCGATAAGAGTTTTCCATCACTATGTTCTTTCTATAAGGCTACTACCTAAGGTTGTTCCCCCACCTAAGGTTCATAACCTCACTTTGATACCAACTTGTGACACCCCCAAATCCGGGTACTTTCGATTCCACGGGATTTCGTGTTCACTGTTACAAATATCATCTATCTATCTACCCATAATAAATGCAAACCATGCAATAGATAGAAATAAAATCTTCCCTTAAGGGTTACAACATCCGAATAATAATACAATCCCAGGTTAAACTAACCTTAAACATCTGTGCGGAAATATAAACAATAAGTCTTAAACAACATCAATTCTAATTATCATTACATAACCACATAAATAATCAATCTTCATTACTTGCTAAGCTTGCCCTTGCCTTTACTAGTGGAAGGTTCATCTTCTCTTTCGTTCTTAACTGTAATGTTATTAATACGCAAGAGTGAGCATGATCGCCCACAGGTATAACAATATAACAATGAATAATAACATGCGAGAGAAATAATAATTTCTGAAATAAAAACTCAACTTTTGAATCAAGAATGAATAGCAAGAATCAAAAGATTTCTGAGGGTCATAAGACCTTGAACTATGTCCTAGGTTATCAAGGGTTATACTTGAAACCTTTAACAGTCATAAGACTATAGACCTTTTACTCGTACTTAGGGGGATCAGTCCTTAGTACCATACTGTGCACAATATCTTAACGCTAACGCATAAGTAAATCCCTTTGCAGGGTTGTTCATCTCATTTTGACATTCGAGTCCGCACCAAAGGAAGTTTGGTTTGGATAATTCAATAAGGGTTTTGAAATTTAGAACATTCATCAACTATGGACTAGTCGAATCAATAAGGTTCACTAGTCTAACAAGGTTCAACAATAATGATATGCAAATTGAATAATAATCTCAAGAAGTATACAACAGAACAAATATTGTATAGCAGTTTCATATTTTGAAAGGATAATAAATCTTTAATATAACAATTCGAACTTGAATAATAGTAATGACGATTTACTCAAGGTAAATAATAAACTTGAACAATGATAACAAGTAGGGGTAGGAAACTTGCCTTCGAATGTATGTAGTTATAATGTTAATTAAACTCGTTCTTGATTTAAATCCTACATATCATTTCCATGCACAACTATAGTTAATTATAATGTAACTAGTCATCATAAGCTCATTTTTTTTGTCTAGCTTTGATTATGACTATACTTAGTCAATTTATCACATTCATTGTCACATAAATTACACTTCACAAATAACAAACTAATTATGTATTTAATAATTCCATCCACATGCAATTATGTTATTGATATGATAATAATCTGTTTCAACATCTTACTGTACTTCTAATATTTTCTTATGTTCATTAAATTAGATTAATATCACATTCATGGAATTAAACACTTCAAAATTTTCGTTTCTGAACTTTCTGGAGAGTGGCGCTGCGGCACCACTGATATCTTATTCCGTTCCTGCTTGCACTTTGGTTAATTAATGGCTGTGGCCATATGGTTTTATTCAAGGCGTGACTCTTATGCCTATAGCCGATCTTTGCTGTGCGTACATACCAGACACCTGAAATGGCGGTCATGAAAATCGCAGAACATGCCAATTTCTACCAATTTTCTTATTTCTACACGAATTTAGAATTACCCATACACATATAATCACTACTTAACGTTCTAGCATGACTTTAACATGTTAAAACACATAACTAACATAATTAAAACATGTAAATTTTCACTGTTCTTTGTGTTCTTGAAGATTTTGAACAAAACATAAAAATTAACACTACAGATTCAATATAACACCGAATCCGTTCGTTTAAGGTTTGGTCTCTTCTTATCAACATGCATTATAAAATAAGGGTGTAAATTTTACGAAAACATTTATGTTTGACATACTAAAATCATGTATAAGGCCATATGGCCATAACCCAAACTCTGTAATTTTGCAGCAATCATATACGACATGTTTTCATGAATTTGATGATATGGTTTGTACAATATATAATCAAATACGATGTGATATGTCATAACACATACATAACCCATAATCATTACTCCTATCCCAATTACAGAGGTTCACAGAAAGAATGAAAGTCATATTCATGAAACTTTTAAAGACGTAAAATAAACATTTAGGTTGAAGAGAATTACCCAAGCGTAGATGAAAAGGATGACAATTATTCTCTAATCTTTCTCAAAGATTTCTCAAACTCTCTCTGAAATCTCTCCGGCTCTCAATTAACTAAAATGAAAAATACGTAAGTTAAACTCAACTGAGCCTTTAAGCGCAGAGTTGAGGTCAGTTATTCCATTCGTGGTTTAACTGCCCCCAACTCCTCCTAAGGCCTCATTTGGCTAGCAAACTAGGTTCAAAGCTCTTTATTTTAATAAAACTTTTTATCATATAGTTAAAATAATGTCACACTCCTTTATAAATTAAATCCAATATTTAATTTAATTTAATTTAATTAAAAATATAATAATTTCTCATAAATAAATAATGTCAACTTATTAACTCTCTAATTAATAATTAAATTAATTAAAATACCAATAGGCTTATTAAATATTTCTTTTAATACAATAAGTTCACATAATCACATACTTCGATAATAAAAATTCTCCACATTAATTTAATAAATGAAATACATATAATTAAATTAATCTACCACCTTTTGCATCAATTAATTATTTAATCTAATAATTAAATCATCGAAAATATTTATTTAATCCAATAAATATTTAAAATTAAATTACAAAAATCTCGTTCGTCACACGAGAAACTCGGGCCCACCCGGGTTGCCTCTGGTACACCTGCGGCTCCATCCTCTATAAATAGAGGGCTTGGGGTGGCCATTTTGAAAGAAAAAATGGCGAGGAAGCCCTGCCCAATTTGCTCTGCACTCACCCCATACAGTGTACTTTCTCATTTTAAACACCTGTGAGCTCATATATAGCTACTTTTCTACCTATAAAAGCCAGTGTTTACCCACTTTAAAGTTATAGAAGTCTTCTTTGGCAGTCAACTGTAAGCCTTCTCACACACTTTAAAGCCTTTCTCTTCATCTCTATACACACCCTTCTTCACGTTGAGAGTTGTGTTACGCGCATTTGCCCGAACTTCGGTCCGTGGTTTTCTTTCAGTTTGTATATATATATATATATATATATATATTATATATAGATATATTTATATATCTAGACTAACATTATCGAGTTATGCCTCGATTGAGCCTAGACTTCGGTCTGGAGCGTTTATTTGTTTATATATATATATATATATATATATATATATATATATATATATGAACTGTGGTCGAACTCTGTTCGATGAGCCTGGATTTTACATCCGGAGCGTTTACTTGCTTTAATATATATATACTTATATATACTAAATGTGTGTGGACTACATTCGATGAGCACAGATTTTACATCCGAATGCGTTTATTCGCTTTTATATATATATATATATATATGAATTGTTGTCGAACTACATTACGATGAGCCCGAATTTTACATCCTGCATTTATCGCTTATATATATATATTTATCCCACACAGGAGTTTACTTACGTGGTGGTTGATCGCTTACGCCTTTCTTTACGTTTAAATCACCTTGGAGTTTACTTAAGTGGCGATTGATCGATTTATACAACTTTCTTTTACATTTTGTCCCTTTGAGTTTACTTAATGTGGCGATTGATCGCTTTTATGCGACTTTTTTATATTTTATCCTACTTGGAGTTTCCTTCGTGGTGGTTGGCCAGTATTCTGAGTTTATTTACGTTTTGTCCTCACTGGAGTTTCCTCTGTGGCGGTTGATAGCTTTACAGACTTTATTTACATTTCGATCCCCACGGAGGTGCTTCGTGGTTGGTGATCATGTCTCAGATATATATATTTACTGACTTTTATATATATACACCTTCTGCTTTCATACAAATTACGTTATCTTATGCTTTAGGAATCATGTGATCACAGATTCAGCCCATTGGATCTAGATTCGGTTCCTGTGATGGACATTTTCAGCTGTAAGTAGCTTGTAAATTATTCTGCGGTGTCTGAATTTCCTTAAATGGTTTTCATACCAATGAGGAAGTCAACATTATTTTGTACATTATTTTCGTACGGATGCTTCGCATCTATAAAATAAAAATCAATCAAGCCCAACACTTAATAAAATGGGAGTGTAAAAGGTCTCAATTACTATTGAGCATCAGGGTTTGAAAAACCTTTTTATAAAACATCATTGCTATATCTTGCTAAAACTGAATTTTTACATAAATTCAAACCCTGTGTATATAGGTGCGAACGAGGCCTCACACTACTTCCAAATAACAGCACATTGACCCATACACACACATTCAAATAATAGTTTCTTGAAAAGAGGCGGTCGTCGTGGTAACACGGATGTCGGGGGGTGCCTAACACCTTCCCTCCGCATAACCAAGTCCCCGGACCCTAATGAATCTCGGTTTCACCGACCCGTTTAGCAGTGTCAAATCACTGGGTCAATGTGCAAACCTTTTCTCGGTTGTGTTGGTACAACCATTTAAAAAATCAACTAGCGACTCTTAACAGTCCATCGTCGACATTATACATGTCGGACCTTTTTCACTTGTTTTTTCAAACAAATCTCACCTAAAATGAGAACACCAAAGAACAAGTAACGGAAAGGGACATCTAAAAATCCAGACGTCGACAATTCAAGAATGCTCAGAAGAATATTTCTATGAAAAGATACTAGATGAAGCGCAAATATCAAGGATATTCCACTAATTTCATGGAGTATAGAAGCCAAAACTTTAACCAACCGAGTATAATAGAATATATGAAACCATGAAATGGATTTTTGCTTTTGCTGTAATTCACGTGAGACAAATTATTCCAATGTAATAATAAATAATGGAATAACAAAAGAATTCACCAAAGGTGTGTAATCCGCATGACGAGTGTTATTCCAATGTAATAATAAAGAATGGAACCAATTAAATGCGTAACCCTGCTTGCAGACAGGATATTCCAACAGAATAATAAAGAATGGAACAACAACAGAATTCACCAGGCATGTGATAGACCGCACAGACAGGTTATTCCAACAGAATAATATAGAATGGAATAACAACCCTTACGAGTATTGAAAGAAAATAACTCTCTTCATGAATACGAAAGAATAATACCCCTTACCTTAAAAAGGAGAGTATTCCGACTGGTAGGGCGAGAAATATTCTTGAAGAAAACTTATACTGTTTTCTATGCTCAAAGCTTCTAAAAAATCTAAAGGAATACACTCAAGATTATAGAAGAAGAATTCTCTGATTTTGGTGTGATTTTCAATTCTAATTAAGTATCCTATTTATAGGAGAATTGAAGGGATACTGTTTAATCTGTGTGCGCCGAATGATTTCACGGATGAATTATTTAGCAGTAGCTTTTGGATGCTAGGCCATGAATTTCAAAGTATTATCAATAAAAAACAAAACAAGGTACAATAATATATATATATATATATAATTGATCACATGTTATAATCACACACCCACACCAGTATATATATATATATATATATATATATATATATATATATATATATCAACATATAATAATAGTACTCTTTCCATATAACACCACCCGTGAATCCATTTTCTACCCATCATTTGACAACTTTTCAACTTATATATATATATATATATATATATATATATATATACCAATACCATCATTTCTCCACCAAAACCTGTGATCAAAATTCATCAGGTTCTCCCCCTATTGTTGTAAATTTTGGCGTATTATTGGGACCCTTCTTATGAAATTTCGCCATCGAAATTAGGGTACATACCTGGTATGACGAAGAGGTGAGGATACCTTGATTTCATTTCAGATTCTAACTCCCAGGTCATTTCCTCAACATCGTGGTTTCTCCATAAAACTTTAACTTGAGGTATAACCTTGGAGCGTAGAATATGTTCCTTCTTATCCAAGATTTTAACAGAAACCTCTTCATACGTTAAATCTTCCGCTATTTCGTCCGGTTCTAACTCAATAATGTGGTTCGGGTCTTCCATATATTTACATAACAGGGATATGTGAAAAATGTTATGAACACGAGACATACTTGGCGGTAAGGCGAGTCTATAGGCCACAGTTCCTACTAGATCGAGGATTAAAAATGGGCCAATGAATCGAGGATTGAGCTTTCCTCTCTTTCCAAATCTCTTAACTCCTTTCCATGGAGCAACACATAACAACACATGATCTCTAATATCGAATTCCACGTCCTTTCGATGAAGATCAACATAACTCTTTTGTCGATCTTGTGAGATTTTTATACGTTGTCGGATCATTTAAATCTTTTTCATAGTCATACGCACCAACTCCTGTCCTAACAACGTTGCTTCATCCATCTCATCCCAGCATACTGGAGAACGACACTTTCTTCCATATAACGCCTCAAATGGAGCCATGCCAATACTTGCTTGATAACTATTGTTGTAGGAAAACTCCATCAATGGTAAGAACTTGTCCCAACTTCCCCTGAAGTCAAGGACACAGAGTCATAATAGATCTTCAAGAGTTTGAATAGTCCTCTTTGACTGCCCGTCCGTTTGAGGATGATAAGCCGAACTAAATCGTAAATCTGTGCCCATATCTTTTTGCAAACTAACCCAAAATCTTGAAGTGAATCTTGGGTCCCGATCAGAAACTATGGATACTGGCATACCATGCAATCTTACAACCTCGTTTATGTACATACAAGCGAGACGTTCAAGTGTATAAGTTTCTCGTATTGGTAAGAAATGAGCAGACTTGGTCAATCTATCAACAGTGACCCAAATTGCATCTATGCCTTGAGAAACCTTGGGAAGACCAGTAACAAAATCCATGGTAATGTGCTCCCACTTCTATTCTAGAATTTCAAGTGGTTGCAATGGACCTTTTGGTACTTGATGCTCATCCTTGACTCGTTGACAAGTTAAACACCATGAGATAAACTCCATTATCACTCTCTTCATATTGATCCACAAAAATGTATGTCGAAGATCATGATACATTTTGGTACTCCCAGGATGGATTGCAAACGGTGTGTTGTGCGCCTCCATCATGATTTTATACTTTAAATCAGGGTCGTTAGGAAAAAAAAGTCTGGAGTTGACTCGAAGTATTCCTTCTTCATCAATTCTTGCTTCCGGCATAGCACCTTCTTGCACTTTCTTCCTCATACGCATCAGCTTCAGGTATGTAGCTTGAGAAGCTTTAACTTTATCGATTAAAGTCGGTTCTACTCGTATATTCGCCATCATCACGTTGTTCCCTAGAGTCTTTAACTCTATCTCCATCCTTTGCAAGTCATATAAAATGGGCCTTTACGTTGACAATATCACACTTGTACCCGCATATGATCTTCTACTCAATGCGTCAGCTACTACGTTCGCTTTACCAAGATGGTATTGAATGGTATGATCATAATCTTTTAACTATTCAAGACAACGTCGTAGCTGCATGTTGAGTTCCTTTTGGGTGAAGAAATATTTGAGGCTTTTATGATCCGTAAAGATCTCCACTTTCTCCCCATACAACTAATGCCTCCAAATTTTAAGTGCGAAGACAACAGCTGCCAACTCTAGATCATGAGTAGGATAATTCCTCTCATATTCTTTGAGTTCTTAGAGAGGCATATCTATGACTTTCCCATGTTGCATGAGAACACATCCTAACCCTTTTCCCGATGCATCACTTTGAGATGACAAATCCTCAAGAGCAGGATGGTATTGTCGAGCAGTCTTTGAAATGAGTCTCCTCTTGAGTTCTTGAAAACTCTTCTCACATTCCATGCTCCACCCGAATTCTATATCTTTTCGAGTCAGCTGAGTTAATGGAGTAGCGATTCGAGAAAACCCTTCCATGAATCTCCGATAATAACTAGATAATTCGAGAAAGTTACGTACTTCGGTCACTGATTTAGGTTGCTCCTAGCTTTGAATAACTTCAATCTTTTTCGGGTCAACTGATATTCCATGACTTGATACTACATGCCCAAGGAATGCTACTTCCTCAAGCTAGAACTCGCATTTCTTCAACTTGTCATAAAGCTTGTTTTCACGAAGCTTTTAGAGTATCAGCCTCAAGTGTTGCTCATGATCTTCACGGCTTTTGGAATATATGAGGATGTCATAAATAAAGACGACCACAAAGTGATCCAAATATTCCTTGAATACTCGATTCATCATATCCATGAAGGCAGCAGGAGCATTAGTCAATCCAAAAGACATGACTAAGAATTCATAATGCCCATACCGAGTTCTGAAGGCAGTCTTTGGAATATCCTCAATTTTAACCTTCAGCTGATGATATACAGAACGAAGATCGATCTTTGAAAAGAAATATGCTCCCTGCAACTAGTCAATCAGGTCATCAATGCGAGGCAACGGGTACCTATTTTTGATGGTGACATGATTCAACTCCCGATAATCAATACAAAGTCGCATACTTCCATCTTTCTTCTTCACGAATAGAGCAGGAGCACCCCAAGGAGACGTATTAGGATGAATAAAACAGATGTCTAACAATTCCTGCAGTTGGGTCTTTAACTCTCGAATTTCATTAGGAGCCATTCGATATGGGGATTTAGAAAGGGGTTTTGTACTGGATTCAAGGTCGATACAAAATTCAATTTCACGCTCTGGGGGTAGGCCAGGAAGTTCTACAGGGAATACGTCAGGAAATTTATTAACAATAGAAATATCATTCAAAACTGACGTATTTTTGTTTAAATCCGTGACATGAGCTAAGAAAGCTTGACATCCATTTTTTAATAAATGAATAACTTTATGGCTTGAGATGACAGTGATTGATTTTAATGGTTTGGTTGCTTGAATTCGCAAAATAGGTTGGTTAGGAATATGAAAGCTAACAACCTTGTGAAAACAATCAATTTTTGCATGATGAATAGTTAACCAATCAATCCCTAGAATTACGTCAAACGCAAGTATTTTTAAGGAAATAAGATCGACAGGTAATGTGATGGTACCGATTTGAACCAAACAAGACTTATAAACGTTGGATGTAATGAAGGTTTCTCCCAACAGAGTTTCAACAGATAAGTTAAAGTCTAATTTCTCCGGAGTCAAATTTAAACGTTGAGCGCAAGTAGGAGAAATAAATGAATGGGTAGAACTGGTACCAAATAAGGTATATACTTCGCTAGAGTTTATGATAAGCTTACCCATGATGACCTCGTTCGGGTTCCTTGCTTTCTGGGAGGTCACAACAAACGCTCTCCCTTGAACTACTGGTTTTGACTTGTCTGGGATGGCATATGGTGTCACCGTTCCAACTGGACTTGGCTTCCCTGTACGACAAAATCTAGCTAGGTGACCTTCTTTTCCACAATTATAACACGTTTTGGACTGATGCGCACAGTTTGGATTGATGTGTCCCTCCCCTCCGCATTTGAAGCATATGATAGGTGGTCATTCTCCTTCCTTAACAACAAGTGCTGGTGCTGATGTCTTTCCATCATTGTTGAATCTCGTTTTCTTGAAATGTCCATTTTTATTGTCTTGACCATGATTACCACCGAAGTGGTTATAATTTCCGGCATGTTGATTCCCTCCACATTTGTTGTCACCGCTTCGATGACTGCTACCACTGGTATTAACATTTTGTCGCCTGCTCTCTCATGGTTGAATTGACTCATTATCGCGCTCCAATAACTGAGCCTTATTAAAAATATCTGAATACAAACAAAGTTTGTGAGAAATGAGGTATTGACGTATCTCGGGTTTCAAACCTCTTAGAAACATTCGCGTCATTCTCTCCTCATTATCAACTAAGTGGGACGCAAACCGGGACATCTCGGCAAACTTAGCTTTGTACTGCGACACGATCATGTTGTTTTGCTCCAGTTTAATGAACTCTACCTCTTTCATGTGAAGAATACTTTTGGGAAAGTACTTGTCGTTGAATAGTTCTTGGAACTTCTCCCAAGACATCTTCAGTGCGGCAGGTTGAGTTCGCTTTACCGATTCCCACAAGTAATCTGCCTCTCCTCGGAACATAAAGGTGGAAAAGGGAACCTTTTTCTCCTCGGAGCATCCCAAGACATCAAATATCTTGGTGATCTGCTTTATCCACGTCTCCGCCTTAAGTGGTTTTGGCTCTTCAATAAACTCCGGTGGTCCCAGCTCCTTGAATTGCTTAGCGGTGACCGTTCGAGAGTTGTCAGTGTTTCAACCTATATTTTGGACAGGAGTCTCTCTTGCCTGATGTTGTACGAATTGCAGAAAGCTCCTAAACATTCTGTCGTTCGCCATTTGGTTGGTGTTGTTGTTCACCTGAGGATTATTGCCTTCCTTGTAAGACCCCAACTTTTATGAATAAAGATTAATTTTCTCTAAATATCATTTTTGAATATTATGGTGTGGATTTGATATAATGTTATAGTTGTGGATAATATTTATAAATTTTACAAAGTAAGCAAGTTGTTATAAAATATTCGTTTGGTCGGGGAATATTCTTTTTGTTTCGGGAATATTCAATGCACGACACAATCATTAGGGACCCATAATAGAATTATTGTCAGAGTTAGAAAATGACAAAATTATCTTTGTATAAAAATAACGGCGGAAGTTTTACCGTTAACTGTTGAAATACCTGGTAATAAAGGTATAGTAGCACACGGTATAAACCTCAGATAAACAACAATACCGATCAAATGATGAACGATGGGATGTTCAGAAGCTTTATGTAATTCATGCAACATCAGGCGAGAACGACTCCTGTCCAAAATGCAGGTGGAAACACTGGCAACTCTCGGACGGTCACCGCTAAATAGTTCAAGGAGCTAGGACCACCGGAATTTATTGGAGAGCCAAAATAACTTAAGGCGGAGACGTGGATAAAGAAGATCACCAAGATATTTGATGTCTTGGGATACTCCGAGGAGCAAAAGGTTTCTTTTGTCACCTTTATGTTGCGAGGAGAGGCAGACATCGGTGGGAATCGAAGAAGCGTGCACTCAACCCGCCGCATCAAGATGACTTGGGAGAAGTTTCAAGAATTGTTCAACGACAAGTACTTTCTCGAAAGTATTCGTCACATGAAAGAGGTAGAGTTCATCAAGCTGGAGCAAAATAACATGACCGTGTCGCAGTACGAAGCCTAGTTTGCCGAATTATCCCGGTTTGAGTCCCATTTGGTTGATAATGAGGAGAGAATGACGCGAATGTTTCTAAGAGGTTTGAAACCCATGATACGTCAATATCTTATCTCTCATAAACTGTGTTTGTATTCAAATGTTGTAAATAGGGCTCAGTTATTGGAGCGCGATAATGAGTTAACCCAACCAAGAGAGAGAAGCCGACAAGTCGATAATACCAGTGGTAGTATTCATCGAAGCGGTGACAACAAACGTGGAGGAAATCAACATGCCAGAAATGGTAACCACTTTGGTGGTAATCATGGCCAAGATAATAGAAGTGGAAATTTCAAGAAGAGTAGATTTAATAATGATGGAAAGACTTCAGCACCAACACCTGTTGTTAAAGAAGGAGAACGACCACCGGTCGTATATTTAAAATGCGAACAGATTTATACACATCACCAAACTGCATGCTGCAGACGATCAAAAGCATGTTACAATTATGGAAAAGAAGGTCACCTAGCCCGATTTTGTCGTGCACCAAAGTCAAGTCCAGCTGGGATAGAGCCATCAAAAGCAGTCCTAGACAAGACAAAACCGGTAGTTCAAGGGAGAGCATTTGTCGTAACCTCCCAAAAAGTGAGGAATCCAAATGAGGTGATCACGGGTAAGCTAATCATAAACTCTAGCAATGTATATACCTTATTTGATACCGGTTCTACCCATTCTTTTATTTCTCCTACTTGCGCTCAATGTTTAAATTTGACTCCGGAGAAATTAGACTTTGACTTATCTGTTAAAACTCCGTTGGGGGAAACCTTTATTACATCCACGGTTTATAAGTCTTGTTTAATTCAAATCAGCAACCGCACGTTACCTGTCGATCTTATCTCTTTGAAAATACTTGCATTCGATATGATTTTAGGGATTGATTGGTTAACCAATCATCATGCTAAAATTGATTATTTTCGTAAGGTTGTTAGATTTGATGTTCCTAACCAACCTATTATGCGAATTCAAGCAACCAAACCATTAAAGTCAATCACTATCATCTCAAGCCATAAAGCTATTCATTTATTAAAAAAATGGATGTCAAGCTTTCTTAGCTCATGTCATGGATTTAAACAAAAATACGTCAGTCTTGAATGATATTTCTATTGTTAATAAATTTCCTGACGTATTCCCTGAAGAACTTCCTGGCCTACCCCCGGAGCGTGAAATCAAGTTTTTTATTGACCTTGAACCTGGTACAGAACCCATTTCCAAAGCCCCATATCTAATGACTCCTATTAAACTTCAGGAGTTAAAAACCCAACTACAAGAATTTTTAGACAACGGTTTCATTCGTCCTAGTACGTCTCATTGGGGTGTTCCTGTTCTATTCGTGAAGAAGAAAGATGGAAGTATGCGACTTTGTGTTGATTATCGGGAGTTAAATCATGTCACCATCAAGAATAGGTATCTGTTACCTCGCATTGATGACTTGTTCGACCAGTTGCAAGGACCACAATTCTTTTCAAAGATTGATCTTCGTTCGGAATATCATCAGCTGAAGATTAAAACTAAGGATGTTCCGAAGACTGCCTTCAGAACTCGGTACGGGCATTATGAATTTTTAGTCATGCCTTTTGGATTGACTAATGTTCCTGCTGCTTTTATGGATATGATGAATCGAGTATTGATGAGTGAGTTTTATACTCATAATTGAGTGCGTTTGAGCTTAATATTTTGGATGTTTTTAAGTGTTTGTCTCTATTTATGCATGTTTTATGTTGTTTTGTAGGAATTTGGATAAAATGTACTTGGATCGACGTTTGGGGTGGCTAGATGTGCGTTTTCGGCTTGCCATTTACACAACAGTCCCTTCAGAGCCAATTTAAGTATTGCTCGGAACCTTATTTTGAAAACCTTAAAGAACGAAAGTTATAGATCTACGTCTCCTCTTTCTGGAACATTTTGAATCATCGAAATCATAGTTCGGACGGAAAAGGTATGCCATTTTCCCAAAGGACGTCGGAGCAGAAAATTTCCAGAAATGTTCCAGCTCCGGGGAGCACAAATCAAGCTTATTCGCAGTGCCGGAGCGCTAGGGGCAGAATCCCAGTGCCATTCCCAACACCGTGGCACTGGGGAAGAGATTGGTGAGGCTTGGACGCGTTTTGGGGCAAATTTTGACACTTTTCTGACTCCAAATTGGATTGGGCTTGTTCCTAAGCTAAAAATTGGACTTGTAACCTATAAATACATGATGTGAGGCATAGAATAAAGGAGATTACATAGATTAGATTAGAGACATACTCCATTAGATTAGAACATAACCCTAGTTCTTATTAGTTTTGGAGATTGAAGCAACTTGAAGATCATTGAAGATCAAGAGCAGGAGCAAGAGGGGAGCATCAAATTTGCTAACAACAGATTCTATTCTCTTCTCTTATCATACTTTTATCTTTTAATGTTTATTCAGTTATGGATTCTTGATTTTAATTCAATGACTATGAACTAATTCTTTTATTAAGACTACAAATTAAACATTTTATGTCTATGAATTAGTTATTCGATTTATTCCAATTATTTATGTCAAAGTGAGTTGTTTTTCTTGTCTTGTGCTTGTTGATTAATTATTTGGCCAATAATTACGTTTTATGTCTATGAATCTGTGTTATCGGTTGGTGTGGTCTTAGCTCGGCCTATGATAAGATTGGTTTTGCATGTTAACTTGAACAGTGTTGATAATTGATGATGAGTTCTAATTTTAATCATGATGATAATCTAAGTCTGTCTTAAACTTATGTAACTGGTTAGCACTTAAAGTTTAACTATTTTAATCCACTTGGTTCAAGGGTTTCATAATTTGTTTCTGAGGGAAAATCTTAGTTAAAATTTAAGGAAATTAGTGAACTGGCGGTAAAGGTTGGAATGATGTAAAAGTTTGAGTTTGGGGGAATCTATGGGGTATATATATACAAAATGAAAATGAAAAAAAAAGAAAAAAAAGTGAATAAACATCGTGGCATGCTTGTCTAGTCTTGTGGCCTTTGTTACTTGAGTAAGTAAGCCCGAGGGGATTGTCTTTACACCTAGCGTCCTAAGGTCTTAATGGTCTGGGAGTCGTTGGTCGAAAGCTCATTAAGGTAGCATTGAAAAGCCTAAGGGAATAAGACATTGCACATCCATGAGGATAAAAAAATTGAATAAAACACGAGAAAGAGCAAAAATGCCCTCGTGATTGAATAAAGGTAGAAATAAATCCTATATTTACCCTTAGACTTGGTATTTGATTAGTTTTAACTGGAGTTGTCATGTTCACAAAAGTAATTGAATTGGAACAAAAATTTTCCTTCTAAGAAGTTTGTTATGTGATTATTTTGAACTTTGGTTGGTTAGAGTGGTTAACAAGCACACACACACAACATGGGTGCTGCCAAGTTTGGATTGACTAATTGGTTAGAGTTATAGATTTTGACTTGATTGGATATATTGTTTGAGTATCATTGGTATCTTTGAGGCCTATTGCTATATATCATACTGATTAATACTGGGTTCGTAGGTATATTAGGAAGTAGATCATGCATATGTATTCAAGAAGTTGAGTTACGTTGTTTATTTTTAGTTCTTTTGTGTTTTTGCTTGAGGACAAGCAAAGGTTTAAGTTTGGGGTATTTGATGAGTGAGTTTTATACTCATAATTGAGTGCATTTGAGCTTAATCTTTTAGATATTTTTAAGTGTTTGTGTCTATTTATGCATGTTTTATGTTGTTTTGCAGAAAATTTCCAGAAATGTTCCAGTGTCGGGGCGCCCAAATCAAGATTATTTGCAGCGTCGCGGCGCTAGGGGGACGAATCCTAGTGCCATGCCCAGCGCCGGGGCGCTGGGGAAGAGAATGGTGAGGCTTGGACGCGTTTTGGGGCGAATTTTGACACTTTTCTGACTCCAAATTTGATTGGGTTTGTTCCTAAGCTAAAAATTGGACTTGTAACCTATAAATACATGATGTGAGGCATAGAATAAAGGAGATTACATAGATTAGATTAGAGATACACTCCATTAGATTAGAACATAACCCTAGTTCTTATTAGTTTTGGAGATTGAAGCAACTTGGAGATCATTGAAGATCAAGAGAAGGAGCAAGAGGGGAACATCAGATTTGCTGACAACAGATTCTATTCTCTTCTCTTATCATACTTTTATCTTTTAATGTTTATTCAGTTGTGGATTCTTTATTTTAATTCAATGACTATGAACTAATTCTTTTATTAAGACTACAAATTGAACATTTTATGTCTATGAATTAGTTATTCGATTTATTCCAATTATTTATGTCAAAGTGAGTTGTTTATCTTGTCTTGTGCTTGCTGATTAATTATTTGGCCAATAATTACCTTATTTGTAAGACCCCAACTTATTATAAATGAAATTGAATTTCTTTATTTATTATTTTGAAATAGTAAGGGTTGAATTGATTAATATGGTTAGTTATGGGTAAAATGCGCAAATATTTCAAATAAGTAAGTGGTTATAAAATATTCATTTTTATCGGAGAATATTCGTTTGGTCGTGGAATATTCTTCCTGTCGGGGAATATTCGTACGACGGCGTAGTCTTTTGTGGGCCTCATAACGGAAAGCGATTGGATGAATAAAACAACAAGTATAAGTTGTATATTAATAACGGCGTAGTTGTTACCATTAATACTGTTGGAATACCCGGTGGTTAAAACACGATGTACGGCGTTGTTGCACAATAGCACACGATATTGCACCAATTATTAATTCTTACGTGAAGGCACTACTCGATAATTATTACGATAATTCTTGTTCAATATTTTATTTTATTAATTCAATAATAACTACGTTGATATTTTATATTCTTTGTTGTTTCAATAATTGTCACTACACAATATTTTCCATTATCGAAGCAATAATTCATATTATCTGAATAATATTATTAGATAACATTATTGGCAATGTCTAGAAAGTTACATCTAAGAGAGGTTTGGTCACCTAATTGCGCTCTAAGTAAGGAGAAATCCTTATTGAAAAGCCCCTCTTTCACGGAACGGCACAGTTGCGATCTTGTGATTCTGTAATATTATTTGTGAATAATTAATTATTGATTTATATGATAAGGAAAATATTCATTTTATGTGGATATAGATGGAGAATTTTTTTTTTAATGTGACAATTGTTTAAAATTGATATTTTATCTTTTTTGATAAAATAATTCATTTAATTATATTATTATTTTTTATTAATATAATAATGGTGATATTTTACAATGAATGTGGGATATATGAATAAATGAGGAGGAAGAGTATTTTTGTTAGAAAAACTGTTTAAAACATGTTTGTGGGCCCGTTTCTTGACTGAAATTTGATTATAGCCTGTAAAATCACCCGTTTGTAGATTTCGGTCAACTTCTTTTTGGAATTTGGAAAAACTTAAACTTACAAAGTTGTAGAAAATTGAATTTCCTATAGAAGGTCGTAAGATTCGAATTTTTCTGATAAAAGGGCTATTTATTATGAATTATGGAAGTTCTGAAGTTCCGGAATAATTAATTTTTTTAAGTTTAAAATATTTTAATTCATAAAAATGTTATTTTGTGATGTAGGCTACTTGAGTGGCTGATCTTTGACTAAAAAAGTGGGCGTAGTAAATTGATATATATGTATTTATATTTTATTAAATTTTATGCTTTGGTGTTCTAAGCAATTTCCTATAAATAGGGTGCTTAGGTTAGAATTGAAAATCACACTAGAAACTAAAGTTTTCTCTCTCTATATTATCGAGCGTATTCTTGTGAGTATTTTGATACTTTGAGTGTTGCTTTCTGGTCTGCAAGTTCCTTCACACTATATCCATTAATCCAAATTTAGAAATCTTGTCTTTTTTCGAGGTAAGGGATGTTATTTTCTTCGTAAATGATATTATTTCTTTGAATATCATTATGCCGAAATATTGGTCTGAACTTTTTATCAAATTTGGAATTTTTTGTATCGGGGTTACTATTCTCGTATACGGCACTATTCATGAATACGACACTATTCACCGAAAAATAAAATTTTTTTCTTTTTGTCCAAGATGTCTATTATGGTTACTATCTTTGATTGTATCCATGTTTTGATCTTTATTTTTGAATTCTGCTTCAAAATTGGTTATTATGGAGTATTATTGAACTTGGATAAAACTGTAATACGAATCCCTAATATTTGTTCTTTTGCCTCACTGGATTCGTTTTCTTTAAAATATTTTTCATCATCCTCAGTCCTAAATGATGATATTACTGAATATCTTTGGCCTGTAGTGCAAAGTTGAATGATTTTTGATGAATATTTTTGGTCGTAGTGCAAAGATGAACAGGTGTTTAGATGAACATGACTTACTAATGAATATCTTTGGCCTGTAGTGCAAAGATGAATATTTGATTCCAGATATATGTTGATTGATGTTACAGGGGTAAAATATTGGACGATGGACTTTTAAATTCATATATAGAAGATAGTAGATTTTATTCTCTATTTAACTCTTCTAAGGAATTATTATTTCTGCTGCGAATATTGATTTAAAACTTTTTATCTATTGTATTCTATTAGATTTTTCCCTGTTGAGGACTAACGATAATTTTTTCTATATTATCTTAGTCATAATGTTCTTTACTGGGCTAGTTGAGCTCACCCTTTTCCTTTTTGTTCCATTTTTCTTCTCAGGAGGCGAGAATGTAGCGAGTACTAGTCGGGGTGTGGAATGATGGTTCTAGAAGTTATTTTAGTAGTCCACACTATTTTGTAAAGTATTGTATCAATAATTGTAATGAGGACTTATTTGAGTGTGGATATTGTCTAGATGACAATATTTGTATTTAAACTCACAGTTTAAGTGTTGTCGTATTTTGCACGACAATTGTATTAATAAAGTTGTAGTTGTTTCTGTACCATGTATTTGGCGACTCATAATGTGTGTTGTATACCTATTTTGGTGGCGTCACAGTTGGTATCAGAGCTTAGGGATATGGTCTCTGGCGGAGTTCGGGGAATAGTACTAGGAGGGGAGAGACGATTAATCCTTCGCTAGTGTGTCATACCTAAGCTTATTTGTTGGTCAGTCAGAGCATATGGTTAATATGTGATATGTTAATTTGTTTAATTAACCCTTGTTTTATGGCAGTTAAGAATGGCAGCTGAGAATATTAACAGTGGAGTAAATGAGACCGTGGAGACACCTTTAATCACCATCTAGAGGAACGTGCAACAGGAAGGCAATATTTCTCCTGTAAACAACACCACTGAGCAGATGATGAATGACGGAATGTTTAGAAGCTTTTTGCAATTCATGCAAAACTAGACGAGGGAGACTCGTGTACAAAATACGGTTGGAAATGATAGCAACGCTGCGACTTGTCACAACCCAAGCGATTCAAGAGTTGGGACCACCAGAATTTATTGGAAAGCCGGATCCGATCAAGACAGAGACGTGGGTTAAACAAATTACCAAGATATTCGATGTCTTGGGATACACGGAGGAACAGAAGGTTCCATTTGCCACCTTTATGTTCTGTGGTGAGGCAGACTACTGATGGGAGTCTATGAAACGTACCCAGCCTGCCGCACTCAGCATGTCTTGGGAAACATTTCAGAAACTTTTCAACGACAAGTACTTTCCTGAAAGTATTCGCCATATAAAGGAGGTAGAGTTTATTAAACTAGAACAAAATAACATGACGGTGTCCCAATACGAGGCGAAGTTCGCAGAGTTATCCAGGTTTACACCTCATTTGGTAGAGAATGAGGAGCGAATGACGAGGATGTTTCTCAGAGGTTTAAAACCCGAGATTCGGCAATATCTTATCTCTCATAAATTATCTTTATATTTAGATGTTGTAAATAGGGCTCAATTATTAGAGTGAGATAATGAGTATGTTCAACCGAGGGACCACAACCAGGTCATCTGGGTGGCGGCGATCATCGAGCAATAAAAACCAAATGGGAGAAAACATTCGGATAAAAGCGGTAACCACTCTGGTGGTAATCGTGGCCATGAAAATAGAAGAAGCGAGTCGGTGAGAGATTTTAAAAAGAGGAGATTCAACAATGACAACTTTGTGAAGGCGTCGGCCACCAACAAGAATTAGTTTTAGCGACCACCGGTTAGTATGCTATAAATGTGGAAAAGAGGACACATCATTGGCTTGTCCACAATAGTTCAAGGTATGCTATAATTGTGGAAAGGAAGGACACATATCGCTCGAGATTCTACTGTAGCGAAACCAAGTCCAGCTGGGATGGTGACTCAAAAGGCTGTCCCAGAAAAGTCAAAGTCAACGGTTCCTGGAAGAGCATTTGTCGTGACTGGTCAAAGTGCAAGGAACCCAAACGAGGTGATTACGGGTAAGCTAATCATAAACTCTTGCGAAGTTTATACCTTATTAGATACTGGTTCTACCCATTCTTTTATCTCTCCTGCTTGTGCTCAACGTTTAAACTTGACTCCGGAGAAATTAGACCTTGACTTATCTGTGGAGACTCCATTAGGAGAAACTTTCATTGCATCCACTGTTTATAAATCTTGTTTGATCCAAGTTGGTACCATCACATTACCCGTTGATCTTATTTCTTTGAAAATACTTGCATTTGATGTGATTTTAGGGATTGATTGGTTAACCACTCATCATGCTAAAATTGATTATTTTCGTAAGGTTGTTAGTTTTCATATTCCTAACCAACCTGTTATGAGAATTCAAGCAACCAAACCTCTAAAGTCAATCACTGTCATATCAAGCCATAAAGCTATTCGTTTATTGAAAAACGGATGTCAAGCTTTCTTAGCCCATGTCACGGACTTGAACAAAAACACATTAGATGTGAATAATATTTCTATTGTTAGTGAATTTCCTGATGTATTTCCTGAAGAACTTCCCGGTCTACCCCGAGCGTGAAGTTGAATTCTTTATTGACCTTGAACTTTGTACAAAAAGCCCATTTCTAAAACCCTATATCGAATGGCTCTATTGAACTTGAGGAGTTATAGGTCCAACTACGAGGAGTTATTGAACATCGGTTTCATTCGTCTTAGTACATCTCCTTGGGGTGCTCTGTTTTATTTGTAAAGAAGAAAGGCGGGAGTATCGCGACTTTGTATTGACTATCGAGAATTGAACCATGTCACCATCAAGAATAGGTATCCGCTACCTCGTATTGATGACCTATTTGACCAAATTGCAAGGAGCACAATTCTTCTCAAAGATCGATCTTAGATTACGGATATCATCAATTTGAATGTTAGAATCGAGGATATTCCAAAGACTACTTTCGAACTCTTCGATGCGGGCATTATGAATTCTTAATCATGTCTTTTGGATTGATTAATGCTCCTGCTGCTTTCATGGATATGATGAACTGAGTATTCAAGGATTATTTGGATCAGTTTGTTATCGTCTTTATTGATGACATCCTCATATATTCCAAAAGTCGTGAAGAAGATCATGAAGCACCATTTAAAATTTGGTCTTCGCAAAGGCTTCGTGATAACAAGCTATATGCCAAGCTGAAGAAATACGAGTTCTGGCTTGAGGAAGTAGCGTTCCTTGGGCACGCGGTGTCAAAACATGGAGTATCTGTTAACCCGGCGAAGATTGAAGCAATACAAAGTTGGGAGCAACCGAAATCGGTGACCGAAGTACGTAGCTTTCTGGGCCTAGCTGGTTATTATCGAAGATTCGTGGAAGGATTTTCTCGAATCGCTACTCCATTAACTCAGCTGACTCGTAAAGATACAAAATTCATATAGAGCAAGGAATGCGAGAAGAGTTTCTAAGAACTCAAGAGGAGACTCATTTCGCACTGTTACGACAATCTGAAATCGGTTCGGATGGATTTGTTATCTCTGATGATGCTTGAGCAAAGGGTTAGGATGTGTTCTCATGCAACATGGGAAGGTCATAGCCTATGCCTCGTGACAACTCAAAGAATATGAGAGGAATTATCCTACTAATGATCTAGAGTTGGCAGCAGTCGTTTTTGCGTTGAAGATCTGGAGACACTACCTGTATGGGGAGAAAGTGGAGATCTATACAGATCATAAAAGTCTCAAATATTTCTTCACCCAAAAGGAACTCAACATGCGGCAACGACGTTGGCTCGAGTTATTGAAAGATTACGACCATACCATCTAATACCATCATGGAAAAGCAAACGTGGTAGCTGACGCATTGAGTAGAAGATTATATGCGGGTACAAGTGCAATGTTGTTAACACAAAGGCCCATTTTGTATGACTTGCAAAGGATGGAGATAGAGATAAAGGCTCCAAGTACCCACGTGATGATATCAAGCATACGAGTAGAACCGACTTTAATTGATAAAGTTAAAGCTGCTCAAGCTATAGACATGGAGCTGATGCGTATGAAGAAGAAAGTGCAAGAAGGTGCTATTCTAGAAGCAAGAATCGATGAAGAAGGAATACTTCGAGTCAACTCCAGACTTTGTGTTCCTAACGATTCTGACTTGAAGCATAGAATCATGATGGAGGCACATAACACCCCGTTTACAATCCATCCTGGGAGTACCAAAATGTATCATGATCTTCGACATACATTTTGGTGGAACAATATGAAGAGAGAGATCGCGAAGTTTATCTCGAGGTGTTTAACTTGTCAACGTGTAAAAGTGGAGAATCAAGTGCCAAAGGGTCCATTGCAACCACTTGAGATTCCGAAATGGAAGTGGGAACACATTACTATGGATTTTGTTATGGGTCTTCCCACGGTTTCTCAAGGCATAAATGCGATTTGGGTTATTGTTGATAGATTAACCAAGTCTGCTCATTTCTTGCCAATACGGGAGACTTATTCCCTTGAACGTCTTGCTCGTATGTACGTAAATGAGATTATGAGATTGCTTGGCCTGCCAGTATCCTTAGTTTCGAATCGTGACCCAAGATTCAATTCACGATTTTTGATTAGCTTGCAAAAAGCTATGGGCACGGATTTACAATTCAGTTCGGCATACCATCCTCAAACGGACGGGCAATCGGAGAGGACTATTCAAACTCTTGAAGATCTATTAAGATTTTGTGTCCTAGATTTCAAAGGGAGTTGGGATAAGTACCTACCATTGCTGGAATTCTCCTATAACAACAGTTATCAGGCAAGTATAGGTGTGGCTCCATTTGAAGCATTGTATGGACGAAAGTGTCGCTCTCCAATATGTTGGGATGAGGTGGGAGAATCAACGTTGTTGGGACCAGAGTTGGTACGAATGACTACAGAGAAGATCCAAATGATTCGACAACGTATACAAACGGCATAGGATCGACAAAAGAGTTATGCAGATCTTCATCGAAAGGACGTGGAATTTGACATTGGGGATCATGTATTGTTACGTATTGCTCCATGGAAGGGAGTTACAAGATTCGAAAAGAGAGGAAAGCTCAATCCACGATTTATTGGTCCATTTCAGATTCTTGACCGAGTAGGAAATGTGGCCTATAGACTTGCATTACCTCTAAGTATGTCTCGTGTTCATAATGTTTTTCATATATCTGTGCTACGTAAATATGTGAAAGACCCAAACCACGTTATTGAGTTAGAACCGGACGAGATAGCCGAAGACTTAACGTACGAAGATGTACCTGTCAAGATCGTGGATAGGAAAGATCATGTCCTACGCACAAAGGTCATACCACAAGTCAAAGTTTGGTGGAGGAACCATGCTATAGAGGAAATGACTTGGGAATTGGAAACGGAAATGAAAGTGAGGTATCGTCACATTTTCAAAACACCAGGTATGTACGTCAATTTCGAGCACGAAATTTCATAAGGAGGGGAGGTTGTAAGACCCCAACTTATTATAAATGAAATTGAATTTCTCTATTTATTATTTTGAAATAGTAAGGGTTAAATTCATTAATATGGTTAGTTATGGGTAAAATGCGCAAATATTTCAAATAAGTAAGTGGTTATAAAATATTCATTTTTATCGGAGAATATTTGTTTAGTCGTGGAATATTCTTCACATCGGGAAATATTAAATGCGACACCTAGCGATCTTTTATGGGCCCCCATAACGGAAAAGCGATTGGATGAAGAAAACGACAAATATAAGTTGTTTATTAATAACGGCGTAGTTATTCTGTATTATCTTGTTGGAATACCGTTGGTTAAAACACGATAATATGCGTTGTTGTTGCAAGATAGCACTGCAGGTATTGCACCAATTATTGATTCTTACGTAAAAGGCACTACTCGATAAATGTTACGATAATTCTTTATTCAATATTTTATTTTATTGATTCAATAATTGCTACGTTGATATTTTATATTACTATTGTTTCAATAATTGTCACTACACAATATTTTCCATTATCGAAGCAATAATTCATATTATCTGAATAATATTATTAGATAACATTATTGACAATATCTAGAAAGTTACATACAGGAGAGGTTTGGTCACCTAATTGCGGCGCCATGAGAGAGATCCTTATTGGAAAGCCCCTCTTTCTGAGGAGCGGCACGGTTGCCGATCTTGTGATTCTGTAATATTATTTGTGAATAATTAATTATTGATTTATGTGATAAGGAAAATATTCATTTTATGTGGATATAGATGGAGAATTTTTTTTTAATGTGACAAATGTTTAAAATTGATATTTTATCTTTTCTGATAAAATAATTCATTTAATTATATTATTATTTTTTATTAATATAATAATGGTGATATTTTACAATGAATGAGGGATATATGAATAAATGAGGAGGAAGAGTATTTTTGTTACAAAAACAATTGAAAACATGTTTGTGGGCCTGTTTCTTGACTGAAATTTGATTATAGCCTGTAAAATCACCCGTTTGTGGATTTCGGTCAACTTCTGTTTGGAATTTAGAAAAACTTAAACTTACAAAGTTGTAGAGAATTGAATTTCCTATAGAAGGACGTAAGATCCGAAATTTTCTTATTAAAGGGCTATTTATTATGAATTATGCAAGTTCTGAAGTTCTGAAATAATTAATTTTTTTAAGTTTAAAATATTTTAATTCATAAAAATGTTATTTTGTGATGTAGACTACTTGAGTGGCTGATCTTTGACTAAAAAAGTGGGCGTAGTAAATTGATATATATGTATTTATATTTTATTAAATTTTCTGCTTTGGTATTCTAAGCAATTTCCTATAAATAGGGTGTTTAGGTTAGAATTGAAAATCACACCAGAAACTAAAGTTTTCTCTCTCTTTCTCTCTCTATATTATCGAGCGGATTCTTGTGAGTATTTTGATACTTTGAGTGTTGTTATACGGTGCAAGTTCCCTTCAGGACTATATCCAGTATTCCAGCTAGAAGTACTATCTTTTTAGAGGTAATGGATGTTATTTTCTTCGTAAATGATATTATTTCTTTCAATATCATTATGCCAAAATATTGGTCTGAACTTTTTAACAAATTTGAAACTTTTTGTGTCGGGGTTACAATTCACGTATACGCCACTATTCACATATACGACACTATTCACGAATACGGCACTATTCACCGAAAAATAAAAATTTCTTCTTTTTGTCCAAGATGTCTATTATGGTTACTATCTTTGATTGTATCCATGTTTTGATCTTTATTTTTGAATTCTGCTTCAAAATTGGTTATTATGGAGTATTATTGAACTTGGATAAAACTGTCATACGAATACCTAATATTTGTTCTTTTTCTTCACTGGATTCGTTTTCTTTAAAATATTTTGCATCATCCTCAGTCCTAAATGATGATATTACTAAATATCTTTGGCCTGTCGTGCAAAGATGAATGATTTCTGATGAATATATTTGGCCGTAGTGCAAAGATGAACAGGTGTTTAGATGAACATAACCAACTGATGAATATCTTTGGCCTGTAGTAAAAAGTTGAATGATTTCTGATGAATATTTTTGGCCGTATTACAAAGATGAACAGGTGTTTAGATGAACATGACCAACTAATGAATATCTTTGGCCTGTAGTGCAAAGATGAATATTTGATTCCAGATATATGTTGATTGATGTTACAGGGATAAAATATTGACGATGGACTTTTAAATTCATATATAAAAGATAGTAGATTTTATTCTCTATTTAACTCTTCTAATGAATTATTATTTCCGCTGCGAATATTGATTCAAAACTTGTTGTCTATTTTATTCTATTAGATTTTTTCCTGTTGAGGACTAACGATAATTTGTTCTATATTATCTTAGTCATAATGTTCTTTACTGGGCTAGTTGAGCTCACCCTTTTCCTTTTTGTTCCATTTTTCTTCTCAGGAGGCGAGAATGTAGCGAGTACTAGTCAGGGTGTGGAATGATGGTTCTAGAAGTTATTTTAGTAGTCTTCACTATTTTATAAAATAATGTATTAATAATTGTAATGAGGACTTATTTGAGTGTGGATATTGTGTAGATGACAATATTTGTATTTAAACTCACAGTTTAAGTGTTGTCGTATTTTGCACGACAATTGTATTAATAAAGTTGTAGTTGTTTCTGTACCATGTATTTGGCGACTCAAAATGGGTGTTGTATACCTATTTTGGGGGCGTCACATTGCTACTCTAGAAAGAATTGAAAGAGGAATTCTAGGGTTAGAACTGGACATGATAACACGTGACTTAGTTATTTGCATGAGGAATAATTAGGTTCGTGAATTGAATGAAAATATTTGTTCACTGCATGTAACATATAAGGAATTGGCATTGAAGGAATTTAATTCAATTGTTTTGCATAGGAATATAGCAAGATTAATCTGGATTAAATAAAAGTCAATTGATCACTTGGAAAAGGGATTTTGGCATTTTAGAATTCCTGTTAACAATTCAGTAGGCATAATAATTGGGATAATTGGATAATTGATTTGTAGTTCATAATTGGGGATATTGTAGTCTTAAATTTTATTTATTTGAATTCATTTATAAAGTAATTCAGTTTAATTAGTTAATTTAGTTTTCTTAATTAGAAAAATCACAATTTGCCGTTGTTTAAATAAAATTTATTTGGTTAAGAGTTAGTACTTGGTAATTTTTATTAAATAATTCCTCGTGGAAACGATACTTTTCTTATCACTTTATTACTTGTTGGCAGTGTATACTTGCACATATTCATTGATTGCGAAATCGATCAACAAGTTTTTGGCGCCATTGCCGGGGAATAAATTTAATAATTATATACCAATATTAATCTCAATCAAATTAGTCTTTGTAGAGCCCCCAAATCTGGGTACTTGAAACCCGAACTCGGTGCTTTACGATACCATTTCTATGAGCGAAATAATACTAATAATAATAAAAATAATATAAATTTCAAACTTAATTTACATAATTATCAGAGTCTAGCTCCCAAGTACGTAACCTTTATTACATTCATTACAATACGTGATAGATAATTTAATATCGTTGTCTTACTAAAGTTAACTATTACATAACATAATATTTCTTTTATTCAGCAACCTTTCCCTTTCCCTTGTTCTTAGCAGAGCTCTCTGGTCGTTCACACTTAGCTGAAAACATTTAAATTAAGCAAGGATGAGTATTTGAGTGCCCAGCAAGTAATAGCAATTATATATATATATATATATATATATAAGCTGAAAGAATTTAAATGTTTTCTTTATACTACCCTTCTACAATGACTCAATAGTTGTGAAGTAATTTGTACCAATGATAATAATATATCAATTATATACCAAATCTTTGAAACTACGTACTGACTATAAATAGGGTTTAGGTGACATGCTATGAACATTGTTTTTAATTTTCAAATAGGTTAAACAGAAATTCATCTGCAAACCGTCATAACTTACGGGCATGGGGGGTGATCAGCCCGTTATGCCCTGTATTGATCAATACTACGTGCAAGAACGAGGGTATCGTTCACTCTGTCCACCTTGGGCGCATAAAAAGTTTTCCCGTGTAGGGATGTTCATACTTGTTTGGGTTCCAAATCAAAGGTTTTATCTTGTTCAACAATAATCTATAATTTAACATATATGTATACGGGTAATTGACAAAGGTGTATCAACATGTGATTAAATACAATGATTATCCAAGTGGGGACACTTGTATAACCATTTATTGAAATTAACGAACAGAATATATATCTGAATTATCATATACTAACATGTTGATAATCAATGGGCGTATATAATATAAGGTTAATAATCTGTACAGTAATAATATAGTTTAGAAACATTCTTACTCATGTCCATTGCATAAACAAAATGCAAAGGTAAGATACTTGCCTGATGCGCTGCTTACAGTTCACAACTTAGTTTTATCGTTTATATCACGACCTATCATTAATCAGATCATTCGTTCGATTAGAACAATATTCTATAACATATAATACTGCATTTCGCAGTCAGCACATAACCTAATCACCTTGGCACATATGTTTAATAACCATTGAATCATAAATAATCACATATCTAATTACATTATCTAAGTCCAGATCAATTTCTGAAACATGTCGGTGTACCGATAGCTTTATCGGGTATTTATCGAGTCTAAAACTCTATTCTGTAACTCAATATCTATAAATATCAGTCATATTATTTTTAAATGACTTAATATAATTTTAAAACATTTATTATAATTTATCATGAATTTTCAAACATCGGAATCATTATTAAATGATTTAAATATTACATAATTCAATTATCATTAATATTTAATTAATATTAAACTATTAATGAAATCATTTCTAAAATGTTGAAGTTATTTATAATAACTCAAAATACTTTTAAAGTATTTAATATTACCCTTAAATGATTTTTAAAACGTTTAAAATAATTTTTAAATAATTACCATTAATATTAAAGTATTAATGTTTTATTTATCAAAATATTAAAAGTCATTAAGTATACCTTAAAATATTTTTGATTCATTTATATCCCTTTTCAAATGATTTTAAATTAATAAAACCATTTATAAACTATTTATTTAATATAAGTATTAAATAAATTTAATATCATTAATAATAAATTAATAATTATTAATATTAAATTATTAATGAACTTATCCTTTAAATATTAAAAGTTATATTTTATAACTTAAAATATCTTTAAACACTTTATTTTCATTTAAAATGATTATTATAATCTTAAAATCATTTTAAAACTAAATTATTTAATATAATTATAAAATAACTTTAATATCATTAATAATAATTAATTAATGAAATTTACCTTTAAATATTAAAAGTTATATTTTATAACTTAAAATATTTCTAAATACCTTATTATTATTTAAAATGATTTTTAATATAATAAAATCATTTTTAATTAATTTATTTAATTCATTTAGTAAATAACTTAATATTCATTAATATTAAATAATTAATGAAATTTGCTTTAAAATATTAAAAGTTATATTTTATAACTTAAATATTTTTAAATAAATTATTATCATCTAAAATGATTTTTAATATAATAAAATCATTTTTAATTAATTTATTTAATGCATTTAATAAATAAATTAATTATCAATAATATTTAAATAAATACTAATATTTATGAAAAATATTTCAAATTATTAATATTTAATTTTTATAATTTAAAAATAATTTTTAAAATAATTTTTGTACTTTTTTGAAATTAATTACTATTTTTATATAATTTTTGAAATTAATTAATTAATTTTAATTAAGTTTGTCGCTGAAGACTGCATATAGCGACAGAACCGTCGCTATAGGTGTTCTTCGTGTTCTTCATGCAACCCATATCTTCATAGCCAGTGACCGAGTGACCATGTTTGACCGATGTTAATCTAGTGTATATTGTGATTACGGTCATGTGGTTGATCGAGGCAAATGTAGTATAAATGCAAGACTACAATATCTGACAATAATCGGGGATCATAGCATGCATAAACAAAGAGATCTGATCTCTCAAACAAGCTGGCAGACATGTTCTTCATTTCTGGGTTACCCAGAAATGAAGAACAGGTTGTCTGTCTATTTTTGGCCTTCTATAACATGTGATTCATGTGTGTTTTATGTGAACCAATGCATGAATTATGTAGATAACATGTAAGTCTAGAGATACATTACATAAAACCGAATAAACAACAACAAATCAAAAGATATAAACTGGTCAAACCTTGTCAGAAATCACATACTTAAGTTTTCTGGGTTACCCAGAAAACTAAGTACGTGATCTTCAGGCCTGGTTTGACCTTCCACTGACTTCGATCCATTTGATATTTAGGCGATCTACAAGCTTACTCTTGAAGTCCATATTCCAAAGTACAAATTGATTACAAGAACAACAACAAAGCAACATCCAGCAGCGAGATCAAGGCTCATCAATAACTTGTCAGACACTGAAAACCCATTTCTGGGTTGCCCAGAAATGGTCCGGTCATGATCGGTCAACGACCTTTGACCAACAATACCTATCAATCTAGGCCTGATCTGGACCTTCTATGAATTTTCGAAGACAGATCTCATGACACACTACAAGCTTAAACACTTAAAACATAAAAATCAAACACGTACAGAGATCTACACGACCTGACATTCGTTGTCAGACGGCTATTTAAAAATTTTCCAGAATTTGTAAAATGTTAAATCCGAGCCTCTAGATGTTATGGATTCAACATCTAGCAACCCAGATCATCATTAGACACTATAAACAACATATTTTAGCAATCAAACATAACATCTAACATATAATTTTGGACAGAAATCTTGCTAGGGTTTTATACCTTTACTTTGATCTTCTTGTTCTAAGGCTACTGATTTGTTATGGCTGATCGTGGGGCTTGTTTCTTGACTGATTTTAGGAGAGAATTTCGTAGGTTTTAAGTTGAGAGAGATAAGTGGAGTGTTTATTGCAAAAATAAGTGGGCAAATGAGATTTTTCTCTCTCCAATACTATATATATAATGTGTTGGATGCATGAATGCTGAGATATGTTGTTGGTTGCTGAGATTGTAAGTCATAATTTGTCAACATAGTTGGTCACCAACCCATCCTATTGTCAAACCCTACTAATTTAGCCAAAATAATACACTTAGGGGCAAAATGGTCATTTGATAAATCATTTAATGGCAAAATTGGAACTTGTCAAACCCTTAGGGTTTAACCCTAAGGTTTAGCACAAAATATAGGATTTAGCAATTAGGGTTTGCACAAAAGAAATTAAAGAAAAATTAAATAAATTTTAGTTTCTAAAATTTTGAAATTAGGGTTTCATAATTATGATTATTTTTCTAATTACACTATACATGAACATTAGGGTTTAATATCTCTAATTATAATTAACTTTGCTAATTTAGCAATTAGGGTTTATTCTTTTGGTAATTAGGGTTACCAAATTACAATTAGGGTTTTCAATTACTAAATTAGGGTTCTAGTTTAGTAATTAGGGTTTAATAATTTAGGGTTTCTAAAATTAACAATTATAATCATAATACTTGTTAATTAATCACATAAATACAATCACCAACAATCTCGAACTCTAATTTCAAATTAGGGTTTCTCATTTCCAAAAATTTGGGTTTTAGAAATATTAATTAGGGTTTTCTAAAAATTAATTAGGTTTTCTCGAACTTTAATTAGGGTTTACCTAATTAATCACTTAATACACGACATAAATTATATAACACACTTATAAAACAATCTTGCACTCTAATGTGGATCTCAAATTAGGGTTTAACATTATTACTATGGTTTGGTCATAATACACCGTAATTGACCAACCATTATCAATACTGAGACATCTGATACATATTCATAGCATTTGAAAAATAAAAATATAATTAATATTATATTATTATTCTCATACCTTGACAATAATCCAAAATTAGGGTTTGGATTCCATATCTGATTTATTCTTCATATTTAACCTTAATAATTAAGGTAAAATGATTAACTTAATAATCAGTACTAAAATTCATATAATAAAATAATTATTATAATTATTCTAAAAATCACTCCATATATTATTTAAATAATATATGATTATATTTTCATGGAAAATAATTAATAAAACATTTCTACCATAAATTAATTATTATAAGTATATACTTTATAAAAATCAATAATTCTAAAATAAAATTATTTGTAAACATTTATGTAATATATTTTATTTACCACATAAATACATATATATATTATCTTGTACAAATCCTCATCCTTAAAATATAAAAAAAATTTATACGCAAAATTTCTTATTTATTTATGTAGAAAATATCGCGTTGTTACAGTCTTAATTTAAACATTTTTATTTTTATTTTTAATTCTCTTCCTTTATTTCTCTCTTTTTAGGTACAATGGATGACTTTGTGTATCAATGGCCATACACGAATATTACTCAACCAAGGGAAACATGGATTGGTGGATTGAATACATTTTATGTAGAGCCAATACAAATTGAGGCAAATTCGAAGACGTTGGAGGTTATCGCAACCCAACAGAGTCGAAGGATGGCAAAAATGACTCAGTCAAGGGGAGTGGAGATTGACAGACTCGTGACACTTTCTGCATTGTCAGCACAGATTGAGACACTTTCGAGGAGGTTAGATGCTTTTGAAGCTCAACATCGTCAAAGTGTGGCGGTTACTTGTGATTATTGTGCTAGAAATCATCCGAGTCATCAATGCAGCACCAATTTCGAGCCGGTACAGTATGGTGGTGATTACCCCCAACAATTATGTCTATCCCAACAACTATTATCAAGATTGGGGGTATCTCCCAGATTTTTCATGGAGCCATACTCATCAAGATCAATTTTATGCTCCAAGTCCAACATACCCACCGGATTTCTCGTGTCTACCTCCACTACAACAGGAAGAACATTCAAATTTGGACGAAATTTTGTCCAAGTACATAGCTTCATGTGAGGAGAAGATGATTAATCAAGAGATATTGAGTCAAAATTTGACAAACTAAATGGAACAACTAATCAATGCCTCGAACATTTGTCCTCAATACACTTGGCCCTATGACATGGATTCTGAGACTAATGGTGAGCCCGAACCAAGTCTGCAACCGGATGTGCCAAATGATATAGATGGTGAAAGGGAGGAGACACTTGGAGACCAAGAAAAGGAGATCGACAAAAATCTAACTTTGAGTACCAATGAAGATGACACAATTTTGATAGTGACCCACGTACCTTCTCCACAAAAGTTCAAGAATTTGGGCAGTTTTGCAAAACCATGCCCAATTGGCAATCATGTCGTCGGCAAAGCTCTTTGTGACATGAGAGCTAACAAAACTTTAGAACCATGGTGGGACGAAAAAGGGAAGATAGAAGAGGAACCTATTGTGTTTGACAAGCATCCATGCCATAATTTATCACAAACACAATAGAGAAAGCACCTAGTGGTTTACCGTACTTAATGGGGATCTTATCTAAAAAGATCATGCTAGGTGAATTAAATCCAATAGCCATTTCAAATGGGAACCTCCCAAAAGAGACATTATTCTTGATGGATGGAGGGTTCCTCAATTTTAAATGGGAATTGGATGAGAATTGAAGAAGTCAAATTGAGACTATAAAACAAGCGCTTATTGGGAGGCAAACCCAAGTTTAATTTTTATTTTAGTTTTATTAGGTTTTATATTAGTAGTTTTGAATTTTCATTTATTTAGAATTTAATAAAATTGTTTCTATCATGGTTTATAGGTTATTCAAGTCAAATTAAAGTGTGGTGCCCAATTTGTTCTATGTGCCTAGCCTATTCTCCGAACTTAGCGGACAAGGAGGAAGATTGTTATATTTTCAGGGAAGTCCTCTGCTTTAATTTTTTCTATTTTAGTCATTGAGGACACTGTCTAGTTTAAGTTTAGGGGCATTTTAGTGTCGTATTGCATATAGTTAGATACCTTCATGGTAGTTCATTTTTTTTATGTGTTAGCGTTGTGTTTTTTTAGGTTTCATATAATACATGGTAGTTATTTGCATATTCATATATGTGTTGAATTAGTATGTGTTCATGTAGTATAATTGCATTTTTTTTATTTTGCATGAATCTGTGTGATCGGTTGGTGTGGTCTTAGCTCGGCCTATGATAAGATTGGTTTTGCATGTTAACTTGAACAGTGTTGATAATTAATGACGAGTTCTAATTTTAATCATGATGATAATCTAAGTCTGTCTTAAACTTATGTAACTGGTTAGCAATTAAAGTTTAAATATTTTAATCCACTTGGTTCAAGGGTTTCATAATTTGTTTCTGAGGGAAAATCTTAGTTAAAATTTAAGGAAATTAGTGAACTGGCGGTAAAGGTTGGAATGACGTAAAAGCTTGAGTTTGGGGGAATGTATGGGGTATATATATACAAAATGAAAATGAAAAAAAAAGAAGAAAAAAAAAGTGAATAAACATTGTGGCATGTTTGTCTAGTTTTGTGGCCTTTGTTACTTGAGTAAGTAAGCCCGAGGGGATTGTCTTTACACCTAGCGCCCTAAGGTCTTAATGGTCTGGGAGTCGTTGGTCGAAAGCTCATTAAGGTAGCATTGAAAAGCCTAAGGGAATAAGACATTGCACATCCATGAGAATAAAAAAATTGAATAAAACACGAAAAAGAGCAAAAATGCCCTCGTGATTGAATAAAGGTAGAAATAAATCCTATATTTACCCTTAGACTTGGTATTTGATTAGTTTTAACTGGAGTTGTCATGTTCACAAAAGTAATTGAATTGGAACAGAAATTTTCCTTCTAAGAAGTTTGTTATGTGATTATTTTGAACTTTGGTTGGTTAGAATGGTTAACAAGCACACACGCACAACATGGGTGCTGCCAAGTTTGGATTGACTAATTGGTTAGAGTTATAGATTTTGACTTGATTGGATATATTATTTGAGTATCATTGGTATCTTTGAGGCCTATTGCTATATATCATACTGATTTAATACTGGGTTCGTAGGTATATTAGGAAGTAGATCATGCATATGCATTCATGTAGTTGAGTTACATTGTTTATTTTTAGTTCTTTTGTGTTTTTGCTTGAGGACAAGCAAAGGTTTAAGCTTGGGGTATTTGATGAGTGAGTTTTATACTCATAATTGAGTGCGTTTGAGCTTAATCTTTTGGATATTTTTAGGTTTTTGTGTCTATTTATGCAGGTTTTATGTTGTTTTGTAGGAATTGGGTTAAAAGTTACTTAGATCGACGTTTGGGGTGGCTAGATGCGCGTTTTCGGCTTACCATTTACACAGCAGTCCCTTTAGAGCCAATTGGAGTATTGCTCGGGACCTTATTTCGGAAAACCTAAAGAATTAAAGTTGTAGATCGACGTCGCCTCTTTCTGGAACATCTTGAGTCATCAAAATCGGAGTTCGAACGAAGACGTTATGGCCATTTTCCCAAAGGACGTCGGAGCAGAAAATTTCCAAAAATGTTCCAGCACCGGGGCGCCCAAATCAAGATTATTTGCAGCACCGGGGCGCTAGGGGGCAGAATCCCAGTGCCATGCCCAACGCCGGGGTGCTGGGGAAGAGAATGGTGAGGCTTAGACGCGTTTTGGAGCGAATTTTGACACTTTTCTGACTCCAAATTGGATTGGGTTTGTTCCTAAGCTAAAAATTGGACTTGTAACCTATAAATACATGATGCGAGGCATAGAATAAAGGAGATTACATAGATTAGATTAGAGATACACTTCATTAGATTAGAACATAACCCTAGTTCTTATTAGTTTTGGAGATTGAAGCAACTTGGAGATCATTGAAGATCAAGAGCAGGAGCAAGAGGGGAGCATCAGATTTACTGACAACAGATTCTATTCTCTTCTCTTATCATACTTTTATCTTTTAATGTTTATTCAGTTGTGGATTCTTGATTTTAATTCAATGACTATGAACTAATTCTTTTATTAAAACTACAAATTGAACCTTTTATGTCTATGAATTAGTTATTCGATTTATTCCAATTATTTATGTCAAAGTGAGTTGTTTATCTTGTCTTGTGCTTGCTGATTAATTATTTGGCCAATAATTACCTTGTTTGTAAGACCCCAACTTATTATAAATGAAATTGAATTTCTCTATTTATTATTTTGAAATAGTAAGGGTTGAATTGATTAATGTGGTTAGTTATGGGTAAAATGCGCAAATATTTCAAATAAGTAAGTGGTTATAAAATATTCATTTTTATCGGAGAATATTCGTTTGGTCGTGGAATATTCTTCTTGTCGGGGAATATTCGTACGTCGGCGCAGTCTTTTGTGGGCCTCATAACGGAAAGCGATTGGATGAATAAAACAAAAAGTATAAGTTGTATATTAATAACGGCGTAGTTGTTACCATTAATACTGTTGGAATACCCGGTGGTTAAAACACAGTAATACGCATTGTTGCACAGTAGCACAAGGTATGATAACATGTGACTTAGTTATTTTTATCTTGTCTTGTGCTTGTTGATTAATTATTTGGCCAATAATTACCTTGTTACTCTAGAATGAATTGAAAGAGGAATTCTAGGGTTAGAACTTGGCATGATAACATGTGACTTAGTTATTTGCATGACGAATAATTAGGTTCGTGAATTGAATAAAAATATCTATTCACTGCAGGTAACGTATAAGGAATTGGCATTGAAGGAATTTAATTCAATTGTTTTGTATAGGAATATAGCAAGATTAATCTGGATTAAATAAAAGTCAATTGATCACTTGGAAAAGGGCTTTTGGCATTTGAGAATTCCTGTTAACAATTTAGCAGGCATAATAATTGGGATAATTGGATAATTGATTTGTAGTTCATAATTGGGGATATTGTAGTCTTAACCTTTATTTATTTGAATTCATTTATAAAGTAATTCAGTTTAATTAGTTAATTTAGTTTTCTTAATTAGAAAAAGCACAATTTGTCGTTGTTTAAATAAAATTAATTTGGTTAAGAGTTAGTACTTGGTAATTTTTATTAAATAATTTCTCGTGGGAACGATACTTTTCTTATCACTTTATTACTTGTTGACAATGTATACTTGCACGTATTCATTGATTATGAAATCGATCAACAAGTGTTCAAGGAATATTTGGATCAGTTCGTTGTTGTCTTTATTGATGACATCCTCATCTATTCCAAAAGCCGTGAAGATCATGAGCTCCATTTGAAGCTGATACTTGAAAGGCTTCGTGAAAACAAGTTATATGTCAAGCTGAAGAAATGCGAGTTCTTGCTTGAGGAAGTAGCATTCCTTGGGCACGTGGTGTCAAAATATGGAGTATCTGTTGACCCAGCAAAGATTGAAGCAATACAAAGCTGGGAGCAACCTAAATCAGTGACTGAAATACGTAGCTTTCTCGGCTTAGCTGGTTATTATCGGAGATTCGTAGAAGGATTTTCTCGAATCGCCACTCCATTAACTTAGCTGACTCGAAAAGATACAAAATTCGGTTAGATCAGGAATGTCGAATCAGCTTTTCAAGAACTCGAGAGAGACTCATTTCGCACTGCTCGGGAATACCATCTGGATTGGAAGGATTTGTCATCTACAGTGATGCTTCAGGCAAGGGTTTAGGATGTGTTCTCATGCAACACGGGAAAGTCATAGCCTATGCCTCATGACAACTCAAAGAATATGAGAGAAATTATCCTACTCATGATCTAGAGTTGGCAACTGTCTTTTTCGCACTTAAAATCTGGAGGCATTACCTGTATGGGGAGAAGGTGGAGATCTTTACGGATCATAAATGCCTCAAATATTTCTTCACCCAAAAGGAACTCAATATGCGGCAACGACGTTGGCTTGAACTATTGAAAGATTATGATCATACCATTCAATACCATCCTGGAAAAGTGAACGTGGTAGCTGACGTATTGAGTAGAAGATCATATGCGGGTACGAGTGCGATATTGTCAACGCAAAGGCCCATTTTGTATGACTTGCAAAGGATGGAAATAGAGATAAAGACTCCAGGGACCCACGTGATGATGGTAAATATACGAGTAGAACCGATTTTAATCGATAAAGTTAAAGCTGCTCAAGCTACAGACCTGGAGCTGATGCACAAGAAGAAGAAAGTGCAAGAAGGTGCTATTCCTGAAGCAAGAATCGATGAAGAAGGAATACTTAGAGTCAACTCCAGACTTTGTGTTCATAACGACTCTGATTTGAAGTATAAGATCATGATGGATGCGCACAACACACCGTTTGCAATCCATCTTGGGAGTACCAAAATGTATCGTGATCTTCGACATACATTTTGGTGGAGCAATATGAAAAGAGAGATAGCGAAGTTTATCTCAAGGTGTTTAACTTGTTAATGAGTCAAGACGGAGCATCAAGTGCCAAAAGGTCCATTACAACCACTTGAAATTCCAGAATGGAACTGGGAGCATATTACCATGGATTTCGTTACTGGTCTTCCCAAGGTTTCTCAAGGAATTGATGCGATTTGGGTCATTGTTGATAGATTGACCAAATATGCTCATTTTTTACCTATACGAGAAACTTATACACTTGAACGTCTTGCTCGTATTTACATAAATGAGATTATAAGACTGCATGATATGCCAGTATCCATAGTTTCTGATCGAGACCCAAGATTCACTTCACGATTTTGGGTTAGTTTGCAAAAAGCTATGGGCAAGGATTTACGATTTTGTTCTGCATATCATCCTCAAACGGACGGACAATCAGAGAGGACTATTCAAACTCTTGAGGATCTATTAAGACTCTGTGTCCTTGACTTCAAAGGAAGTTGGGACAAGTTCTTGCCATTAGTGGAATTCTTCTACAACAACAGTTATCAGGCAAGTATCGGCATGGCTCCATTAGAGGCGTTGTATGGATGCAAGTTTCGTTCTCCAGTATGCTGGGATGAGGTGGGTGAAGCAACGTTGTTGGAGCCGGAATTAGTACGTATGACTACAGAGAAGATTCAAATGATCCGCCAACATATAAAAACCTCACAAAATTGACAAAAGAGTTATGCTGATCTTCATCGAAAGGACGTGGAATTTAACGTTGGAGAACATGTGTTGTTACGTGTGGCCCCGTGGAAAGGAGTTACAAGATTTGGAAAGAGAGGAAAGCTCAATCCTCAATTCATTGGCCCATTTGAAATCCTTGACTGAGTAGTAACTGTTGTTGGGGTTTCGGCACAGAAACGCACAGCAGAAATAAAAATTTTAAAGCAATTTCCGAAACCCTAAAATAGGATCCATGCGAAAAATTCAATTAATTCAGAGGTTAGAAATTATACCGATTAAGAAACTAAAATTGATACGACCGAATCTCCAACGCAATCCATGAATTAAGAAACTGGAATTGATACGATCGAATCTCCAACGCAATCCAAACGAGTTGCGTCTCTACGATATCCACACGAACGCTCCGTGAATCGTCCTACGATCTGCAGAAGAAGGAACCGCGGTACAAGCCACCAAGGATGAGGATTTTCGAAGCTGTTTTCTCTAGTCTCTCTCTAAGAGTGGCTAGGGTTTTGTATTTTGACGTAAAACCTAAAGTGACTGATATATATCATATATATATATATATAGCAGTTAGGAGGAATTAATCAAAACCTAATATTATTAAAATCCGAATTTATATATATCTTAATTAAGTCTTACTTAATTAATATACCTATATATAAATTATCCTATTAATTTAAATTCGTAATTTAAAATTCTATCAATCATATTGACATATTTAAATCTTTACAATTTAAATTAATTTCCTTTTAATTACGTTCTTTGTGTGTGACCCTATAGGTTATTATTACGTTGACAATAATTTTAAAATCATATTATAAAATTATAAACAGTGAGCGGCATCTAGTAATGCATCATTGCTACCTAAGTAATAATAAGATCGATGATTCGATGCAACCTTTTCGTGACCAATGTTTCAATGTAATTTAATCCTTTTAACCTTAATATCCTAGATTAAACTCGAGTCATGGAATGTGTCATACTCTTCATAATTTAATCTGAGTTTTCTTGATCAATGAGTAGACTATATGAAACAAATCACTATTTGAGCATGGCCATGCATTTTATAGTCCTACTCAATCAAGAGGCCTATGGATATCACCCATAATATATAGGATGGTTAAATTCCATCTAGATCACTCATATTTCTCACACGATTCATGATGAACCCAATAGTCACCTTTATAGTCCAATCTATTAAAGGTGACATTTGATGATATCAAAGTACATAAATTCTCGTGTAGTAATAGCGATTTCAGGTCGGAGGACCATTACATCATTGTCACTATGAGAATTTCTAATGACACTTTGCATAATGCTCCATATAGAATTCTCATGGTGGGTCTGTCCAGTACATCGTTCTCTAACATGTACCTATGCATTGACTTAATATCTCATATATTTATGACCAATGAGATTTGGTCATCAGTCAATCCACATACTAGTCTCAATGCATCATTGTTGTCCCATCAACAATGATACTCGACTAGGGACATTTAAGAACAATGATACTAATTGTAATTATATAATCTCATGTTCAAGTCACATACTTGAAACTATATAATTTGTATCACTATTCTAAGGAATTTTATTATGTTAACAATTATATTACGCAGTAAATAAAACCATAATAAAATCATATATTTATTCAATCAAATATAATATCAAAACGTTAAGCAATTATATCAAATAATTGGCCTCTAGGGAATAAACTCTAACAACTGTAGCCTATAGACTCGCTTTACCGCCAAGTATGTCTCGTGTTCATAACATATTTCACATATCCATGTTACGTAAATATGTGGTGGACCCGAACCACATTATTGATTTAGAACCGGATGAAATAGCGGAAGATTTAACGTATGAAGAGGTTCCTGTTCAAATCTTGGATAATAAGGAATATATTCTATGCTCTAAGGTTATACCTCAAGTCAAAGTTTTGTGGAGAAACCATGATGTTTAGGAAATGACTTGGGAGTTAGAATCTGAAATGAAATCAAGGTATCCTCACCTCTTCGTCATACCAGGTATGTACCCTAATTTTGAGGACAAAATTTCATAAGAAGGGGAGGTTGTAAGACCCCAACTTTTATGAATAAAGATTAATTTTCTCTAAATATCATTTTTGAATATTATGGTGTGGATTTGATATAATGTTATAGTTGTGGGTAATATTTATAAATTTTGCAAAGTAAGCAAGTTGTTATAAAATATTCGTTTGGTCGGAGAATATTCTTTTTGTCAGGGAATATTCGTACGAGGACATAATCATTGGTGGACCCCATAACAGAATTATTGTTGGAGTTAGAAAATGATGACGAAAGTTTTACCGTTAACTGTTGAAATACCCGGTAATAAAGGTACAGTATTACACGTGGTTGCATAGTAGCACACAGTATTGATTATTGATGTTTACGTGAGAAGTCACTCAATTATACTCAATTATTGCTACAGTAATTGCTGCATCATATCTCTTATATTATTGATTAAATTATTGTCACAATATCATCTGTATAATATGTTATATTATTAAATCAATAATTGAGATGACAAGTTATAATATTAATGATGAATAATTGTTGAAAGATTAAATATGTGTTGATTAAAAATAAAATGATTTGTGGTAATATTTATTCAATCCTTGATGTATGTAAAGAGTCTATTATGAGACGTTTGTGGTAAATTTGGTTATTCTATGGGGGACCCATATGTCATCATCTAAGAGTCTCTTTCGCCAATAGAAATTATCTTTACCAGACGTCAAACCACTTGCCGTTTCACATTACAGGCGTCGAACCAATTGTCGTTTCACATTACAGGCGTCAAACCACTTGTTGTTTCACATTACGGGCGTCAAACCACTTGGTGTTTCACATTACAGGCGTCAAACCACTTTTCTTTTCACATCACCAGTTGTCAAGCCGCTTGCCTTTTCATATTGCAAGGGCTAAGCTAGAAATCTTCTATAAATAGAGGTCTAGTTCTTCATTATTTTTCACGAATTCATTCAAGCTATAGAGAGAGAAAGTATAGAGAGAATAAGAGAGAAAGAAGAAGAGTATTCTGTTACTACACTACTGCAGTATTCAATCTCCTACTAATGTAAGGGGCATTATTTCTTTTGTATTCATGAAGAGAACTTCTGTTATTCCATTCTTTATTATTCATTCAATAACTTTGTATACGCGGACTACCCTATACTTGGTGAAATTCTTACATTATTCCATTCTTTATTATTATGTTGGAATAACTTTTGTCATGGCACCGCATACATGGTGAAATTCTTCTATTATTCCATTCTTTATCATTCTGTTAGAACATCCCGCCCTGCTCGTACGCATAACTTTGGTTCCATTATTTATCATTCTACATTGGAACATCACATGCGTGCTTTTACGCATGACCAGGTTCCATTATTTATTATTCAGTTGGAATATCCTATCGGTGCGTTTACGCATGACCTGGTTCCATTATTTATTATTCTGTTGGAATAACCTGTCTGTGCGGTCTATCGAATGCTTGATGAATTCTTTTGTTATTCCATTCGTTATTATACTTAGTTGGTTAAAGCTTTGACTTCTATACTCCATGAAATTAGTGGAATATCCTTGATATTTGCGCTTCATCCAGTATCTTTTCATGGAAATATTCTTCTGAGCATTCTTGAATTTTACACCACAAAGCAGTATCATGTTGACAATTTGGGCCATGAAGTTGTTCAGACAAGGTTGTGTAGGATATTTAGCTTACATAGTCGACAGTCGTAAAGAGAACCCGAAAATAGAGGAGATACCAGTAGTGAGGGACTTCGCAGACATATTTCCAAACGATCTGCCAGGACTTCCGCCAGACAAAGAGGTTGAGTTTGTAATTGATTTGGCACCTGGAACGACTCCAATATCGAAGGCACTGTACCAAATGGCAACGGTAGAGATGAAAGAATTGATGGTCCAACTGCAAGAGTTACTGGACAAGAAGTACATTCAACCGAGCGTATCGCCGTGGGGAGCGCTGATGTTATTTGTGAAGTAGAATGACGAGACGATGCGACTCTGCATCGACTATAGAGAATTGAATAAGGTCATAATTAAGAATAGATATCCATTACCGAGGATCGACGACCTGTTTGATCAATTGAAGGGAGCGAAATACTTTTCCAAGATAGACTTGAGGAGTGGTTATCATCAGCTGAAGGTTAGGCCTGAGGATGTACAGAAGACAACGTTCAGAACGCGATATGGTCACTACAAATTTTTAGTGATGTCATTTGGTCGAACGAATGCTCCTGCAGCATTTATGGGCCTAATGAATGGAGTGTTCAAGCCGTTTTTGGACAAATTTGTGGTGGTATTTATCGATGACATTTTGGTATACTCAAAGACCAAAGAAGAACATGTAGAGCATTTGAAGGTAACGTTAGAGGCGTTGAGAAGGGAGAAGTTGTATGCCAAGTTTTTAAAATACGAATTCTGGATTGAGCGAGTACAATTTCTCGGACATGTGATTGATAGAGACGGAATTTCGGTAGATCCATCCAAAGTTGAAGCCGCGATAAACTAGGATTAGCCGAGAATACCGTCGAAAGTTAGAAGTTTTCTTGGATTGGCAGGATATTATAGAAGATTCATTTAGGACTTTTCCAAGATCGCAACTCCGCTGACGAATTTGATTAGAAAAGCTGTGAAATTTGTTTTGACGGAGAAGTGTGAGGAAATATTTCAAGAACTTATGAAGAGGTTGAGTACAACACCTGTGTTATCTCTTCCGGATGACAGGAAATTTTGTGGTTTTAAGTGATGCATCACATAAAGGACTAGGTTGTGTGCTTATGCAAAACGGCAGAGAAATTGCGTATGCGTCACAATAATTGAAGGACCATGAGAAGGAGTATCCGACCCATGACTTGGAGTTAGCTGCAGTGGTATTTGCTTTAAAGATCTGGAGACACTATCTCTATGGGGAGAAGTGTGAAATATATACAGACCACAAGAGTTTGAAATATATTTTTACACAAAAGGACTTGAATATGCGCCGGAGAAGGTGGTTGGAGTTAATTAAGGATTATGATTGTGAAATTTTATACCATCCGGGTAAAACAAATGTGGTTGTTGATGCCTTAGGTAGAAAGGGTCGGGAGAAATTGATGATGTTGACCGCTTAGGAGGAGCTAATTTCAGCAATGAAGAAGCTAGAATTGGAAGTAAAGTATCCTATAAAGATTGACGAGAAGTTGTTCCAGATGCAATCTGGTACAACTTTGCTGGATAAAATTAAGGAAGCTCAACTTCAGGACAAAGAATGTGAAAAGGTGAAAAAGGAGATATTCGAAGGAACCGAACCGAGATTTAAGATGGACAATGAAGGAGTACTGAGATTTGAGAGCAGAATTTGGGTACCACCAGTGCTAGAGGTTAAGGAAGACATTTTGAGCGAGGCTCATAGCTCACGATATTCGATTCACCCTGGTAGTACTAAGATGTGCCAAGATCTTCGACAACATTTCTGGTGGCCAAATTTGAAACGAGATGTTGCAGAGTGTGTTGCCAAGTGTCTGACATGTTAGAAAGTGAAAGCAGAGCATCAAAGGCCGAGTGAGTTGCTACAACCGTTAGAGATCCCAGAATGGAAATGGGAACATATTATCGTTGACCGATTGACGAAATCCGTACACTTCCTTCCTATTAGAATCAAATTCAACTTAGACCAGTTGGCTAGGTTATATGTAAAAGAGATTGTTTTGAGACACGGAGTTCCGGTGTCAATTATTTCTGATAGAGATCTGCGCTTTACATCAAACTTCTGGAAACGACTACAGGAACACATTGGTACGATTTTGAGAATGAGTATGTCATATCACCCTCAGACAGATGGGCAAAGTGAAAGAACGATTCAGACATTAGAAGATATATTAAGAGCTTGTATAATGGACTTTAAAGGAAATTGGGATGACCATCTACTGCTCGTAGAGTTCGGCTACAACAACAGTTACCACGCTAGTATAGGCATGCCACCTTATGAAGCGTTGTACGACAGAAAGTGTAAAACTCTGCTATACTGGTATGAAGTTGGCGAAAGACAATTAGTAGGTCCAGAACTGGTACAAAAGACAACAAAGATAGTCAAAGTGATCCAAACAAGACTGGTAGTAGCTTAAGATGGGAAGAAGAAATACGCCAATCCACACCATAAAAATATTGAGTTTGAATCGGGTAGTTATGTATTTTTGAAAGTCTCTCCCTAGAAAGGAAAAATCAAGTTCGGAAAGAAAGGGAAATTAAGCCTAAGGTTTATTGGACCCTTTGAGGTACTGCGAAGGATTGGAGAAGTTGCGTATGAGGTAGCCTTACCTCTAGCACTCAAGAATGTCCACAATGTCTTCCATGTTTCAGCTTTACGACCATACAAACCCGATTACAAGCACATGATTGAATATGAACCCCTACAATTTGAAAAAGATTTATCTTATGAAGAAGTTCATGTTCAGATAGTTGACAGGAAAGAGCAAGTACTCATAAATAAAGTAATACCTTCTGTTAAGGTAATCTGGAGGAATCACAACGCTGAAGAAGCTACGTGGGAACTCGAAGAGAATATGATGAAGAATTATCCTCATTTATTTACTTAATTTATGTATGCGATTCGAAATGTAATCTTTGTAGGGGTGGGGGGAGAATGTAACAGACGACCAATTGATTTAGTCGTGATTCTAGGGACAAAATCCTTTTAAGGGGAGAAAGATGTGACGAACGAGATTTGTGTAATTTAATTTGAATATTTATTGAATTAAATAAATATTTTTCGATGATTTAATTATTGTATTAAATAATTAATTGTTAAATTTGTAGTAGATTAATTTAATTATATGTTATATTGATTAAATTAATGTGAAGAATTTTATTATTCAAAGTATGTATTTAATTGAGCTTATTGGATTAAATAAATTATTTAATAAGCATAATGTTACTTTAATTAATTTAATAATTAATTAGAGATTTAATAATTTGACATAATTAATAAATGAGAAAATTAATTATGTGACTATGTGAATTAATGAGAAATTATTATTTTATATTTAAATTAAATTAAATAAGATATTCGAATTATTGTTTAAATGGGTGTGACATTATTAAACTATATTATAAGAGATTTATTAAATTAAATGGGAATGAGCCTTTTAAGGCTAGCCAAATGAGGCCCTAATGGGAGTTGGGCAGTTAACCCATGAATTGGATTAACTGACCACAACAACGTCAGTTTCTTATAATTATATACGCCTTCTTTTATTTTTTTCTAAGTCTAGAAAATAAGTTCATAAAGAGAAATTGAGGGTCAGTGAGATTAAAGAAGAAGAAGTGTGGAAAATTAAGAAGTTATTATTGTCCTTGTGTAATCCAAGCGGAGTAATCAAGGGTAAACCCTTAAACTCAAGTTTTAATTTACGTTATTAAAGTTTTTCATGAAAAATGACTTTTAAGTCTTTGTAATTGAAAGTTCAAGTCTTTGTAATTGAAAAGGTAATGATTTATGTGTTTACATATGATAATATATTATCATAATATATTTGTTACCATATACGTATGCTTTCATAACATCAATTTCATATAAATATATCGTAAATTAGATTTTTGAAAGTACAGAGTACAAAAGTTGCATAAACATGACCTTTTGGGCTATGATATGCCATGAATTATTGTTTAACTTGAAGTTTAATTGTAGATTGTGATAGCATATGTTAAAGCGAAGAAAACAAACGTTGAATGGTTAAATTCGGAATTATAACGAACCTACAATGTCAAATTCCATGTTTATCTTCAATAACTTACAAAATCACCAAGAACAGCGAAATTACATGATTTGATTCAAGTAATTATATGTTTTAACTTGTTAAAATCATGCTAGAAGGGTTGGGTAGTGATTATATGTGTATTATAGTGTCTGGGTATGCTTGTGAATAAATTAATTGGGTGTTTTGGCCATGTTTTGTATTTTTCAGAATCGTAAGTTTGAACTAGAGTGTCATGTGCAATACCAACTCAGTGTTTTTACTCATGCCACAAATACGCCACTATCTAGGCTGCAAAGTACCATCGATTAGTTTATAGGGTGGCCACATACCACTCTCTACAGTTTGTTCAGAATTAATTTTTTTTTTATTTTTGTTCAAGTTCAGGAATGTAATAGTAACCTAATCTAATGAACATAAAAATTTGTTAGATATATAATGTAAAGTTAAAATAGATATTTAACATGTCAATAAAGTAATTACATGTTTAATTAAATTGTTGAACGTGTAGTTAGCTTGTCGTTCGTGTAGTTTAATATTATGTGAAAACAAGTGTTGTGAATTGACTAAGTATAGTCATAATTAAAGTTTAGACAAAAGAGAATGAACTTGTGATGCTAGTTATGTTATAATTGACTGGTATTGTTAATGTAAATGGTATATAGGATTAAATCGAGGAACGTGTATAATTAACGTGTAACCCACGCACGAGGCAAGTTTCCTAACCCTACTTATTATTGTTATGCAAGTTTCTGAACATTACCTCTTTTTACATTGAGCAAGTTCTAGACTTATATCCTATATCGAGCAAACTCTTCTTATTTATTGATTAAGTTCGAGATGTTATATTAAAGGTTGTTAATCTTTTAAAAGCATGATTTCTGTTGTACAATACTTATTCCATTGTATACCTCTTGAGTTTATTATTCAATTTCAATATCATTTATCATTGAACCTTGTAAAACTAGCAAACCTTTATTGATTCAACTAGTCCATAGTTGATGAACGTTCTAAACCAAACTTCCTTTGGTGCAAACTCAAATGTCAAACTGAGATGAACAACCATGTATAGGGGATTACTTATGCTTTAGCGTTAAGATATTGTGCACAGTATGGTACTAAAGGCTGACCCCCCCCTAAGTACGAGTAGAAGAGTACATTACAATATGAATTATAGTATATTATAAACTAAAGAATAAACTCAAACTTGACTATTTTTGTATAACATATGTGTGACGCCCTCAAAATAGGTATACATCACCCATCTTGAGTCGCCAAATACATGGTACATAATTTAAATACAAACTTCTTTTATACAGTAAGACAAAACATAGCTGAGAGTTTCAAAACGAATAATGTCTCGTAGAGAGTATCCAAACTCAAATAAAGTCCTCCTTATAATTATTATCACATTATTTCATTGAATAGTGAGGACTACTAATGCAAACATCTGGACTGTCACACCGTTTCCCGACTAGTCCCAGTTACGTTCTCATTTCCTGAAGAGAACAATGAAAGTAAAAGGGTGAGCTCAACTAGTACAGTAAGAAATATTATGACTAAGATAATGCAGAATAAATTATCGTTAGCCTTCAACAGTGTTAAACTGATAAAATATAATAAACATCAAGTTTAACTGCAGCGGAACAAGCAATCCATTAGAAGAGTCAAGTAGAGCATGATATCTACTATCTTCAATGATTTAAAAAGTTTATCATCAATTTTATCGCTGAGACTCAGCGTAATAAATAAACCACATCATCGAATCATCCCTGCACTACGGGCCAAGGATATTCATGTAATCATCAATGGTCATGATTATACTGAATAATCCTTGGTTATAATCATACCAACAACTGTACATCAATGCACTACAGGTCAATGAGGATTTTTACCACCTCATTTGTAACATTACGATCATGATTATACCGAATAATCCCTGGTCCCTGGTCATAATCATACCAATCAATAGTACATATATGCACGAAAGCCACAGATGACTTTTATCACAATATAAGCATGAGGATGATGACAATGATATAAGAATTCAATTAAAAGAAAGCAAAGGATAAAATTTTAAAGATTATAACTTAATTTATCCAGAATTCAATAATGTCCAAATTGTCAACGTGATATTGCTTTGTGGAGTAAAATTCAAGAATAATATTGTATCAAAAATGATTTGGATAGCAAAGAAATCAATTTTTGTCATAAATAATACCCCGGGTGAATAGTACCCGAGTGAATAATATGTAAAACCCCAACTTTTTGAATAAAGATGAATTTTCTATAAATATTATTTTTAAATATTATGAAGTGAAATTGATATAATGTTATAGTTGTGGGTAATATTTATAAATTTTGCATAGTATACAAGTTGTTATATTATATTCGATTGGTCGGAGAATATTAATTTTAGCAGGGAATATTCGTACAACGGCACAATCATTGGTGGACCCCACAACAGAATTATTGTCGGATTGAGAAAACGACAAAAATATTTTTATGAAAATAATGGTAGAAGTTTTACCGCTGATATCTTGTTGAACTACTCGGTAGTAAAAAAATGCGATGTCTGCTGTGGTTGCATAGTAGCACACGGTATTGATTATTGATGCTTACGTGAGAAGTCATTCAGTTTTATTCAATTATTGCTATAGTAATTGTTGCATAGTATCTCACGTTATTTGATTCAATTATTGTCGATATTTATTATATTGTTAAAATCAATAATTGAGACGACAAAATTATTAATATTATTATTTGCAATATTAACGATGTCTAGAAGTTCTGCCAAGGAGAAGTTTGGTCACCTAATTGCACGCCAATAGGGAGAAATTCTTATTGGAAAGCCCCCTCTTTCCTGGGAACGACCTGATCGATTAATATTGTGAATTATAATAAAGGTGATAAATATTGTTTAAATTATTAAGGTGATTTTTATGAAGATTTGCTTATTTTATGGACCCCTATTTACCCATTTTCCATAATAATCGGTAGAAAATTATTTAAAGGTGGGGCCCACATATGGGTGCCACATGTGGGACCCATATGTGTTGGAAAAATGATTTTGGAAATGGAAGAGTATACGTATGGAAGTATATGTGTGTATTGAGTATATGGTGGGAGAAAATGAGATATGAAAGTGATGGGTGTGTGATGTGTGTGTGAGTGGAAAATGGTGGAAAAGTGGTAGTGTGATAGTGATGTGTAAGAGTGTAGTAAATTTGATTATTGGGTGGGTGGGGGATTGATGTTGGTTATGGGGGAGAAAAATTAAGTGGTGTATATATAATATTGATATATATATAATTTGAAAACATGTGTTTATATATATGTGTTATATTTTAATTTGTGTTGTAATCTTATTGGTTAATGGTTTGACTTAATTATAGTTGATTGAAGAAAATGATTTTGAAAAATTATTTCGTTCATGAACAGTACACTTCCATTCTCCTATAAATAGAAGCTCATTCCTTCATTATTTCTTACGAATTCAATGAAACTCTAGAGAGAGAAAATTATAGAGAGAAATAAGAAAAGTTTTCTGCTACTTAACTACTCTTATATTCAGTTCTTTTATGGTAAGGGGTGTTATTTTTTCGTATTCATGAAGAGAACTGTTGTTATTCCATTTCTTATTATTCTGTTGGAATAACTTTTGTATCTGCCATTCTACCCTATACTTGGTGACATTCTTCTATTATTCTCGCTCTTTATTATTCATTTGAAAATATTCTCATGCATGCGTTTTACGCCGGACTGATTCCGCCTTTATTATTACTCGCTGGAATATCCTCATCATGCGTTTTTACGCCGGACTGGTTTCGCCTTTATTATTATTACATTTGGAATATCACATGCATGCGTTTTACGCCTTTAACTGATTCCGTTCTTATTAGTATTCATTGGAATATACAAGGTGATTTCTGCTTGTTATTCCATTCTTTATTATTCATTGGAACATCCAGCTTGCAAGTAATTTACTTTGACTTCGTTCCGTTATTTAGTATTCAGTTGGAATAACCTGTCTATGCAAAGTACCGCATGCATGGTGATTTCTATTGTTATTCCATTCTTTATTATACTCAGTTGGTTAAAGTTTTGACTACTATACTCCATGAAATTAGTGGAATATCCTTGATATTTGCGCTTCATCCAGTATCTTTTCATGGAAATATTCTTCTGAGCATTCTTGAATTTTACTCTACAAAGCAGTATTATGTTGACAATTTGGACATTATTAGTTCATGGATAAATTAATTCTTGAACTTGTATTATTGAATTCTTATATCATTGTCATCATCCTCATATTTATATTTTTGAAAGTCATCCGTGGCCTGTAGTGCATAGATGGACTTGGTATGATTATGACCAGGGATTATTCGGTGTAATCATGACCGTAATGTTACAAATGATGTGGTAAAAGTCCTCATTGGCCCGTAGTACATTGATGGACAGTTGTTGGCATGATCATGACCATTAATGAATACACAAATATTCTTGGCCCGTAGTGCATGGATAATTGTGGTCGTGATACTAAAGAATATCCTTGGCCGTAGTGCAGGGGTGATTCGATGATGTGGAATATTTTTTAGCTGAGTCCCAACGATAACAATGATGAAAAACCTTTTAAATCATAAAAGATAGTAGATTTTATTTTCTACTTGACTCTTTTAATGGATTTCTTGTTCCGCTGCAGTTAAACTTGATGTCTATTATATTTTATCAGTTTAACATTGTTGGAGACTAATGATAATTTATTGTGCATTATCTTAGTCATAATATTTCTTACTGGGCTAGTTGAGCTCACCCTTTCTTTCACTGTTCTCTTCAGGAAATGAGAATATAGCTGGGACGAGTCGGGGAACGAAGTGATGGTCCAGAGGATAGCATTAGTAGTCCTCACTATTCTGTGAAATAGTGTGATAATAATTATAATGAGAACTCCTTTTGAGTTTGTATAATCTCTAGTAGACAATATTTGTATTCAAACTCACAGTTTATGTTTTGTCGTATTGTACACGACAGTTGTATTACTAAGTTGTATTTGAATTCTGTACCATGTATCTGGCGACCCAAGATGGGAGATGTATACCTAATTTTGGGGGCGTCAAAGTTGGTATCAAAGCTTAGGGATATGATCCCTGGCTAAGATGTGAGACTAGAACTAGGAGGGGAGAGACGGGGAATTCCTTCGCTAGTATGACCTACCTAAGTTTATTTGGTATTTAATTGGTCGGTCAAAGTATATGGATAATATTTTATATGTTAATGAACCTTTGTTTTGTGGCAGTATCTGAAAATGACATCCGAGAATGTTGAAAATAGCAATGGAGCACAAAAGACCGTTGAGTCTCCACATATCAATAATCAGGAGAATGTGCATCAGGAAGGCGACAATCCTCATGCAAACAACAATATTGACCGAATGATGAATGATGGACTGTTTAGAGGCTTTATGCAATTCATGCAACATCAGGCGAGAGTGGCTCATGTCCAAAATATAGGTGGAAACACTGGAAACTCTCGGACGGTCACTGCTAAACAGTTCAAGGAGCTGGGACCACCAGAGTTTATAGGAGAGCCAAAACCACTTAAGGCAGAAGCATGGATAAAGCAGATCACCAAGATATTTGATGTCTTGGGATGCTCCGAGGATCAAAAGGTTCCCTTCGCCAGCTTCATGTTGCATAAAGAGGCAGATTACTGGTGAGAATCTGTAAAACGTACCCAGCCTGACGCACTCAAGATGTCTTGGGAGAAGTTCCAAGAGCTATTCAATGACAAGTACTTTCCCGAGAGTATTCGTCACATGAAAGAAGCGGAGTTTATCAAATTAGAACAAAACAATATGACCGTGTCGCAATACGAGGCTAAATTTGCAGAGTTATCCCAGTTTGCATCCCATTTGGTCGATAATGAGGAGCGAATGACGCGAATGTTTTAAGAGGTTTGAAATCGGAGATACATCAATATCTTATTTCTCATAAACTGTGTTTGTACTCAGATGTTGTAAATAGGGCTCAGTTATTGGAGCGCGGTAACGAGTCAACGCAACTAAGAGAAAGCAGCCGACAACATGAAAATACCAAAGGGTATCGATCATTGAAACGCAGCGACAACAAACGTGGAGGGAATCAACATGCGTAAATGGTAACCACTTGGTGGTAATCATGGCGAAGACAAGAAAATGGACATTTCAAGAAGAGAGATTCAACAATGATGGAAAGACGTCAAGACCAAAGACCCATTGTTAAGGATAGAGAACGACCACCTGTCATAAGCTTCAAATACGGAGGAGAGGGACACATCGGTCAAAGCTGCGATGTGTCGTCCAAAACATGTTATAATTGTGGAAGAGAAGGTCACCTAACCCGATTTTGTCATTCACCAAAGACAAGTTCAGCTAGGATGGAGGCACCAAAGGCCGTCCCAGAAAAGTCAAAGCCAGTAGTGCAAGGGAGACCGTTTGTAGTAACCTCCCAGAAAGCAAGGAACCCGAATGAGGTCATCATAGGTAAGCTTATCATAAACTCTAGCGAAGTCTATACCTTATTTGATACCGGTTCTACCCATTCTTTTATTTCTCCTACTTGCGCTCAACGATTAAATTTGACTACGGAGAAATTAGACTTTGACTTATCTGTGGAAACTCCGTTGGGAGAAACCTTCATTACATCCACGGTTTATAAGTCTTATTTGGTTCAAGTTGGTATCCACACATTACCTGTCGATCTTATTTCATTAAAAATACTTGCATTTGATGTAATTCTAGGGATTGATTGGTTAACTACTCATCATGCAAAAATTGATTGTTTTCGTAAGGTTATTAGGTTTCATATTCCTAATCAACCTATTATGCGAATTCAAGCAACCAAACCATTAAAATCAATCAATGTCATCTCAAGCCATAAAGCTATTCGTTTATTGAAAAATGGATGTCAAGCTTTCTTAGCTCATATCACAGATCTAAACAAAAATACATCAGTTTTGGATAATATTTCTATTGTTAATGAATTTCGTGACGTATTCCCTGAAGAACTTCCTGGCCTACCCCCAGAGCGTGAAATTGAATTTTGTATCGACCTTGAACCCGGTACAAAACCCATTTTTAAAGCCCCATATCGAATGGCTCCTATTGAACTTCAGAGTTAAAGACGCAACTGTAAGAATTGTTAAACATTGGCTTTATTCGTCCTAGTACTTCTCCTTGGGGTGCTCCTGTTCTATTCGTGAAGAAGAAAGATGGGAGTATGCGACTTTGTATTGATTATCGGGAGTTGAATCATGTCACCATAAAAAATAAGTACCCATTGCCACGTATTGATGACTGTTTGACCAACCAGTTGCAGCGCAAATTCTTTTCAAAGATTGATCTTCGTTAGAATATCACCAATTGAAGATTAGAACCGATGACATTCCAAAGATGGCTTTCAGAACTCGGTACGGGAATTATGAATTCCTAGTCATGTCCTTTGGATTGACTAATGCTCATGATGCCTTCATGGATATGATGAACCAATTATTCAAGGAATATTTGGATCACTTTGTGGTCGTCTTTATTGATGACATCCTTCTTTATTCCAAAAGCCGTGAAGATCATGAGAAACACTTGAGGCTGATACTCCAAAAGCTTCGTGAATATAAGCTTTATGCCAAGTTGAAGAAATGCGAGTTCTGGCTTGAGAAAGTAGCATTCCTTAGGCACGTGGTATCAAGTCATGGAATATCTATTGACCCAGCAAAGATTGAAGCTATTCAAAGCTGGGAGCAACCTAAATCGATGATCAAAATCGTAGCTTTCTCGGCTTAGCTGGTTATTATCGGAGATTCGTAGAAGGGTTTTCTCGAATCGCTACTCCACTAACTCAGCTGACTCGAAAAGATACAAAGTTCGGTTGGAGTGAGGAATGTGAGAAGAGTTTTCAAGAACTCAAGAGGAGACTCATTTCAGCACCTGTTTTGACAATACCATCTGGTTCGGAGGGATTTGTCATCTACGGTGATGCTTCAGGCAAAGGGTTAGGATATGTTCTCATGTAACATGGGAAAGTCATAGCCTATGCCTCATGACAACTCAAAGAATATGAGAGGAATTATCCTACTCATGACCTAGAGTTAGCAGCTGTGGTCTTCGCACTTAAAATTTGGAGGCATTATTTGTATGGGGAGAAGGTGGAGATCTTTACGGATCATAAAAGCCTCAAATATTTCATCACTCAAAAGGAACTCAATATGCGACAACGACGTTGGCTTGAACTATTGAAAGATTATGATCATACCATCCAATACCATCCTGGAAAAGCGAACGTGGTAGCTGACGCATTGAGTAGAAGATCATATGCAAGTAAGAGTACGATATTGTCAACACAAAGGCCCATTTTGTGTGACTTGCAAAGGATGAAGATAAAGTTAAAGACTCCAGGGACCCATGTGATGATGGTGAATATACGAGTAGAACCAACTTTAATTGATAAAGTTAAAGCTGCTCAAGCTACAGACCTGGAGCTGCTGCGTATGAGGAAGAAAGTGCAAGAAGGTGCTATGCCGAAAGCAAGAATCGCTGAAGAAGGAATACTTCGAGTCAATTCCATTGTGTTCCTAACGATCCTGAGTTAAAGTATAAAATCATGATGGAGGCGCATAACACACCGTTTGTAATCCATCTTGGGAGTACCAAAATGTATCATGATCTTCGACATACATTTTGGTGGGGCAATATGAATAGAGAAATAGCGCTGTTTATCTCAAGGTGTCTAACGTGTCAACGAGTCAAGGCTGAGCATCAAGTACCAAAAGGTCCATTTCAACCACTTGAAACTCTAGAATGGAAGTGGGAGCACATTACCATGGATTTCGTTACCGGTCTTCCAAAGGTTTCTCAAGGTATAGATGCGATTTGGGTCATTGTTGATAGATTGACCAAGTCTGCTCATTTCTTACCGATACGAGAAACTTATAAACTTGAACGTCTTGCTCGTATTTACATAAACGAGATTGTAAGACTGCATGGTATCCCAGTATCCATAGTTTCTGATCAAAACCCAAGATTCACTTCACGATTTTGGGTTAGTTTGCAGAAAGCTTTGGGCATAGATTTACGATTTAGCTTGGCATATCATCCTTAGACGGACGGACAGTCGGAGACGACTATTCAAACTCTTGAAGATTTATTAAGACTCTGTGTCCTTGACTTCAAGGAAAGTTGGGAAAAGTTCTTACCATTGGTGGAGTTTTCTTACAACAACAGCTATCAAGCAAGTATTGGCATGACTCCATTCGAAGCGTTGTATAGAAGAAAGATCCGTTCTCCAGTATGCTGGGATGAGGTGGGTGAAGCAACGTTGTTGGGACCGGAGTAGGTACGACTACGGAAAAGATTCAAACGATCCGGCAACGTATAAAAACCTCACAAGATCGACAAAAGTGTTATGCTGATCTTCATCGAAAGGATGTGGAATTCGATATAGGAGATTATGTGTTGTTATGATTTGCTCCGTGGAAAGGAGTTACGAGATTTGAAAAAAGAGGAAAGCTCAATCCTCGATTCATTGGCCCATTTTCAAATTTGAGTTAGAACCGGACGAAATAGCGGAATATTTGACGTATGAAGAGGTTCCTGTTCAAATCTTGGATAAGAAGGAACATATTCTACGCTCCAAGGTTATACCTCAAGTCAATGTTTTGTGGAGAAACCACGATGTTGAGGAAATGACTTGGGAGTTAGAATCAGAAATGAAATCAAGGTATCCTTACCTCTTCGACATACCAGGTACGTACCCTAATTTTGTGGGCGAAATTTCATAAGAATGGGGGATTGTAAAACCCCAACTTTTTGAATAAAAATGAATTTTCTATAAATATCATTTTTGAATATTATGGAGTGAAATTGATATAATGTTATAGTTGTGGGTAATATTTATAAATTTTGCATAGTAAGCAAGTTGTTATATTATATTCGATTGGTCGGGGAATATTCGTTTTAGCAGGGAATATTCGTACAACGACGCAATCATTGGTGGACCCCATATATGTAATTATTGCTTGGATTGAGAAAACGACAAAAATATTTTTATGAAAATAACGGCGGAAGTTTTACTGCTGATATCTTTGTTGAACTACTCGGTAGTAAAGTAAAAGAATATGTCTGCGTGGTTGCATAGTAGCACACGAGTATTGATTATTGATGCTTACGTGAGAAGTCATTCAGTTTTGTTCAATTATTGCTATAGTAATTGTTGCATAGTATCTCACGTTATTTGATTCAATTATTGTCGATATTTATTATATTGTTAAAATCAAAAATTGAGACGACAAAATTATTAATATTATTATTTGCAATATTAACGATGTCTAGAAGTTCTGCCAAGGAGAGGTTTGGTCACCTAATTGCACGCCAATAGGGAGAAATTCTTATTGGAAAGCCCCCTCTTTCCTGGGAACGACCTGATCGATTAATATTGTGAATTATAATAAAGGTGATAAATATTGTTTAAATTATTAAGGTGATTTTTATGAAGATTTGCTTATTTTATGGACCCCTATTTACCCATTTTCCATAATAATCGGTGAAAATTATTTAAAAGGGGGCCCACATATGGGTGCCACATGTGGGGCCCATATGTGTTGGAAAAATGATTTTGGAAATGGAAGAGTATATGATGGAAGTATATGTGTGTATTGAGTATATGGTGGGAGAAAATGAGATATGAAAGTGATGGGTGTGTGATGTGTGTGTGAGTGGAAAATGGTGGAAAAGTGGTAGTGTGATAGTGATGTGTAAGAGTGTAGTAAATTTGATTATTGGGTAGGTGGGGGATTGATGTTGGTTATGGGGGAGAAAAATTAAGTGGTGTATATATAATATTGATATATATATAATTTGAAAACATGTGTTTATATATATGTGTTATATTTTAATTTGTGTTGTAATCTTATTGGTTAATGGTTTGACTTAATTATAGTTGATTGAAGAAAATGATTTTGAAAAATTATTTCGTTCATGAACAAAGATACTTCCATTCTCCTATAAATAGAAGCTCATTCCTTCATTATTTCTTACGAATTCAATGAAACTCTAGAGAGAGAAAATTATAGAGAGAAATAAGAAAAGTTTTCTGCTACTTAACTACTCTTATATTCAGTTCTTTTATGGTAAGGGGTGTTATTCTTTCTTATTCATGAAGAGAACTGTTGTTATTCCATTTCTTATTATTCTGTTGGAATAACCTGTATACGCGATCTACCCTATACTTGGTGACATTCTTCTATTATTCTGTCTTTATTATTCTGTTGGAATATCCTGTCTGTGCATTTTACGCCGGACCTGGTTCCGTCTTTATTATTATTCTGTTGGAATATCCTGTCTGTGCATTTTACGCCGGACCTGATTCCGTCCTTATTAGTATTCTATTGGTATAACATGTGTATACGAAGTACCGCATACAAGGTGATTTCTATTGTTATTCCATTCTTTATTATTTTGTTGGAACATCCTGTCGGTGCGAATTTCGCCTGACATGGTTTCGTTATTTAGTGTTTTGTTGGAATAACCTGTCTATGCGAATTACAACATGCATGGTGATTTCTTTTGTTATTCCATTCTTTATTATACTCAGTTGGTTAAAGTTTTGACTACTATACTTCATGAAATTAGTGGAATATCCATGATATTTACGCTTCATCCATTATCTTTTCATGGAAATATTCTTCTGAGCATTCTTAAATTTTACTCTACAAAGCAGTATCATGTTGACAATTTGGACATTATTAGTTCCTGGATAAATTAATTCTTGAACTTGTTTTTATTGAATTCTTATATCATTGTCATCATCCTCATATTTATATTTTTGAAAGTCATTTGTGGCCTGTAGTGCATAGATGGACTTGGTATGATTATGACTAGTGTTATTCGGTGTAATCATGACCGTAATGTTACAAATGATGTGGTAAAAGTCCTCATTGGCCCGTAGTGCATTGATGGACAGTTGTTGGCATGATCATGACCATTAATGAATACACAAATTTTCTTGGCCCGTAGTGCATGGATAATTGTGGTCGTGATTCTAAAGAATATCCTTGGCCGTAGTGCAGGGGTGATTCGATGATGTGTAATATTTTTTAGCTGAGTCCCAGCGATAACAGTGATGAAAAACCTTTTAAATCATAAAAGATAGTAGATTTTATTTTCTACTTGACTCTTTTAATGGATTTCTTGTTCCGCTGCAGTTAAACTTGATGTCTATTATATTTTATCAGTTTAACATTGTTGGAGTCTAATGATAATTTATTGTGCATTATCTTAGTCATAATATTTCTTACTGGGCTAGTTGAGCTCACCCTTTCTTTTATTGTTTTCTTCAGGAAATGAGAATATAGCTGGGACGAGTCGGGAAACGGAGTGATGGTCCAGAGGATAGCATTAGTAGTCCTCACTATTCTGTGAAATAGTGTGATAATAATTGTAATGAGGACTCCTTTTGAGTTTGTATAATCTCTAGTAGATAATATTTGTATTCAAACTCACAATTTATGTTTTGTCGTATTGTACACGATAGTTTTATTAGTAAGTTGTATTTGAATTCTGTACCATGTATCTGGCGACCCAGGATGGGTGATGCATACCTAATTTTGGGGGCGTCACATAGTACTTCAGGAATAGTTCCCCATGAATAGTACTCGTGAATAGTACTTTGTGAATAGTACCCGTGAATAATACTTTGTGAATAGTACCCCATGAATAGTACTTTATGAATAATACCATAAAAATGAATACTACTCATGGACTGTACTCCGACATGAAAAGCTTTAAGTTTAACAAGAATGTGCAGAAAATATCCTTGTGAAACGATACTAGATGAAGAGCAAATTTCATGGATATTCTACTAATTTCACGGAGTATAGAAGTAATACTTTAACAAAATGAAGGTATAATTAGGAATACGAGACAAAATAATATTACTCACATACTACAGAGTATGGAAGACAATATTATTCCTATAAATACTGAAAAAAAATCCCTTACCTCAGAAGAAGACTGGATACTGGAATAGTGAGGTAGCAGACTTCTCTTCTACTTTCTCTCTCTATTGCTTCTCTTTCTATAATTGCTTTTGTGAGTCTTAGTGAATTGGTGAGAATGAAAGAAGAATGAGCTTCTATTTATAGGAAAACAGAGTTTCGATAATTGTACGTTTTTGGGCTCGAAATATTACAGTATAATACCTTCATCTTTTCCTTCATTTTTAATTTAGTCCTGCAAGTATTATCAAACTTGCACCACCTCCCCTAATAGTACATCTTGTGAATCAATAGTACAATCATATGAATCAATAATACAATCATGTGAAAAAAATAATTACAGTATAATACCTTCATCTATACTTCCATTTTTAATTTAGTCATGTAAGTATTATCAATCTTGCACCACCTCCCCTAATAGTACATGTATGTGAATCAATAGTACACACATGTGACCAAATAGTTATAAGCATGTGAATTAATACCAATTAATTACTCAATTATCCGATTAATTACCCGATTGGTCAATATAACCTCCAGACATCCATTATTATCCAAATAGATGTCAATTTTTACTGACACTAATAATCCAAACAAAATGAAAATTTTAATTTCATCTTTATTCAACACGAACTTATTCATCATTAATATTATAACTCACAATATTAAACAACCAGATCAATCCTAGGAAAGAGGGGGCTTTCCGATAAGGATTTCTCCCTATTGGCGCGCAATTAGGTGACCAAACCTCTCCTTGACAAAACTTTCTAGACATTGTCAATATTGTAAATAATAATATGAATAACTTTGTTGTCTCAATTATTGATTTAATAATATAAGATATTATCATGATGATACTGTGACAATAATTGAATCAATAATATGAGAGATATTATCGCAGAACTATCGTAGTAATAATTGAGTATAGTGCAGTGACTTCTCACGTAAGCATCAATAATCAATCTGCAGTGTTATTATGCAACCACGCCAGACATCGTACTTTTACCACCGGGTAGTTCAATAGTTTAACGGTAAAATTTCACCGTTATTTTTATAAAAAGATAATTCTGTCATTTTCAAACTACGACAATACTTCCATTGTGGGGTCGACTAATGATTGTGCCGTCATACGAATATTCCCTGTTAAAACGAATATTCCCCACCAATCGAATATTATATAACCACTTGCTTACTTTTGCAAAATTTGTAAATAATACCCACAACTATAACATTATATCAAATCCACACCATAATATTCAAAAATATATTTCGAGAAAAATTAATCTTTATTCATAAAAGTTGGGGTCTTACAACCTCCCCTTCTTATGAAATTTCGTCCTCAAAATTAGGGTGCGTATCTGGTATGTCGAAGAGGTGAGGATACCTTGACTTCATTTCAGATTCTAACTCCCAGGTCATTTCCTCAACATCGTGGTTTCTCCACAAAACTTTGACTTGAGGTATAACCTTGGAACGTAGAATATGATCCTTTTTATCCAAGATTTTAACCGGTACCTCTTCATACGTTAAATCTTCCGCTATCTCGTCCGGTTCTAATTCAATAATATGGTTTGGGTCTTTCACAAATTTACGTAACATTGATATGTGAAAAATGTTATGAACACGAGACATATTTGGCGGTAAGGCGAGTTTATAGGCCATAATTCCTACTCGATCGATGATTAAAAATGGGCCAATGAATCGAGGATTGAGCTTTCCTCTCTTTCCAAATCTCGTAACTCCTTTCCATGGAGCAACACGTAACAACACATGATCTCCAATATTGAATTCCACGTCCTTTCGATGAAGATCAACATAACTCTTTTGTCGATCTTGTGAGGTTTTTATATGTTGTCGGATCGTTTGAATCTTTTTCATGGTCATACATACCAACTCCGGTCCCAACAATGTTGCTTCACGCACCTCATCCCAGTATACTGGAGAACGACACTTTCTTCCATACAACACTTCAAATATAGCCATGCCAATACTTGCTTGATAACTGTTGCTGTAGGAAAACTCCACCAATGGTAAGAACTTGTCCCAACTTCATTTGAAGTGAAGGACACAAAGTCTTAATAAATCTTCAAGAGTTTGAATAGTCCTCTCCGACTGCTCGTCCATTTGAGGATGATATGCTGAACTAAATCGTAAATCTGTGCCCATAGTTTTTTGTAAACTAACCCAAAATCGTGAAGTGAATCTTGGGTCTCGATTAAAAACTATGGATACTAGCATACCATGCAATCTTACAATCTCGTTTATGTACATACGAGCAAGACGTTCAAGTGTATAAGTTTCCCGCATCGATAAGAAATGAGCAGACTTGGTCAATCTATCAACAATGACCCAAATCGCATCTATGCCTTAAGAAACCTTGGGAAGACCAATAACAAAATCCATGGTAATGTGCTCCCACTTCCATTCTAGAATTTCTAGTGGTTGCAATGGACCTTTTGGCACTTGATGCTCCGCCTTAACTCGTTGACAAGTTAGAAACCTTGAGATAAACCCCGCTATCTCTCTCTTCATATTGCTCCACCAAAATGTATGTCGAAGATCACGATACATTTTGGTACTCCCAAGATGGATTGCAAAGTGTGTGTTGTGCGCCTCCATCATGATTTTATACTTTAAGTCAGAATCGTTAGGATCACAAAGTCTGGAGTTGACTCGAAGTATTCATTCTTCATCGATTCTTGCTTCCGGAATAGCACCTTCTTGCACTTTCTTACTCATACACATCACCTCCGTGTCCAGTAGCTCTTGAGCGACTTTAACTTTATCGATTAAAGTCGATTCTACTCGTATATTCGCCATCATCACATGGGTCCCTGGAGTCTTTAACTCTATCTCCATCCTTTGTAAGTCATACAAAATGGGCCTTTGCGTTGACAATATCGCACTCGTACCCGCATATAATCTTCTACTCAATGCATCAGCTACTACGTTCGCTTTTCCAAGATGGTATTGAATGGTATGATCGTAATCTTTCAATAGCTCAAGCCATCGTCATTGTCGCATGTTGAGTTCCTTTTGAGTGAAGAAATATTTGAGGCTTTTATGATCCATATAGATCTCCCCGTTCTCTCCATACAGGTAATGCCTCCAAATCTTAAGCGCAAAAACGACAGCTGCCAACTCTAGATCATGAGTAGGATAATTCCTCTCATATTCTTTGAGTTGTCATGAGGCATAGTCTATGGCTTTCCCATGATGCATGAGAACACATCTTAACCCTTTGCCTGAAGCATCACTGTAGATGACAAATCCCTCCGAGCTAGATGGTATTGTCAGAACAGGTGCTGAAATGAGTCTCCTCTTGAGTTCTTAAAAACTCTTCTCACATTCCTGGCTCCAATCGAATTTTATATCTTTTTGAGTCAGCTGAGTTAATGGAGTAGTGATTCGAGAAAACCATTCTACGAATCTCCGATAATAACCAGCTAAGCCGAGAAAGCTACGTACTTCGATCACTGACTTAGGTTACTCCCAGCTTTGAATTGCTTCAATCTTTGCCGGGTCAACATATATTCCATGATTTGATATCACGTGCCCAAGGAATGCTACTTCCTCAAGCCAGAACTCGCATTTCTTCAACTTGGCATATAACTTTATTTCACGAAGCTTTTGGAGTATCAGCCTCAAGTGTTCCTCATGATCTTCATGGCTTTTGGAGTAAATGAGGATGTCATCAATAAAGACGACCACAAAGTGATCCAAATATTCCTTGAATACTCGCTTCATCATATCCATGAAGGCATCATGAGCATTAGTCAATCCAAAAGACATGACTAGGAATTCATAATGCTCGTACCGAGTTCTAAAAGCAGTCTTTGGAATGTCATCAGTTTTAATCTTCAACTGATGATATCCAGAACGAAGATCGATCTTTGAAAAGAATTTGGCGCCTTACAACTGGTCAAATAGGTCATCAATGCGAGGCAACGGGTACCTATTTTTGATGGTGACATGATTCAACTCCCGATAATCAATACAAAGTCACATACTTCCATCTTTCTTCTTCACGAATAGAACAGGAGCACCCCAAGGAGATGTACTAGGTCGAATGAAACCGATGTCTAACAATTCTTGTAGTTGGGTTTTTAACTCCTGAAGTTCAATAGGAGCCATTCGATATGGGGCTTTGGAAATGGGTTTTGTACTAGGTTCAAGGTCGATACCAAACTCGATTTCACGCTCCGGGGGTAAGCCAAGAAGTTCTTCGGGGAATACGTCAGGAAATTTATTAACAATAGAAATATCATTCAAATCTAACGTATTTTTGTTTAAATCTGTGACATGATCAAAGAAAGCTTTACATAAGTTTTTCAATAAACAAATAGCTTTATGGCTTGAGATGACCGTGATTGATTTTAATGGTTTGCTCGCTTGAATTCGTATAATAGGTTGATTAGGAATATGAAAGCTAATAACCTTACGAAAACAATCAATTTTAGCATGCTGAGTAGTTAACCAATCAATCCCTAGAATCACGTCAAATGCAAGTATTTTTAAGGAGATAAGATCGACAGGTAACGTGCGGTTACCGATTTAAATCAAACAAAACTTATAAACAGCGGATGTAATGAAGGTTTCTTCCAACGGAGTTTCAACAGATAAGTCAAAGTCTAATTTCTCAAGAGTCAAATTTAAACGTTGAGCGCAAGTAGGAGAAATAAAAGAATGGGTAGAACCGGTATCAAATAAGGTATAGATTTTGCTAGAGTTTATGATTTGCTTACCCGTGATCACCTCGTTTGGATTCCTTGCTTTTTGGGAGGTTATGACAAACGCTCTTCCTTGACTACCGATTTTGTCTTGTCTGGGACGACCTTTGATGCCTCCATCCCAGCTGGACTTGACTTCGGTGCACGAAAAAATTGGGCTAGGTGGCCTTCTTTTCCACAATTGTAACATGCTTTGGACTGCTGCGTACAGTTTGGACTGATGTATCCCTCCCCTCAGCATTTGTAACATACGATCGGCGGTGGTTCTCCTTCCTTAACAATAAGTGTTGGTGATGACGTCTTTCCATCATTGTTGAATCTCCTATTCTTGAAATTTCCACTTCTATTATCTTGGCCATGATTTCCATCGAAGTGGTTACCATTTCTGGCATGTTGATTCCCTCCACGTTTGTTGTCACCGCTTCGATGATCTAAGTACCACCGTATTATCATTTTGTCGGCTGCTCTCTCTTGGTTGGGTTGACTCGTTATCGCGCTCCAATAACTGAGCCCTATTTACAACATCTGAATACAAACACAGTTTGTGAGAAATTAGGTATTAATGTATCTCGGGTTTCAAACCTCTTAGAAACATCCGCGTCATTCTCTCCTCATTATCAACCAAGTGGGACATAAACCGGGACAACTCGGCAAACTTAGCTTCGTACTGTGACACGGTCATATTGTTTTGCTCCATCTTGATGAACTCTACCTCCTTCATGTGACAAATACTTTCGGGAAAGTACTTGTCGTTGAACCGTTCTTGAAATTTCTCCCAAGACATCTTCAGTGCGGCAGGTTGAGTACGCTTTATCGATTTCCACCAGTAATCTACCTCTCCTCGCAACATAAAGGTGGCAAAGGGAACCTTTTGCTCCTCGAAGCATCCTAAGACATCAAATATCTTGGTGATCTGCTTTATCCACGTCTCCGCCTTAAGTGATTTTGGCTCTCCAATAAACTCCGGTGGTCCCAGCTCCTTGAACTGTTTAGCGGTGACCGTCTGAGAGTTGCCAGTGTTTCCACCTGTATTTTGAATAGGAGCCGCTCTCGCCTGATGTTGCATGAATTGCATAAAGCCTCTGAACATCCCATTGTTCATCATTTGGTCAGCGTTGTTGTTTTCTTGAGGACTATTGCCATCCTAATGCACATTATCCTGAGTATTAATCGTTGGTGACTCAACGATCTCATGTGCTTCATTTCTTATCTCAACATTTTTGGATGCCATTTTCAAATACTGACACAAAACAACGGTTAATTGACATGTCACATATCATCCCTATACTCTGACTGACAAATTAAATACCAAATAAACTTAGGTAGGTCTTACTAGTGAAGGAATTCCCCGTCTCTCCCGTCCTAGTTCTTGTCTCACATCTCAGCCAAGGATCATATCCCTAAGCTTTGATACCAACTGTGACACCCCCAAAATAGGTATACGTCATTCATCTTGAGTCGCCAAATACATGGTACATAATTTAAATACAAACTTCTTTTATACAGTACGACAAAACGTAGCTGAGAGTTTCAAAACGGATAATGTCTCGTAGATGAGATATCAAACTCAAATAAAGTCCTCATTACAATTATTATCACACTATTTCACCGAATAGTGAGGACTACTAATGCAAACATCTCGACCGCACACCGCTCTCCCAGACTAGTCCCAAATTACGCTTCTCATTTCAAGAGAAAATGAAAGAAAAAGGTGACCTCAACTAGCCCAATAAGAAATATTATGACTAAGATAATGCAGAATAAATTATCGTTAGCCTTCAACAATGTTAAACTGATAAAATATAATAAACATCAAGTTTAACTGCAGCGGAACAAGCAATCCATTAGAAGAGTCAAGTAGAGCATGAGATCTACTATCTTCTATGATTTAAAAAGTTTATCATCAATTTTATCGCTGAGACTCAGCTTAATAAATAAACCACATAATCGAATCATCCCTGCACTATGGGCCAAGGATATTCATGTAATCATCAATGGTCATGATTATACCAAATAATCCCTGGTCATAATCATACTAACAACTGTCCATCAATGCACTACAGGTCAATGATAATTTTTACCACCTCATTTGTAACATTACGGTCATGATTATACCGAATAATCCCTGGTCATAATCATACCAATCAATAGTACATCTATGCACGTAAGCCACATATGACTTTTATCACAATATAAACATGAGGATGATGACAATGATATAAGAATTCAATTAAAAGAAAGCAAATTATAAATATTTAAAGATTATAACTTAATTTATCTAGAATTCAATAATGTCCAAATTGTCAACATGATACTGTTTTGTGGAGTAAAATTCAAGAATAATATTGTATCAAAAATGATTTGGACAACAAAGAAATCAATTTTTGTCATGAATAATTCCCCGGGTGAATAGTACTCGAGTGAATAGTACTTCAGGAATAGTACCCCGTGAATAGTACTTTATGAATAGTTCTCATGAATAGTACTTTGTGAATAGTACTTTATGAATAATACCATAAAAATAAATACTATTCATGGACAGTACTCCGGCATGAAAAGCTTTAAGTTTATCAAGAATGTGCAGAAAATATCCTTGTGAAACGATACTAGATGAAGCATAAATTTCAAGGATATTCTACTAATTTCACGGAGTATAGAAGCAATACTTTAACAAAATGAGGGTATAATCATGAATATGAGATGAAATAATATTACTCATATACTACAGAGTATGGAAGACAATATTATTCCTATGAATAATGAAAAAAAATATCCCTTACCTCAGAAGAAGACAGGATACTAGAATAGTGAGGTAGCAGACTTCTCTTCTACTTTCTCTCTAAAGCTTCTCTCTCTATAGCTTCTCTTTCTATAATTGCTCTTGTGATTTTTAGTGAATTGGTGAGAATAAAAGAAGAATGAACTTCTATTTATAGGAAAATATAGTTTCGATAATTGCACGTTTTTGGGCTCGAAATATTACAGTATAATACCTTCATCTTTTCCTTCATTTTTAATTTAGTCCTGCAAGTATTATCAAACTTGCACCACCTCCCCTAATAGTATATCTTGTGAATCAATAGTAAAATCGTGTGAATCAATAGTACAATCATGTGAAAAATAATAATTACAGTATAGTACCTTCATCTATACCTCCATTTTTAATTTAGTCATGCAAGTATTATCAATCTTGCACCACCTCCCCTAATAGTACATGCACGTGAATCAATAGTACACACATGTGAACAAATAGTTATAAGCATGTGAATTAATAGCAATTAATTTCTCATTTATCGGATTAATTACCTGATTGGTCAATATAACATCCAGACATCCATTATTATCGAAATAGATGTTGGTTTCCACTAACACTACTAATCCCAACACAATGGAAATATCAATTTCATCTTTAATCAACACGAACTTATTCATCATTAATATTATAACTCACAATATTTAACAACCAGATCAATCCTAGGAAAGTGGGGGCTTTCCGATAAGGATTTCTCCCTATTGGCGCGCAATTAGGTGACCAAGCCTCTCCTTGACAAAACTTTCTAGACATTGTCAATATTGTAAATTATAATATGAATAGCTTTGTCGTCTCAATTATTGATTTAATAATATAAGATATTATGCTGATGATGCTTTGACAATAATTGAATCAATAATATGAGAGATATTATGCAGCAACTACTATAGCAATAATTGAGTATAATTGAGTGACTTCTCACGTAAGCATCAATAATCAATACCGTGTGCTACTATACAACCACGCGTATTACTGTACTTTTACCACCGGGTAGTTCAACAGTTTAACGGTAAATCTTTCGTCGTTATTTTTATAAAAAGATAATTCTGTCATTTTCTAACTACGACAATACTTCCGTTGTGGGGTCCACCAATGATTGTGCCGTCGCATTTAATATTCTCTGTTAAAACGAATATTCCCCGACAAATCGAATATTCTATAACCATTTGCTTACTTTGCAAAATTTGTAAATAATACCCACAACTATAACATTATATCAAATCAACACCGTAATATTCAAAAATATATTTCGAGAAAAATTAATCTTTAATTATAAAAGTTGGGGTCTTACAATATGAGTAATTTTTTTTGCATTTGTGCTCTATTTGACAAAAGATTGCCACTATCTTCTTCTTCTTTTTTTCATTTTCTTTATGTTATGATCAATGTATGAAATTTTAAAATTTAATGTAATGTTATTTACTTTATAGTTTATTAAAAGAAATAATTGATATTGTAAGCCACTTAAAAGTTTTATTAAAATTAAATTTACTATTACAAAAATTTAATGTAATTATATATAATAATACAATTTATATTCACTATAATTAATTCTAAAAAAATTATTTTAACAAAATAGTGAACAATTTTATTTCTCGTAAAAAATCTCTCAACAGTAATATATAACAATTAATAATTCCTTCATTAATACTATTTTTCTTTGCAAATTTTCATTAAAGATTGTCCCCAAACATCCTTCGTATTCTGCGAAGAAAAAAAATGTGAAGAATATTTCTTTTAGAATAACTATATTGTCACTAATTTTTCGTAAAAATTGATACCGCCGGTTCGGTATACCGGTCCAACTGGTACCAGTATCGTTATCAAAATTTGGCCGATTTCGATACCGATTCAGTTCGGACTGGTTTTTACCGGTTGAACACCCCTAGTGACCACCTACAGATTTCATAGAAGCAATTCTAATACTAATTAATATTAATCATCTAAATAATTCTCCTTTCATCCCATAATAAACGACATAATTTGACTTTCATGGTCAAATTGACAATTTTAGAATTATTTATTAAAAATATTTATATAGAATTTTAAAATTCGAAACTTGACACTTGTAGTAAATTCTCAGTAAATTATTATGATCATAATCACTTTATGTGTATTTTGATATTTTTAATATTTATTAATTTAAAAATGTTCAATTTCAAGTAGTAAAATCAAATTAAGACATTTATTATGGGACGGAGGAAGTACTAATTATCTAAAAATAATAATAATTATCTAATACATTAAAAATGTTGTTATGTATTTTTTATAAATTAATATTGTGTATATAATAAGTCAAGTTCTCTAATATTACAAACATGAAGAAAAGTGTTAAATTTTCCTTCAATAATATTTACTTTAAGAGACACTGCTATTATTTACTCTAATTATTCTTCTTTTTCCCGCTATAATTTTCGCTCCAATATATTATAATTCTCTCCCAATTTTTGTCAACCGCTTGGATATCTAATAACCATCCCCAATTTCTATCTCTAATCTGCTTGAATTAAGAACTCAGTAAATTAAGAGGTAAATTTTATATGTTATAGTAATTTTCATAGAAATCATTTCAAAATCGTAGTTGTTCAATTAGAACAACTATTAATCAATTCAAATCAAAATCTAGAAACATACCTAAAATGTCAAATAATTTCTGCCTTCAAATTGAGATTATTAAAAATTGATAATGGAGGTTCTTGACTAAATGGAGGTTGCCAATGATAAAAGGAAGACTGGTGATGTCGCTTGGATACAAGTTTGTTTGGGAAATTTTTTGCCTCCATATAAAAATGTGGCGTCATTGCATACTTTGTCACTAAATATAAGGATTTATGACGAATCAGTGTTGTCACTTATCCACTCATCTAATTAGTGACGCAGTATTATCTCGTCATATAAAATTGGTATTTGTGACAATAAAAATTGTCATAATTTATTATTTTTTCGTCTTTAAAAAAATTGCCTCCAAAATTTCTTAAATTTTTTTGCCTCCAAATAAAATTGTGACGATATTACGTACTTTGTCACTAAATATAAGAATTTATGACAAACCATTTTTGTCACTTATCCACGCATCTAATTAGTGACGCACTATTATCTCGTCATTTAAAATTGGTATTATGACAATACAAATTGTCATAAATTATTATTTTTTTCGTCTTTAAAAAATTTCCCTCCAATTTTTTTTTTAAAAAATTTGCCTCCAAATAAAATTGTTATGATAGTACATACTTTGTCACTAAATATAAGAATTTATGACGAACCATTTTTGTAACGCCCCCAAAATAGGTCCAATCCACCCAACCCATTCTGAGTCGCCAAATACATGGTACAGAAAATAACTACAACTTTATTATTACAATTATCGTGCAAAATACAACAACACATATGCTATGAGTTTTGATACAAATATATATCAACCGTGACTCTCATACCAACCTTGGATAGAACATCACAATGGCACCTTACATAAAGGTACAGTCAATAATTATTTTAGAAATTAAAATCTTTAAAAAATGCTCAAGGAAACCTTCGTACATAGGAGGCCATGCATCTAAGTTATAATAAATATCATATGACTGGAGAATTTACCTTGGTTGACCCAATAGACCCCAAAAAAAATGAGAAGATTACTATCATGTTCTTTCCAATGGTGAGCCTTCTCTTGACATATAACTATCTCCATTGTATGCAATTGAGAATTATATTTCAACCAAACTCCAAGATTATATAGGTAGTGCTCGTAGATATACTCAGCAAGTGGATGTACACAACCCTGTCTTATGATAACACGAAGTCGCATGTCATTAGACATCTTGTATGATAGTGGAAAAACACCCTTTCAATGTTGGGTTCGCCTCACCCTATTTGATTAACCAAATATAACTACTAAATGATGTATAAAAATACAACACATTATTCTAAAGTTATCAATAAAATTATTTCCATACTGTTTAGGGAGAACCTCTACAGCTAGAGACCACCGTTCTTTTCCCCTATTACCTCTGCTCGACCCAGCTATACTCTTATTACCTGAAAGGAATTGTGAAGCAAAAGGGTGAGCACAACTAGCCCATTAAAGAATATCATGACTAAAGATAATTAAATTATCAATAGCCTTCGTCAGTAATGAATCAGAGATTTAGAACATGTGACATTCCCAAATCCAGGTACTTAAATTCCCACATGATTTGGTGTTCACTATACAAACATCATATCTCTATCTACCCATAATAAATAAAAGCATAAATAAATAGAAATAAATCCTCTACTTAAGGAGTTACATCATAAAAATACATAAATCCCAGGTCATACTAACCTTAAATCTTAAATGCGAAAACATAAACAATTAATCATCTTACACATCATTATCATAAGTCTAAAATAGAAATACATCGTCACATAAAATAAGTCTTCATCACTTGTTAATCTTTCCCTTGCCTTTGCTAGTAAAAGGCTCGTCAAACTTTTCTTTCTTAACTGCAATGTTATTATTACGCAAGAGTGAGCATGATTGCCCACAAGTATAAAAATGAAATAACAATATATAATAACATGCGAGTGAATCAAAGACTTCTAGAATAAAACTCAACTTTTGAATGCAGAATGAATAACAAGAATCAAAAGATTTCTGAGGGTCATAAGACCTTGGACTATGTCCTAGGTTATCAAGGGTTATACTTGAAACCTTTAACAGTCATAAGACTATGGACTCTTCTACTCGTACTTAGGGGGATCTACCCTTAGTACTAAATGCATAATATCTTAACGCAAATGCATAAGGGATTTGGTTTGAATAAATCAATAAGGGTTCTGAAATTTAGAACGTTCATCAACTATGGACTAGTCGAATCAATAAGGGATTCACTAGTCTAACAAGGTTCAACAATAAATGATATTTAAATCGAATAACAATTTCAATAGGTATACAATAGAACAAGTATTGTATAACGAAAATCATGCTTTGAAAAGATAAATAATCTTTAATATAACAAATTGAACTTGATTGATAATAATGAGAATTTACTCGACGTAAGTTATAAACTTGAATAATGATACAAGTAGGGTTAGGAAACTTGCTTCGTGCGTAGATTACACGTTAATTATACTTGTTCCTCGATTTAATCCTATATACCATTCATGTTCACAATACCAGTCAATTATAACGTAACTAGTCATTACAAGTTCATTCTTTTCGTCTAACTCGGATTATGACTATACTTAGTCAAATTACCACACTTATTGTCACATAATTTTACACTTAACAATAAGTTAACCATGTGTTTAATCATTCAATCCACACGTAACTGTGTTATTGACATGTTAATAACTTATTTTAACATCTCGTTATACTTCTAACATATTTTTATGTTCATTAGATTAGGTTACTATCACATTCTTAGACTTGAACAATTTAAAATTTTCATTTTTGGACATTTTGCAAAGTGTGGTCTTCTACGCTAACTGCTCGCTTTTGTTTCTCGTGACATGCATGCTTGCCTTAAGGCGTGGATCTGAAAGTTGCCATGCTGAATTAAAGATGTCGCTTCGCAATTTGCGAAAAATTACAGAACATGGCCAACACCTCCAATTAATTTATTCGTACACGAAATTAGACACACCCAAACACTGTAATACACATATACTTACTACTAAACCCTTCTAGCATGATTTTAACATGTTATAACACATAATTTGCAGAATCAAAATATATAATTTACTGTTCTTGATGTTTTTGAAAGTTTGAATACAAAACATGAAATTCAATACTACGGGTTCATTATAACACCGAATCTGTTCATTTAAAGTTGTTTTTCTTCGTTTTAACATGCATAATTATATACAAGTGTAAATTTATGATACAACTTATGATTATTGCATTATTTTTTGGTATGTAAGGCCATATGGCCATATTTTCATACTTTATAATTTTGAATAAACTATCTACGATATGTTTTTATGAAACTGATGCTATGAAATTATACGATATATAGTAAAACATGTTATACTTAACATAATAACACATAATCTTTACTCCTTTTTCAATTACAGAGATTTTACATAACTTGAAATCCATTTTCTTGTAAAACTTAAACAACGTAAATAAAAATTGGGTCGAAGAAATTACCCAAAGCGTAGAGTGTAAATTAGTAGGCTCAGATGCTTCTTCAATCACTCAATCTCAATCTCCCTCAAAAATTCTCAAATTCTCTTTGACAAATTCTCAAATTCTCTCTAAATATTTTTCTAGACCTGACAAACAATTGAAAAATAAGACGTATGAAGGTTTAAGAACTGACGTGTTGTGGTGGTCAGTTAACCCATCATGGGTTAACTGCTACTAACTTCTCTTAGGGCCTCATTTGGCTGGCAATAATAGGCTCCAAAACCATTTAATTTAATGATTTTCTTATACTATAGTTTAAATCACGTCACACCTATTTATACAATAAATCAAATATCTTATTTAATTTAATTTGAATAAAATATAATAATTTCTCATTAATTCACATAGTAACATAATTAATTTTCTCATTTATTAACTATGTCAAATTATTAAATCTCTAATTAATTGTTAAATTAATTAAAATAACATTATGCTTATTAAATATTTCATTTAATTCGATAAGCTCACATAATTACATAATTTGAATAATAAAATTTTTCCACATTAATTTAATAAATATAGCACATATAATTAAATTAATCTATCACAATTTCATTAATTAATTATTTAATCTAATAATTAAATCATCAAAAAATATTTATTTAATTTAATAAATATTAGAATTAAATTACAAAATCTCGTTTGTCACATCTTTCCCCCCCTTAAAAGGATTCTGTCCCCAGAATCACGACTCAATCAATTTGACCCGTTACATTCTCCCCCCTTAAAAAGATTCTATCCCAGAATCGCTTACCCACAATTTAAGTAAATAAATGAGGGTAATTCTTCATCATATTCTCTTCGAGCTCCCACGTTGCTTCTTCAGCGTTGTGGTTCCTCCAGATTACCTTAACAGAAGGTATTACTTTATTTCTGAGAACTTGTTCTTTCTGGTCAACAATCTGAACTGGAATTTCTTCATAGGATAAGTCTTTCTCAAAATGGATGGGTTCATATTCAATCACGTGCTTGTAATCGGGTTTGTAGGGTCGTAAAACTGAAACATGGAAGATGTTGTAGACATTCTCGAGTGCTGGAGGTAAGGCTACCTCATACGCAACTTCTCCGATTCTTTGCAGTACCTCAAAGGGACCAATGAATCTTGGGCTTAATTTCCCTTTCTTTCCGAACCTGATCTTTCCCTTCCAGGGAGAGACCTTCAAGAACACATAGCTACCCGATTCAAACTCAACATTTTTACGGTGTGGATCGGCGTATTTCTTCTATCTATCTTGAGCTACTGCCAGTCTTGTTCGAATCACTTTAACTATCTCTGCTGTCTGCTGTACCAATTCTAGGCCTAGTAATTGTCTTTCGCAAACTTCATCCCAGTATAGCGGAGTTCTGCACTTTCTTTCGTATAACGCTTTATAAGGCGGCATGCCAATACTAGCGTCGTAACTGTTGTTGTAGCCGAACTCTACGAGCGATAGGTGATCATCCCAATTTCATTTAAAGTCCATTACATAAGCTCTTAACATATCTTTTAATATCTGAATCATTCTTTCACTCTGCCCATCTGTTTGAGGGTGATAAGTCGTACTCATTCACAATTCCGTACCCATGCATTCTTGTAGACGTTTCCAAAAGTTCAATGTAAAGAGCGGATCCCTATCGGAAACAATTGACACCAGAACTCCGTGCCTTGAAATAATCTCCTTCACATATAACCTTGCCAACTGATCTAAGTTGAATCTGATTTTGATCGGAAGGAAATGTGCGGATTTCGTTAATCGGTCAACGATAACCCATACTGCGTCATAGCCTTTCTGAGTTGTCAGAAGGCCAACAACGAAGTCCATCGTAATATGTTCCCATTTCCACTCCGGGATATCCAACGGTTGTAGCAACCCACTCGGCCTCTGATGTTCTTCTTTCACTTTCTGACAAGTCAGACACTTGGCAACACACTCTGCAACATCTCGTTTCAAATTTGGCCAACAGAAATATTGTCAAAGATCTTGGTACATCTTGGTAATACCAGGGTGAATCGAATATCTTGAGCTATGAGCCTCACTCAAAATGTCTTCCTTAATCTCTGTTACTGGCAGTACCAAAATTCTGCTTTCGAATCTCAGTATTCCTTCCTTATCCAGCTTGAATCTCGGTTTAGTTTCTTCAGATATTTTCTTTTTCACCTTTTTACATTCTTCGTCCTGCAGTTGAGCCTCTTTAACTTTATCCAGTAAGGTTGTACCAGATTGCATATGAAACAACTTTTCATCAATTTCCATAGGATATTTCACTTCCAATTCTAACTTCTCCATGGCTAAAATTAACTCCTTTTGAGCAGTCAACATCATCAATTTCTCCCGACCCTTTCTACTTAAGGCGTCGGCAACCACATTTTCTTACCCGGATGGTATAAAATCTCACAGTCGTAGTCTTTAATTAACTCCAACCACTTTCTTTGGCGCATATTCAAGTCCTTCTGTGTAAAAATATATTTCAGACTCTTGTGGTTTGTATATATTTCACACTTCTCCCCATAAAGATAATGCCTCCATATTTTCAATGCAAAAACCACTGCACCCAACTCCAAGTCACGGGTTGGATACCCCATCTCATAATCCTTCAATTATCGTTATGCTTACGCAATGACTCTACCGTTTTGCATAAGCACACAGCCAAGTCCTTTATGCGACGCATCACTATAAACAACAAAATTTCCCGTCTCATCCGGAAGAGACAACACAGGCGATGTACTCAACCTCTTCTTCAATTTTTGAAAGCTTTCCTCACACTTATCCATCCAAACAAATTTCACAGCTTTTTGAGTCAAATTCGTTAATGGTGTTGCGATCTTGGAAAAGTCTTGAATGAATCTTCTGTATATCCTGTTAATCCAAGAAAACTTCATACTTCTGACGGTGTTCTCGGCTGATCCCAGTTTATCACGGCTTCAACTTTGGATGGATCCACCGAAATTCCGTCTTTATTAATCACATGACCCAGAAATTGTACCCGCTCAATCAAAAATTCGTTTTTCAAAAACTTGGCATACAACTTCTCTTTTCTCAACGCCTCTAATGGTAATTTCAAATGCTCTTCATGTTCTTCCATGGTTTTCGAATATACCAAAATATCAACCATAAATACCACCATGAATTTGTCCAAAAATAGCTTAAACACTCCATTCATTAAGCCCATAAATGCTGCAGGAGCATTTGTTAGACCAAATGACATTACCAAAAATTCGTAATGACCATATCGTGTTCTGAACGCTGTATTTGGTACTTCCTTTGTTCTCACCTTTAGTTGATGATAACCACTCCTCAAGTCTATCTTGGAAAAGTATTTTGCTCCCTTTAATTTATCAAATAGATCATCGATCCTCAGTAATGGATATCTATTCTTAATCGTGATCTTATTTAGTTCTCTATAGTCGATGCAAAGCCACATTGTCCCATCCTCCTTCTTCACAAACAACACCGGCGCTCCCCACGGCGATACACTCGGTTGAATGTACTTCTTTTCAAGTAATTCTTGTAGTTGTACCATCAATTCTTTCATCTCTACCAGTGCCATTCGGTACGGTGCTTTCGATATTGGAGCAGTTCCTGACGCCAAATCGATCACGAAATCAACCTCTCTATCAGACAGAAGTCCTGGCAATTCGTCTGGAAATACGTCTGCGAAGTCCCTCACTACTGGTATCTCCTCTACTTTCGGATTTTCTTTATGACTGCCGACTATGTAAGCTAAATATCCTTCACAACCTTGTCTTAACAATTTCTTGGTATGCATCATCATCAAACAACTCTCTTGTCTAGATGACTTGCTACCATAAAACACAACCTTTGACGGAGTTATATGGTTAATACGCTTCTTCTGGCTATCAATTACAGCCCCGTAATTGAATAACCAGTCCTTACCCAAAATAACGTCAAATTCTCCAAGTCGAATATGGATAAGATCTACGTTCATGATATTACCCTTAATATCCACTATACAGTTCTTATGTACGTACAAGTAGCACCCGAATCAAATTATACATAAGCATTAACTTTATTGATCGGAATGATACCTGACACCACATCATGAGACTGCACTGCATCCTGCATCGTCATGTTGAATGTCCTGGTGGTTGGTCGGTTGGTTGCAGTTGGTCCTGTGATAGTAAGAGCGCTTCCACTGCTGTTTCCTCTATTTCCTCCTGATCCTGCCCCTCCAGATCCCTTATTAGGATAGTCCCTTCCAAGATGATCCTTTTAGCCATAAGTGAAGCAGGCACCCTTCTTTTGATTAGGACAGTTAGGTGCTATGTGGCCTTTCTGACCAAAATTGTAGCACACTAGTTTACCCTTCATACACACTCCCAAATGAGCTTTCCCGCAGGTCGGGCACGCATGAATCCTTTTTTTCTAGCCTCCTTGTTGATTTCCAGTTGACGAGTTGTCAGACCACCTTCTCTTTTGATTATTATTACCACCTCCTACGTTACTTCCACTAGCCTTTATTTCCTGCACTTTCACTCTTCTTCCCATTCTGATCCTGATTATATTTGGTTACCGCATCGCTTCCACCTTCAGCGAGTATGGCTTTTGTCAGGAATAAATATGTGAATGTTATTCCTATTTATATATGATTTGATTATGATACATATGAATGTATATGCAAGTATGCTTGCATTAAGAAAAGCTGTAAAGTCCTTTGATAGATAATAAAAACACGTGTACAAGGACATAGAATGAATTGATCAAGTATGTTAGGTTGATCCTACATAAGCAAAACAGCTTTGTAAAGTCCTTAGAAAGAAATGACGTACAAGGACTATAAACATAGAAAGATCAAGAATGTTAGGTTGATCTTATGATGTAATAAATAGGCTTGTCTGATCGTCGAGCACTGCACCAGAAATCGTAGTCTGCCAGGAAAGTTAAGGAAAACTCGAGAGCTATCAAGTCAGAATCGTAGTCTGCAACATAGTAGATCTTGGAGTTCGTAAACTGCCAGGAGAGACGAGGAAGGATCGTAGTATGTCGAATAGAACTTCCTCGAAGCCAAAGTCTACTGAGGAAGTCATGTTCAGAATCGTAGAGACAGCCTGCCTATGAGCCGACCGAGCATCTGCCGAAGCCAAGTCAGAAACGTAGACTACACTCAGAGTCGTAGAGTCTACTGATGCCAAGCCAAGTCAAGGATCGTAGACTACACTCTGAGTCGTAGAGTCTATTGATTACATATCGTAGTCGAGCAAGATCAGATGAAGACATTGAGCACAAAGACAGAATTCATAGAGTGTCAAGATCTAATCCCGAAGTCGTGGGGTCTGCACAGCCAAAGATGAATCGCAGAGTGCAGAACTATGACCTCAACAGTGTGCTCACAACGCCAGGGGCAGAATCGTAGAGCAAATACGATTCTCATCAAATGAGCACTCCTAGAATATCCAAAGGAGCCAAGCCTCTGGTTCAAGCTGCAATGCTACATCCAACTTGAAGGAAACTAGAGAGCACTCAATGAATGGCTTGCAAGCTAACATGAGATCTAAACAACAACCTAATCAACATCGAGATTGAGTTGTGAAGTCATTTGGGATGAAGTCTTGAATAAGGAAATCAGAAGAAGACTTCAATGGCGACGAAGGAAAGTCGAGAAGTCACGATGTCATCAAGTAGATGTAAGACAACGATCTTGGGAGCATCCAGGATCATAGTGTTTTCCAAACAAAGAAAAAACTGATGAAGTGCATATAGAGACACTGGACAGCTTCTGAAGAACAAGGCTAAAGTGATTAAGCATTGGGTTAGTCCATTGATGATAAGTGAATGGGAGATCACAAGGAGAAAACAAGCAGGACACGCCACAAATCTGAAGTGTCTTGCTATTCAGAAGGGGCCAGAACAAGGAAGTCAAGTCATCAGTATCTGAGAACTGTTGAGGCAAACAGAAGTGTTTAAGCACTGCACAAAAGAAGGAAGAGGTGTTCAACATTGAAGATCCAATCAACAATCTTCAAGATTGTAGTGTTGTCTCTACCAGTCAACAAGACACTATGATCAGGTCCATGAAGACATGCATCAGAATCGTGGAGTTCGAATAGCTGAAGACTGAAGCATTGGCAACGGTTCAATCTGAAGGGTAATATTTGGACAAGTGCTTATTGAGAGCATCGATGCAAAAGGACAACCTCTGATCGAGAAATCAGAAGGAGGAAATAAAGTCTTCGACCTGCCCAAGACATTGAAGTGATATATCTGACAGGGTAGGTGAAACAATAGACTGCAGTGTCAGAGAAAGTATGACATGTCATGTCAGCAGTCTACCTCAGTCAATCCAAGATATAAGAAGATTTTTGAATAGCTCTCAACAACTACTTTCCAACTGAAGGATTGGGAAGGAGTATAAATCAACAAGAACTTCAAAGATCGAAGAAGGCAGGAGTTGTCGAGTTTCGAGTAAGGGTGGACTATTCTAAACCATATAAAATAGTGAGTCTGAAGGCTCACTCTACGATCCACCAAGAACACTCAGAGACATATAAAGGAAGAAGTAGAAGTGAGAGTTCTACAATGTAGAAGTGAGAGTTCTACTACATGGAGAGTGTTCTGAACTGCCGAGAGAAAGAAGAGCGTCATATAATCTTGGTGTCCATCATGGGAAGACTCTAAGTACCATAGAGAAGAGCTCACAGTCATCTTAGCAAGTCCATCATGAGAAGGCATCAAGTATCAAGAAAGGAGATCACAAACGTCATCATGGTGGCAATCATGAGAAAGTTTCTATGTACCTAGCAGGAGAGCTTTCAGTCATCTTAGAAACCCATCATGTGCAGCCATCATGTATCAAGAGGAATGATCTTCAAGGCAGTCATCAAGGGATCATCCGAAGTGGTTGAGTAACTGAAGAAGTTGAGCATCATGTAACAGTCAACTGCATTTCAAGGGTGATCACGCAAAGTTGCTAAGTACAGAAGATGTTCAGAGCATGAAGACATCTTAGCAACTCAACACCAACTCCAACAAACAAACAAACAACTCAACAGATGCCAGGGCCTGAGGTATCCTTGTCCGGAAGGACTGAATGAAGTTCCAAGCCTGCTGGGCTTGAAGAGTTCCAAGGGAACTAGAGGAGTTCCAAGGCTGCTGGCGTTGAAGAGTTCTTAGTGAATCTGTAGTCCCAAAATTCAGCGGCCTTGAAGGAATCTTAGTGATTCGAGTCTTTGCCCTTCCTTGGTGGAAATCTCGCTAGTTGAAAGTAGAAGAATGGATTAGGAGCTTGAGTCTCTGAACCACTTAAAACCCCTTGTGTCTTTTACATTATGTCATTTACATTATGTCTATTAACTGCTATGTATGTTTTAACTGCTTACAACAAAACTAACTCTACGAACAATGTATGAATGGTTATGAATATATCAATGAAGGGGATCTTTTACTTATTCCGTTATACTTGAAAAGATTCTTATGTTTGTCATATGCTAACTTAATAGAAATAGAAAATAAAAGAGAAAAGTATTTGAAATTCAAAAGGATCTATTCAACCCCCCCCCTTCTAGATCTATTGTGCCTACTGGGAACTAACAATTGGTATAAGAGCAGGTTCTCATGCTATATTCAATAGATAATTGCTTTGAGTCTGATCCCAGGCATAAACACTGTTCTAAACTTAGTTTAGTAGTAAGTAACTTGTTATATGCAGATGAGCTCACACGTTGGAATATTGTGTATGGGTTAAATGTGTACATACACCTGAAGCTGCTCAGATTGGTCCATGTTCTATATTGTTACATCAACAAGACAAATCATTGCATGCAGTTAATCTTGTAGTGTGAAGACCAGACGAGAGAGCTCAAGAGACATCAATGACAAAGAGTTAAGCATCCACCAACCTGAAAGATGAAAAGGCCATACATGCTAAGAAATGCTTATCAAGAGAAGAAAGAAGATCTTCTCAAACTTATGTCTGGCCAACCAGCAGCTGGGTGAAAACTTTGTAAATTGAAGGATGTCAAAGATTTAAAAAATGTTGAGATTCTCTTGGCCTACATCTTCAAGATCACGACTGATTGATTGAAGGTCAACTGGAGAAACAAGCTGTCAGGAGAAAATGTGAAACTATGCACATCAATGCCTAAACTCAGTACATTAAAGATAAATAACTGTTAAGTAACTGACAGTAAAAAGGTACGGTTCCTCACTATTATACATGTGTACATCATAAATGCACCTTCTTATGAACCATAACAGTATTCTGTTAAGAAGTCATAATCTATCTAAAAAGGTGAAGAGAGAAAGTACCCTGAGGATGGAAACTCAAATGTCTATAAACTTTCTCTCCATCCAAGTTTTAGGTTGAAGATGACACCTTGAAGGAAACCTGAAATGGGTCATAAGAGCATCACAGGCCAAATTAATTCTATGTGAAGTAATCTTTGTTGGTGGGTTAGTATGTATGTACAAATCCTCGCTCTAAGTGTTTGATAACACACAGAGTATGATCAGTTCTAAAAGAGTATCTTGATGATGTGTAGAAACTGATCACCTCCATGAATCAACTAGATACTCCTAAATCGTAGAGTTGATTCTCACTCTGTGAACACTTAAACATTGTGAACATAGCCCAGCAAATGATGAAACCATCAAAGATAAAGAGTGTGTTATTAAATGTCAAATCTTACACACACTCACCTTCATGCATATCAAAATGTATTATCAAAAACTAGTTTTATGCATGAATATGACTGTTAGTGATAAATGTGATGATTATCCAAATATAAGAGGAACAGGGGTTTAGAAAACTAACCTAGCAAGTCTCACTTAATTGTGGGTACCAAAAATAGAAATATGTCTAACCTACAGGTACCTGGTCTATCCGGCCACACTAAGGAATGATGAAGTAGAAGACTTTAGTCAGGAAGACTAAACCAGCAGAAGGCCATTCAACCAAAGATGAAAAGGGTCCTATATGCTCAAATCAAGCAAAACATGCTTTATGAGAAGAATCCTCAAGGGAGCTCACAACAGAGGATCATCGAACATCAGTCAAGAGGAATTCATTACGGAAGCAGAACCTCACAAACACAAGACTGTCAAAGAAGACTACGTTCATAGTGCTGTCAAAAGATCGTAGAGTGTTCAGTCCCAAAAATATCCATGTTTACGATACAAGGAGATTTAAGTAATAATGGTGATTCCAATCAGAAGGAGACAAGTAAGGATGTCTCCTAACATACACGAAGAAAAGGGAATTACATCTATCTGAGAAGACATCATCAACCATGGGGAGCAGTGATCTGTTAAGGAACAACATACTGAGATATACTATGAAGCAGTGTACCAGCTAAAGAGTCCCAAAACCTTGTGGCTGATGAACCAAATAAAGATCCATAGTCCATAGGAACATCTCAAAACATACTAATGATAACCTTTTAGGCATCCAACTCAAAATTGTGGAGTGCATGCGATCAAACATCTGATCGCAGTATAGAAGCAGGAGGACACCACGATTACAACAAATGCAATTGTCCAAAGTTGGTAGAGGACCTCCCCACCAGAAAAGGTCAAATGAGATATCATTGCAAATCACTTCTAAAGTACTTCATCTAGAAAATGCATCAGGGACAAACCTGACCCTTTGTTCACTCTAAGAGGTTGGCCCTTCCTAAGCTACCTTGACCTAGAAGGAATGCTTGATCAAGTTCATCTCAAGGACCAAGATAGTCAACGATCGTAGAGTCGAAGTTAAAGAAAACTCCACGATCGTAGTGAAACCTCAGCGATCGTAGAAGTAGACTCGACGATCGCAATTCTATAAGAGGATAATCCAGCTCATGAGGAGCTTTGAAGAACTGAACAATTGCTCAACAATTCAGAGTATGGGGAGATAAGTTCAATCATCGGCTCAAAAGAAGTCTTGTAGATTCATCTCAGAAATGGAGCCCTCAAACCTTCATGAAATACATCAGTGGTCAAGATGAGCAGTGTCAAGATAAGGACTGTTGTCAAAACTACCCACTACAGCATCTCTCAAAAGTTGATCACTGTGTTAACAAAGGAAAATGTAGAGTCCATAGCTGCCTTACCATGCTACTCTACAAATCAAAAGGTCAACGGTCAAAACCACGTTGATTAAACGTCTACTCTTCTAAAAGGAAATATCTAACTAAAAAGATATGGGGAGTTACAGCTAATTACTGGGCATCGTACAACCAATGGTCGGTTGACACATCACTGGTTATGTAGAGTTAGAAGGAACTGCCATAAAGACAAATTCAAATCTACAAACAGTTTTTAGAAGGTGTCGAACCTTTCTCCCTCCCATTTTCAAACCCTAAAATCCTCTCAAGAGCCAAAATAGGTTAACACTCCAGTGCCTTACCAAATCACAATCAGCCATATCTCATAAACCTCTCTAAATCAAATACCCACATTCTTCAAAATGCTCAAATGGAAAACTGGCGAGTAATCACTGGCATTCAGCTCGGAACCAAGTCGTTTGAGAAATTCGAAAAGAAGTTCAGAGACATTCTCGAACTTTGAAGAAAGCTGGATTCTCAGAATGCCTTGAGGCTAGCACTTGAGTATATGTTGACCTGGTTAAAGAGTTCAACTCAAATGCTTCCATAAAGTCTGGAACCCTTTCTACCAAGGTCAAAGGTCAGTCTCTAAAGCTGAAATCTTCTGACCTCAATCAATGCTTAGGTTTTCCTAACCAAGGACTAAAAAGCCTTGATGATATCAATACGAAACAAGCAAAGGAGATCATGGGGTACCAAAGAAACCCTAGTCTAAAGGACATAAAGAAGAAGGAGTTTCCAGAGGAATACGAGTTCCTTGTTGAAATAGTTAGAAAATACATACTGTTCAAGGACACTGCACATGACACGGTGCTTGATCAGCAGTTAAAGATAATGGTAGCAATAGTTCTGAAGAAACAGATTAACCTTGGAGTTATCCTGTTTGACCAAATCTCCAAGTGGGTAGAAAAGGCTGAGCTAAAGAAGTTTATAGAAAAACCACTGACAAAGGTGTTTCATGGAAGACTGCTGAGCATTGTAATGAAGAAGAAGCTAGGAGGAAGAATCAAGGATGATGAGGGAGAACCTCTGAATATTCACAAAGTTTTGTCTCCACAACTGTTTGTGAACTGGAAGAAGAACCCCAAAGAGAACAGAAGGCTGACAACTGGAAGCAGTAGCAAGGCCTCTAGAAAGAAGAGGAAGGTAGAAGAGGTAGAAAGCTTTGAGTCTGATGACTTTATACCAGCAGCAACCACACCAGTCAAGAAGACATCCAGAGGTGTGAATAAAACCAAGGCCCTACCAAGAAGTCTCTCCACCAAAGACAAGGCTAAAGAAGAAAGAGTCTTGACTGCAGAAACCACCAAGAGGAGAAGCAACAGACTGCTTCAAGGACCATCACAAAAGAAAGCTAAGGTGGTAAACAAACCAGCCTCAATTTCTAAAGATAGCACATCTGGTGAAGAGGAGAACACAGAGTTAGAAGAAACAAAGGGAACCGACGATCTCAAGAATGAATTTCCACAGACTAAAACCAACAATGAAAGTGAAGCTGGATTAATCAATGAAAATACAACATCTGCTGATAAAGAAGAATGCTCAAGTCTTGTAGCTACCTCTCAGAGCATTCACTCTGATGATGATGAAGAAAAGCTACAAGCAGACTCAGGTGCATCCCCAAATACAAACATTCCAACAAGCCAAGATGTTGGGTCAAATGATGCTGTGTCTAAAGAAGAAGAACATGCCCCCTCCAATCCTGAAAGCCTCCATGATGGCTCAAAAGGTGATGAGTCCAAAGAAGAAGAGTCTGACTCTCCCAAAATTGAACCTCCTAGAAGAAGAAAGAGCTACAGGCTGCAAACAAAATTTACCTCTAAAAGGAGTAGTAATCACTCTAATGCCATCATTGAACTAAGTGATGATGAGTTAGTATCAAAGGATGAAAGTGCTGAAGATGGAACCAGTAGTGAAGAAGTTGAATCAGAGGAAGATCTTGCTGAAGAAGGTTATGAAAATAAAAGGAAGCAAGAAGGATTCACTGTTGGAAATGATCAAGATGGTTCAGGCTCTGAAAGAAAAGAAACGGAAAGTCAGGAATTAGAGGAACCAGAACTTCATCCTGTCCTCTCTCTAGCAAAATTCACTAGGAGAATAATGGTAGAAGTCTCAAATGAACCACCAGAAGCTCCACCAGAAAGATGGGTGAACAATGGAGATGAGCAGCTCAAGGTGGTAAGAATGACTACCTTTGATATAGCTAAAAACTGGAATAACATGGAGCTAGACTGCTCAACCATTCTCTATAATCCTGATGACTTGCTAATGAGATGGTTCTTCCAATGGATGCCATGGCTAAAGGCCCATATTGAGAAAGATGGAAGCCACTTCAGCTGGTGTTACTCTCATTTTCCAAGCTTGGAGTTGGTGGCACAAAACTTCCCAAGGGTAAAGAGTTTTGCAAGAAAGATGATCACAAACCAGCCCCACGTCAAAGTTTATCGCCATGCTGGAAATCACTATATCCCCTACGATCGTAGAGTGGACTCTTAAGGAAGAAGGAACATGACCAAGGAGATGATCGTAGAGTCTGTTCACTCTACTGCTGATGGTGTTCAAGGTCAAAATAAGAAACCTACATCAGCCCAAACACTGCTATCTAACATTCCCTCATCCTCAACTAGTGATTAGAACTCAATGATTCTTCAAATTCTCAACACCTTCGAAAATTTATCTAAGGATGCAGATAGTAGAGTTCAATCTAATGCTCGACAGGAGACTGCTCAACCAGATGATCAAGTATCTGTAGAGAAGGAGCTGATGAAAAATTCTAATGAACTGATTGAGAAAATATCTCTATTCATAGAAGAGTCACAGAAGCTGACAACAGCAGAAGATAATTCATTCCAGAACAGACTTCCAACTACTATGGCTGATGTATCTCTCAAACTCAAAGAGAGGGATAACATCCATCTAAAAGTCATGAATAATCAGAAGGTAGAAGCTCTGCGAGCACAGAAGGCCAATGAAGAGCAGATCTAGACCCTCTCTGACAAGATTGACGATGTGAAGCAGTCTTTCTCAGTGAAACTTGAGCTAGGCCAACAAGAACTCAAGTTTGAAGTTTCCAACTTCTCCTACCTGCTAAAGCAGCTTATGTCAAACATGGAGCAGCTCTCCCAAATGATTAATGACAAAAAGGGGGGAGAAAAAGAGGCATTGAAAGAGGCAGAGTAAGAGGCACTCAAAGAAGAGCAAGAAGAACTAAAGGATAGTAGAGAAGAAGTCAAAGAAGCAGACAGCAGAAGAAGATGCAGAGTCATCATCTGAGGGGGAGCCAAAAGATGATGATCACATGATCGCAGAGTCTGAGGGGGAGCATGTTAAGAAAGACGCTGAAGGGGAGCTAAGAAAAGACAAAAGGTCATCATCCCAGGGGGAGAAGGAACAAGAAGAACAAACACATGAATAGCTGATCAACAGACATCCTAGAAACATACATGGAGCCAAAGAGGTACATCTCTAACTAGTTAGGTATGTTCTGGATCGATGATGTAAAATGTCTTAATGTATAAATTGCCATATCATTATAAATGACATTCATGATTATGTGTTTTAGAAATACAGCTGCTCACTGTATATAAGATTCATTCATAACATGCATATGCACTTATTGTTTTTGTCATAATCAAATAAGGGAAGATTGTCAGGAATAAGGATTTGAATGTTATTCCTATTTATATATGATTTGATTATGATATATATGAATGAATATGCAAGTATGCTTGTATTAAGAAAAGCTGTAAAGTCCTTTGATAGATAATAGAAACATGTGTACAAGGACTTTGAATGAATTGATCAAGTATGTTAGGTTGATCCTACATAAGCAAAACAACTTTGTAAAGTCCTTAGAAAGAAATGATGTACAAGGACTATAAACATAGAAAGATCAAGAATGTTAGGTTAATCGTATGATGTAATAGATAGGCTTGTCTGATCATCGAGCACTGCACCAGAAATCGTAGTCTGCCAGGAAAGTCAAGGAAAACTCGAGAGCTATCGAGGCAGAATCGTAGTCTGCAAGATAGTAGATCTCGGAGTTTGTAGACTGCCAAGAGAGACGAGGAAGGATCGTAGTGTGTCAAATAGAACTTACTCGAAGCCGAAGTCTACTGAGGAAGTCATGTTCAGAATCGTGAGAGAGATGGTCCGCCTTTGCGAGCCGAAGCGACATCTGCAGAAGCTAAGTCATAACGATATACTACACTCGAGTCGTAGTAAGTCTCATCGATCCGATGCTGTTTAGGATCATAGACTAAACTCTGAGTCGTAGAGTCTATTGATTATATATCGTAGTCGAGCAAGATCAGATGAAGACATCGAGTACAAATATAGAATTCATAGAGTGTCAAAATCTAATCCCGAAGTCGTTGGGTTGCACATCTAAAGCTAAATCGTAGAGTGCAGAACTACGACCTCAACAGTGTACTCACAACGCCAAGGCAGAATCGTAGAGCAAATATGATTCTCATCAAATGATCACTCCCAGAATATCCAAAGGAACCTGGCCTCTGGTTCAAGCTGCGAGCAACTTGAAGGAAACTAGAGAACACTCAACGAATGACTTGCAAGCTAACAGAAGATCTAAGCAACAACCTAATCAGCATCAAGATTGAGTTGTGAAGCCATTCGGGATGAAGTCTTCCACAAGGAGATCAGAAGAAGACTTGATGGCGACGAAGAAAAGTCGACCAAGTCTGCGATGGTATCAAGCGAACGGAAGAAGACAACGATCTTGGGAGCATCCAGGATCGTAGTGTTTGCCAAACAAAGAAAGAACTGATGAAGTGCATATAGAGACATTGGACAACTTCTGAAGAACAAGGCTAAAGTGATTAAGCATTGGGTCAGTCCATTGATGATAAGTGAACGGGAGATCATAAAGAGAAAGCGAGCTGGACATGCCACAAATCTGAAGTGTCTTGCTATTCAGAAGGGGCCAGAACAAGGTGTTAGTTCTTAGTTGGCACAATAGTTATCTAGAAGGGGGGGGGGGTTGAATAGATATTTAAAAAATCTTTTCGTTTTAAACTTGTTCTTTAATGATGATTAAAACTTAGCGGAATTTATGTTTGTTTTAATCTTCTTTACAAAGCAGTGGAGTTATGAGAGTGAGGTAGTTATAGCAGTTATAGTATGAATGTAAAAGACACAGTCGTTTTTAAGTGGTTCAGAGCACTTAAAGCTCCTAGTCCACTCTTCTACTCAACGAGTAGGATATCGACTAAGGATGTCTTTTACAACTTCTGAATCACACAGATTCCTTCTAGACCAGCAGTCTAGGAACTTCTTAGTTTACTCTTGAACTCTTTAAGTCCAGCAGACTTGGCTCTCCTACAGTTCACTTAGAACTCTTCAAGTCCAGCAGACTTGGTACTTTTCTTCAGTTAATTGATAGATGTTGAGTTCTTGATGGTTGCTACTCAGTTGTTATTTAAGCACTTGTCTGAAAGAACTGAGTAGCTGAGTAAGCTTTGCAAATTCTCAGATTGTAGAGTTGAGATTGAGAGCTGTGTAGCTTTGCAAAACTATCCGTTGGATCCATCCGTTGAGGCATTAAATGCATTTAACTTTTCTGATATTTGATGGAGACATTTCTGCACATCTTCTGAAACTGCATTCTGGCCCACTGACACAGCAAACTGCTTTCTCACCTAACACCTGAAAAGATGTTTTGTCCCCTTACCAATGGTACTTTCCTTAGCTTCTTCAATATGCTTCTTTGTTGCATACTAAAGATATTTCATATTACTTTGGGACTGATGAGTACTGCAACGTCTAGAATCCATTCCTCATATATTGGAATTTGTCTTCACACATATCACGAGGCTCGACGTTTTCTGACATAAAACATATGATGCTCGACGATTTATATCGTGATACTCTATGATTCAGATCGTAGTGACTTGTCGCCTTAGTGCTTGATCTGATGCTATCAGCCGAGAGCACTATGATTTCTCTTAAACCTTTGCACACTACGATCTTTGTTTGCTAGGTTCTAACTCTACGTTTTTGAGAGCACACTACGATCGTTGACTTGTAAACTCTACGTTTCCTTCAGCATGTTACGATCGTTGAGTTGGCTCGACAAACGTTGGGACCACTCTATAATTTTCGAAGAGGTCTTTCAAGGCATACTACGATCTTTGAAGCTCTACGTTTCTGCCTTAACGTCTGCAATGTTGATCAGATGATACACTACGATTTATTCGAAGCCTATCTATTACATCTCAAGATCAACCTAACAGCTTTGATCTTTCTATCTATACATTCTATTATAGAATGATACACATTAAGAGCTTAGATTAACCTAACAAATTTGATCTATCACTAAGTCCTTGTACATATCTTAATTGAAGTACTTTACAAATAATCATGAGCATAAATATTAAAACATCAAATCATAATATGCATTCTCCTAACAATCTCCCCCTATTTGATGTTGACATGACCAAGGAGATTTGTTGTCATGATTATTAGTATCTAGATGCATTTGCAGGAAATTTAAACATGACTTAGTATTTCAGTGAGTAGCTGAAATTTCTGGAGAATAAGTCTGAATTTATTGATGTTAAAGAGATATTGCAGTTTTAGCTTTACATCAATAAGATTTAAAGTTTACACTTATCTCTATTTCTTTGTTCTTTTTCATGATGGTGGATTGGCATATTCCTCAGCCCTTCTTTTCCTGCTCGCTTCATTTCTTCTGGCTAGTTCTTCCAGCTCACTTAGGCTTAGCCTTGGATTTTCCTCATGCTTGTTCATGAATGCAGGATCTCCAATTGGCATTCTTAGGCATACGGTAGTCACATCTTGTGAGCTGGTAGGTGGCTCCTGACTTCTTAATGGTAAAGCCGTTACAATTTTCTGCTGATCAGATCGTTGAGTCTGGTGATGGAATTATCTTGTAGGAGGGCTTCTTGACGCTTGAGCGTAAAATTGTCATCTTCCCCTTTCTTGGCTTCCTTGACCACCTCTGCCTCTACCTTGGCCTCCCTGTCCTCCTTGAGCTCCTTTCCCTTTATTCTCCCCCTTTATGTCAGCATCAAGGGTTCGAATGTCTGCAGAAAGTCGATTCACTCCTTGGATAAGCTCGTTCAGTTGGCTTTGTGTCTGAGCAATGTCGTCTCGACTTTTCTTGATCTATTTTTCAGATCTAGCTTCTTTGTTTCAGAGGGCAGTGAGAACAATGTCATTCTGTCGTTCCTGATTGACATAAGATTTCTGGAATTCTTACACTGAGGCTTTCAAGTTGATGATGTTCTACAGCATAAGTTTATTTTGAACTTCTTGATTTTTCTGCATTTCAAGAACAGGCTCTCTTTGCTTGGTGGCTATCTGGAAGTGAATCTCATCTCTGTCCTTCAGGCTCTTAAGAATTTCTTGGATAATTTCCCTCAGCTTTTTTATAAGCTCAGCATTCATAGTGCCAGGAAAATTATTTGTAGCTGTGATCATTTGATTCAGCCGGATATGAATGAGGCCGGAGTGAGATTCCAGGCTTTCTTATATGTTCTTGACCATGTCCTTTGTTGCTTCCTTCAAGTCATCCTTTTTGGGAAGATTTGGGAGAGTATCATTGGTTTGAGGATTGTTGAATGGAGGGGATTCTTTCTGAGACTGATCTTGCATGGAGTAGAGAGCAAGATCAAGACAAAAATAGTCATTTGAGGAGGAGGATGGTATGTTTGATGGAGGGGCCAGAGTTTCTATGTTTGGAATATGGGGCTCTACGATTTTTATTTGGGACTTTACGATTGGGCTAGAGTTAGGAATCGTAGAGGTGGTGATGTGTGTGAGCAAAATGAAGTTAATTGCATTTGGTTCGTCAGTTACAGAATTTTGGGATTCTGCAACTGGAAATTGACTTACTGGATTAAGTGTCACTTCCAACCATCATGGGAATTCATAAAAATAGCTAAATGAAGATGATGGTAAGTGATTAACTCTGAATTTGGTAGGGATAGACAGTACCTCAAGTTTATCCTTTGAGGAAGAGTTGTTGGTAAGCAATTTCTTGGCAAAATTGAAACTCCATGGAAATCCATGAGCCAATACTTAGATGGCTGGATACTCTTTGAAACTCCAGAACATGTGATCCCAACAGTTTAGGATTTGGGCTTGATGATATGACATCATGGGTAGGTATGAGAACATCTGATTGTAGAGATAACTTCTATACCCATCTCTGCCCACACCAGTGATCTGAAGGTCATCATCATCGTCTTCCTCTTCTCTGTCTTCGTTAAAGGACTCCATTATCTCAATGGGCTCTTGATGATCTGGCACTGGTTCTTCTTCATTCATGGCAGGGACCTCTGCTTCTATCATGGAGATATCCTGAGGCTCCCCCTCAGCTTGATCATCTTCTTGTAAGCTCAAAAACTCCCCCTCAATTGGAGAATCTTCTTGAGTTTCAGGCATCTCCCCCTCAGCTAGTGTATTCTCTATCATGAGAATTTCAGGGATCTCCCCCTCAACTGGAGCATTGTCCTCTTGACTTGCTCTTGACAGTTCCTTCTTGGCAACCATACTCTTTGCTTCGTTCTTGAGCACTTTTTTATTTTCAAGAATGTACTTCTTGACCAGCTTTCTCCTTGATTTACTAGGCTTAGCCACAACTTCAGGACTTTCTTGAATCTCAGTGTTGTCCTGTTCAACAGCCACTATGCTTGAAGCAGCTACCTCCTTACCTGCCATGCTTGCTCTGGTCTCTACGAACAGTAGAGACTTTACGATTGAGGTGACTGATAGCCTTTTGGACTTCTAACCAACTTTATTTTTCTTCAGGATCTGGGATATGGTAGCCTGATCCTCATCTGCTTCATCTTGCTGCTGCTTTCTCCTTAGCATCCTCAGAGTCTCTATATCAGAGGACTCTACAGGTATATCAGTGGTAGATCCTTGAGGCTCTTCCACCAGTCTAGCCCTTAGCTTCCTCTTGCCCTTGCTTTTTCTGGTAAGGACAGAGGGTTCTTCTTTGTTGATTTCTTCTTCTTCTTCGATCTCCTTGACCACAGACATGTTTCCTGGAAGGCCTGAGTTCTTTAGTTCCCCAGTTCTTCCACTGGATTCTGTCATCATTCGAACATGCTCAGCTGGGTTCCTCTTCCAAGTTTCAAACAGCTGCTGGGTCATTCACCTATTTGGGTTGATAGCCTCTCCTTCTTCATCCCCAATTTTGTCACCCATGGCAGACTGTAGAATGATGCTTATGAATCTCCCATATAGCATCTTTGAGGGCTTTTTGATTTCTTAGAGTTGACTATCCACTTACCGATCCATTCGAGCAATAGCTAGGGCTCCATAGTTGAGTTGTATACTATAATACATGGCCGTCATGAACTTAAGTTGTACTTCGTTGACAGAGTCATGACCTGAGCTCTTATAGCATATACATTTCCCAATAATATTAGCCAAAAATTCGTACCTCTGTAGGAACTCCTTCTTCTTGAAACCTTTCACAGAGGGGTTTTTCTTGTGATGCATTCTTCTTATTTCCTCTTGGAAATCTACGCTGTTTATTACTGGATGCCCTTCATTTTTGAGACCTAGGGAAAGATTGATGTCTTCTGCCTTCAGTCTGATTTCTACTTTCCTTATTCTTGTAGTGATGGTATCTTTTTTAAGCACACCATTTTTGTAGAAATCTTTTACCAGCTTGGGGTATATCAGTGTGTCTGCGCCCAAAGCCTCTTCGAGACCTGCCTTCTTGATGAAGGCGTAGTCTTGTGGAACTTAGGTTGAGTTTGTTTTGAATTTGTCAAAACAGATTACGTAACTGAGATAACACCGGATGATGCCATTGATTTTCTAACTGGAAGTGAGATTCGGTGAGCTTTCTTACGAGTTAGGGTTTTTGTTTTGAGAGAGGATGGGAGAGATAATCTTTTGAACTTTAGATTTTAAAAATACAATTTTAATTTGTACTTGTAACTTCCTCTCTCTTTTTTGTTTAGTGGGACGGTGTGGACTTTTGCTTAGCTCTCACATTTTTATCGCTAAGGATTGTCTTGATTTGCCCTTCGCTCCTTGGTGTTTGAGGTGTCCTTAGGGAGGATTACGATCGTTGAAGTAGTTTAGTGATCGTTGAGTGCTTTGCCTTTGTCGAGTTTGAGCTACGATCGTCGAGTCTGTCCATCATTCGTCATGTCTGATCTACGATCGTCGAGTCTGTCCTGATCCTTGTGATGAGTTTTTGATAAAGCATTCTTTAAGGCAACTCAGGAAGGGCCAACCTCTTGGAGTGAGTCAAGGGTTAGGTTTGTTCCTAAGATGCTTATCAGAAGGATTGCTTTGTTTTGAAGCTTATCATCACAGGGTTTACTCTTTCTTTGTTGATGAGGCTTTTGTCATCGTTGAGTTTGCTCTACGATGGTTGAGTCTTGGTTGAGTCTTTGCTACGATCGTTGAGGTGGTTTTGTCTCTCCAGCTCTACGATTGTGGACTTCCCTTGATCATGTCTACGATTTTGAGTTCAGCCTTTGTATCTGTTATGGTTAGCATAATCTAGAGCATATATTTTATGGTTGAAAATTTAGTATGCTTATCTCACTTATTAACTTATTAAATCTAGATTCATCTAGAGGTTTTGTAAAAACATCAGCAAGTTGATTTTCAGTAGGGATATATTGTAAAGATATAGTTACATTTTGCACATGATCCTTGATGAAGTGATACCTTATTTCTATATGCTTAGTCCTAGAAATCAGCATTTGTGTATCCTGTTAGTTCAAATGAGGATTCCTTGGGGTACCAAAGCCCCAAATAAGGTGTACCCTTGAGATACCTGAAGATCCTCTTTACAGCAGATAAATTTGACTCTTTAGGGTTAGCCTGAAATCTAGCACATATACATGTTGCAAACATTATGTCTGGTCTATTGGAAGTTAGGTATAAAAGAGAACCTATCATACCTCTGTATTGAGTGTTATCAATACTTTTACCCTTTTCATCTTTTTCAAGCTTGGTTGCAGGAGCAATTAGTGTTTTCATGGGAGAGACTGATTCCATGCCATACTTCTTGAGTAATTCTTTGATGTACTTGGCTTGGTTTATGAAAATTCCTTCATCAGTTTGCTTTACTTGCAGTCCAAGGAAGAAATTCAGCTCACCCATCATGCTCATTTCAAACTTGCTCTGCATCAGCTTAGAGAATCACTTGCATAACTTTTCGTCAGTAGAACCAAAAATAATGTCATCAACATATATTTGAACTAATAAGACTTTGTCTTTATGCCTTCTAAGAAACATTGTGGTATCTACTCTACCTCTAGTAAACCCATTTTCAATTAAGAAGTTAGTTAGTGTTTCATACCATGCTCTAGGTACTTGTTTAAGACCATATAAGGCTTTGTCTAATCTATAAACATAATTTGAAAGAGATGGATTGATGAAACCTGGAGGTTTCTCTACATAGACTTCTTCTTGGAGTTCTCCATTTAGGAATGCACTTTTGACATCCATCTGAAAGACTTTGAACTTCATGTGAGCAGCAAAGGCAAGAAAGATTCTGATGGCTTCCAGTCTGGCAACAGGTGCAAATGTCTCATCGTAGTCAATGCCTTCTTTTTGAGAATAGCCCTTTGCCACTAATCTTGCCTTGTTCCTGGTTATAACTCCATCCTCATCCATTTTGTTTTTGAAGACCCACTTGGTTCCAATAACAGGATGAATCTTTGGTCTTGGTACCAATCTCCATACTTTGCTTCGTTCAAATTAGTTGAGTTCTTCCTACATGGCTTCTATCCAACTGGAGTCTTCCATAGCATCCTCTATCTTCTTTGGTTCTGTTTGTGATATGAAGCTTAGATAAAAGCATTCATTTTGAGTAGCAGCTCTTGTTTTGACTCTAGCACTCGGATCTCCAATGATTAGATCCTGAGTGTGATCACTGTCCCATCTATTACCGGTTGGGACATCTGTCCTGATGCCTTCTTGTCTTAAGTCTTTAAGATCTATTTCTTCTTCTTGGTGTGGAGGTTCACCGTCTTGCATAGATCTCTCTCGATTTCATTTTGTTGCTCGACGATTTCACTTATCTCGGCACTCTGATCGTAGTGTTGGGCTCGACGATTTCATTAGTAGTGTCTGCACTTGCTCGGTCTAGTGTCTTGAAATCTTGTGTTATCGAGTCTGTTTTCATCCGAAGATGATATGAATTGAGACTTTAACACTCAGTGTCTTTTTGTTGAACACTCTGTAAGCCTTACTGTCTGTGGCATATCCAAGAAAGATTCCTTTATCTGACTTGGGCTAAAAATTTTTCAGGTACTGCTTTCCATTATTGGAATGTAGCATGCACAGCCGAAAGCATGAAAGTAGCTGACACTTGGCTTTCTTCTTTTCCACAGTTCGTAGGGCGTCTTCTTGATCGTAGAGTGTATTAGTGATCTATTCTGCGTGTAGCATGCAGTATTGACAGCTTCTGCCCAGAAGTATTCAGGCAGATGTGCTGCTGCAAGTAGAGTTCTTCCAGCCTCTATCAAAGTTTTGTTCTTTCTTTCAGCTACTCCATTTTGTTGAGGAGTTCGTGGAGCTGAGAAGTTATGACTGATTTCATTTTCTGCACAGAACTGGTCCATTTCTGAGAAGTCGAATTCTCTGCCATGATCACTCCTTATGGCCTTGATTTTTTCTCCTTTCTCGTTCATCACTAGTCTGAACATCTTGATTAACTGGGAGCTTGTTTCATCCTTTGAAGTTAGGAAGAATACCCATATGAATCGGTGTGAGTAAATCATTATAACTAGAGAGTATCTTTTCCTCCAAGACTAGTTGTTGGAATTGGCCCAAATAGATCCATGTGAAAGCAACTGCGAGGGCTTGTCAATAGAGTTAGCGATTTTGCTTTTGAATGAGCTTACGGTTTGTTTTCCAGTGGCGGGCATTGCATGACCTTTCTTTTACGAAGTTAAACTTAGGTAGGCCAGCTACAAGATCTTTTGATGCCAGTTTGGACATGCTCTTGAAATTTAAGTGAGACAACCGTCTATGCCATAGCCAGCTCATTTCTTCATATGCTTTTGCCAGAAAACATATTGTCTAATCTGAGCTTAGTTGACCAAGATCCACTGTGTAGACATTTCCTTCTCTTGTCCCGGTTATCTTTACAGCAGATGTCTTCAAATCTCTGACTTGACATTGGTTGTTGAGGAATGTCACTTGATGACCCTTGTCGCAGAGTTGACTGATGCTTAGAAGGTTATGTTGGAGACCTTCTACATATGCTACCTTACTGAAACATACTGCACTATTGCTAGCAGAGCCGTATCCTCTTTTCTTTCCCGAGACGTTGTCTCCAAAGATGACAGAGGGACCCTCCTTCTCTATGTAGTTAGACAAGAGGGCTTTGTTCCCAGTCATGTGCCTTGAGCATCCAATGTCCAGATACCATGTGGTGATCGTGGAGCTCTTTTCCTGTCAAAAATTAAACCTTCATTTTGGTACCCATATTTGTATGGGTCCTTCTTTATTAGTTCCTTTGGGGACCCAAATCTGTTTAATCTTAGGTCTTACATGCATGGAATTATAATAACACTTAGCAACCTTGTGACCATATTTATTACATATAAAACATCTAGTATGATGCATGCCAGTGTGTGTATGATGATTCATCCTCCATTTGGACTTGTGTGGTTCTTTAGTTGTCCTTCTGTTAAACTGATTCTCATTCTTCCATGTGTCCCTGGAATTCATAAATAGTGATGAGTGTGCCTTACCTCTACTGTACCTTCCCAGTTGATTCGTAGAGTTGGTCTTGCTTGACTCTACGATTCTTCGAGGTTGGTGAGTAGAGGTTAGGTTACTCTTTTCTTTTATGAATCCTGATCACCGACATGAGATCCTTTACTCCTTTGAGTATGAATGAAGACAGTAGGACAAGGTTGAACTTATTCTTCCTTCTGTGAGGATTTCACAAAGGTAATGCTTCTACTAAAACTTGAGGCATTACTAGTGCTAGTTTCCTTTGTCTTTTCCACTCATGGCTCTGGAATGGATTCCCCAAAGTCTAAGCCTGTTCTGTCGAATGTGCTCCTCTGACTAGAGAGCAGGGAGTCCATGGATGATGAGGATTTGTTTCATGCAGAGATACTCTTTTCTAGTTCCTCAATTTTAGAGGTTAGATTAGATTCTCTTTGCGCATTGAGTGTGTTTGTCTGTTTTAAGGTTTCATTCTCAGCCTCAAGCTTGGAGAGAAGATTAGTACTTAGAAGGGCTGTTTCAAGCTCTTCTTGAACTTTCTTCTTCTCCTCTTGAAGAAGTGAATGATCCTTTGACAAAACTCTGAACCACTTTATGTATTGATGTAGGTCAGTGGTTATGCCTACATCAGGTGAGTTGAAGTCAAATACCTCGTCGAGACTTATGTCATGAATGTTAAGGTTTTGTTTGTCCTTTGCATGTTTGGCCTTTAAGCACAGATTAGCCATTTGTGGTTCTTCATCATCTCCGGAGTCAGCATTGGAGTTATTGTCTGAATCGCTCCATGATCCTCCAGCTACCAGGCCTTTGTCTCGCTTCTGAGGCCTTTTGTTTCCTTTGTATTCCTTCTTTGCATGTTGTTTCTTCTTTAGTTCTTCTCTTAGAGGTTTGTTGCAGTTGGCAATGAAGTGGCCAGGCTTCTTGCAGTTGTAGCATAGATCATTTATTTGCTCCTGGCTGCCGTAGTTGTTGACCTTCTTTGGCTTGCTGGTTTTGCCTTGACGCATGAATCTTCTCAGTCTTTTTACCTGCATGGCAAGATCTTCATTATCGTCTTCATCATAATCAGAGTCAATCTCAGTGTTGACCTTTGATGCACTTTCAGTTGCCTTGAGAGCAACACCCTTATCCTTCCTTCTTCCTTCTAATAGGGTTTCAGCTCGTTGAGTAAGCTCCAGTTCGTATGTCAGGAGATTTCCATATAGTTGTTGGACTGTCATCTCCTGAAGATTCTTTGACTCTCTTATAGCAGTGGTTTTGGCATCCCACTTGCTCGGTAGGGCTCTCATGAACTTTATGATCAGATCTTTGTTAGGATAGATTTTCGTATATGCTCGTAGAGAGTTGAGCAGAACGTTGAATCTCTCATAGGTGGCAGTCGCGTTCTCTCCTTGAACATAAGCAAACATCTCATACTGCTGTGTCAGAGGAGATTATTTATTTTTTCTGACTTCTTCAGTTCCTTCGTGCATGATTAACAATGCTTCCCAAACCTCCTTAGCTGTTTTGCTGTTGACAACCATTTCAAATAGATCGTCTTCTAAGGATTGGAATAGGATGTTCTTGGCCTTTTTGTCAAGTTGGACAACTCTCTTCTCGTTGTCTGTCCATTCTTCTTTAAGCTTGATTTGTATTATGTTTGGATCATCAGTGGTTGGTGCAAGCTTCGTTGGAATATAGGGCCCATTTTGAATGGTCTCAAATAGATCTTCATCTATTGAGTCCATGTAAGCTTGCATCCTTACTTTCCAGTTTGCAAATTTATCCTTGTTGCACATTGGTGGCTTGCTGCCTCCTCCAGCTTCTAGATTAAGCTTGATACGTGTGCCATTGGATCTACTAAAGCTTGTAAGTCGTATAATAGAACACCTTTGATACCAATTGTTAGTTCTAGTTGAGAACAATAGTTATCTAGAAGGGGGGGTTGAATAGATATTTAAAAATCTTTTTCGTTTTAAACTTTTTCTTTAATGATGATTAAAACTTAGCAGAATTTATGTTTGTTTTAATCTTCTTTACAAAGCAGTGGAGTTATGAGAGTGAGGCAGTTATAGCAGTTATGGCAGATATAGCAGTTATAGTATGAATGTGAAAGACACGATGCGTTTTAAGTGGTTCGAGCACATAAAGCTCCTAGTCCACTCTTCTACTCAACGAGTAGGATATCCACTAAGGATGTCTTTTACAACTTCTGAATCGCACAGATTCCTTCTAGACCAGCAGTCTAGGAACTTCTTAGTTCACCCTTGAACTCTTCAAGTCCAGCAGACTTGGCTCTCCTACATTTTACTTAGAACTCTTCAAGTCCAGCAGACTAGGTACTCTTCTTCAGTTGATTGATAGATGTTGAGTTCTTGATGGTTGCTACTCAGTTGCTGTTAAAGCACTTATTCGAAAGAACTGAGTAGCTGAGCAAGCTTTGCAAATTCTCAGATTGTAAAGTTGAGCTTGAGAGCTGTTCACGTTGTTTGTTCAATGCTTGCTTAATCCTCTCTCATCTGTCTGATTTGCATATATGTGATCTTCAAAACTATCCGTTGGATCCATCCGTTGAGGCATTAAATGCATTTGACTTTTCTGATCTTTGATGGAGACATTTCTGCACATCTTCTGAAATCGCATTACGCTTCTGACACACACATAGATTGCTTTCACACTAACACTGAAAAAGGTGTTTTGCCCCCTTACCAATGGTACTTTCCTTAGCTTCTTCAATACGCTTCTTTGTTGCATACTAAGGATATTTTATATTACTTTGGGACTGATGAGTACTGCAATATCTAGAATCCATTCCTCATATGTTGGAATCTGTCTTCACACATATCATGAGGCTCAACGTTTTCTGACATAAGATAGATCATGCTCGACGATTTATATTGTGATACTCCACGATTCATATCGTAGTGACTTTTCTTAAACCTTTGCACACTACGATCTTTGCTTGCTAGGTTCTAACTCTACGTTTCCGAAAGCACACTACGATCGTTGACTTGTAAACTCTACATTTCCTTCGGCATGCTACGATCGTTGAGTTGGCTCGGCAAACGTTGGGACCACTCTACAATTTTCGAAGAGGTCCTTCAAGGTATGCACACTACGATTTTTGAAGCTCTACGTTTCTGCCTTGACTTCTGCAATGTTGATCAGATGATACACTATGATTTCTTCGAAGCCAATCTATTACATCTCAAGATCAACCTAACAACTTTGATCTTTCTATATATACATTCTATTACAGAATGATACACGTTAAGAGCTTAGATCAACCTAACAAATTTCATCTATCACTAAGTCCTTGTACATATCTTACTTGAAGGACTTTACAAATAATCATGAGCATATACATTAAAACATCAAATCATAATATGCATTCTCCCAACACAAGGAAGCCAAGTCATCAGTATCTGAGAACTGTTGAGGCAAACAGAAGTGTTGAAGCACTACACAAAAGAAGGAAGAGGTGTTCTACATTGAAGATCCAATCAACACTCTTCAAGATCGTAGTGTTGTCTCTACCAGTCAACAAGACACTACGATCAAGTCCATGAAGACATGCATCAGAATCATAGAGTTTGAATAGCTGAAGACTGAAGCATTGGCAACGGTTCAATCTGAAGGGTAATATTCGGACAAGTGCTTATTGAGAGCATCGATGCAAAAGGACAACCTCTGATTGAGAAATCAGAAGGAGAAAATAAAGTCTTCGACCTGCCCAAGACATTGAAGTGATATATCTGACAGGGCAGGTGAAACAGTAGACTGCAGTGTCAGAGAAAGTATGACCTATCACGTCAGCAGTCTACCTCAGTCAATCCAAGATCTTAGAAGATATTTGAATAGCTCTCAATGGCTACTTTCCAATTGAAGGATTAGGAAGGAGTATAAATCAGCAAGAACTTCAAAGATTGAAGAACGCAGGAGTTGCCGAGTTTGGAGTAACGGTGGACTGTTCTAAACCATGAAAAATAGTGATTCCGAAGGCTCACTCTACGATCCACCAAGAACACTCAGAGACATACAAAGGAAGAAGTAGAAGTGAGAGTTCAACAACATGAAGACTGTTCTGAATTGTCGAGAGAAAGAAGAGCGTCATGTCATCTTGGTGTCCATCATGGGAAGACTCTAAGTACCATAGAGAAGAGTTCACAGTCATCTTATCAAGTCCATCATGAGAAGGCATCAAGTATCAAGAAAGGAGATCACAAATGTCATCATGGTGGCAAGCATGAGAAAGTTTTTAAGTACCTAGTAGAAAAGCTTACAGTCATCTTAGAAACCCATCATGTGCAGCCATCATGTATCAAGAGGAATGATCTTCAAGGCAGTCATCAAGGGATCATCTGAAGTGGTTGAGTAACTAAAGAAGCTAAGCATCATGCAACACTCAACTGCACTTCAAGGGTGATCACGTCAAGCTGCTAAGTACAAAAGATGTTCAGAGCATGAAGACATCTTAACAGCTCAGCACCAACTCCAACAAATAAACAAACAACTCAATAGAAGCCAGGGCCTGAGGGGTCCTTGTCCGGAGGGACTAAATGAAGTTCCAAGCCTACTGGGCTTGAAGAGTTCCAAGGGAACTAGAGGAGTTCCAAGGCTGCTGGCCTTGAAGAGTTCTTAGTGAACTGTAGTCCCAAGGCTGCTGGCCTTGAAGGAATCTTAGTGATTCAGGGTGCTGCCCTTCCTTAGTAGAAATCCTGCTAGTTGAAAGTAGAAGAGTGGATTAGGAGCTTGAGTCTTTGAACCACTTAAAACCCCTTGTGTCTTTTATATTATGCCTATTAACTGCTATAACTGCTATGTAAGTTTTAACTGCTTACAACCAAACTAACTCTACGAACAATGTATGAATGATTATGAATATATCAATGAAGGAGATCTTTTACTTATTCCGCTGTGCTTGAAAAGATTCTTATGTTTGTCATATGCTAAATTAATAGCAATACAAAAAAAAAGAAAAATATTTGAAATTTAAAAGGATCTATTCAACCCCCCTTCTAGATCTATTGTGCCTACTGGGAACTAACAGCTTTCTCTAGTACTCCTGTGAATATCTTCAACTGAAACAACGACACTTTGCTATACAACCAGGGCTTTAATCCTTGTTCAAACCTTCTTACTTTTCTCTCATTTGCGTGTACTTGATATGTGGCAAACCTAGCCAACTCATTGAATCTTGTCGCATAGTCTGGTACGGACATATTACCTTGTTTCAACTCTAGAAACTGGACCTCCATTTGGTTCTGCTAACTGGTTGGGAAATACATCTTGAAAAACATCTCTTTGAATCTCCCCCAGGTAATCACACCTTCTCTTCCACGGACCTTGTTTGCTTTCCACCAATAACTGGCTTCGAATCTCAGCATGAATGTTGCAAAAGCGGTTTTCTGATTCTCTCTGACTCTTGCGACATCAAAAACCTTTTCCATATCAATAACCCACGTTTGAGCCTTGATCGGGTTCATGGATCCTATAAACTCTGGCGGTCCCACCGCCTCAAAATTTTGAACGTCATATTCGGTGGAGCTTGAGGTTGATTATTCATCGCTCCAGCTATTAAGTTCACCAATTGCTGAACGGGGTTAGCATTGGCATTGTTGTTGTTATTATTCATCGGTTCTTCTTGAGCTTGTTGACGGTTCTGTCTTCTTCTTGGCGGCATATTTCTGTTATAAAATATATGTTTATTAGGTTTTATTCAATTCTCTAAATAGTTAAGGTTTAACTCAACAATTTAACATAATCACTTAACACATTTTCTCAAATAACTTGATATATTTATTCAAATCGAAAGTTTTAACATCAAACGATAGCATCACTGCTATTTATATCAACTATCTCGAGATAAAGAATCTACAGGATTTAAAATATTAAAATATTCCTTTGTTTATAAACACATCGGAATTTACATCTAACACCAGATAAATTTTTCACATAATTAACCAAATCATATCACTTCTTGTTAAGGCGCTGAATAGCCTTGCTACGTTCCTCTTCCATGATGCGGGACATCGTCCGACGATCTAGCATATATGATGGTAGTCCTTCTCACTGGATTGGGTATCTCATAACTTGATCCTGGGCCTCATCCATTGCATTTTGAAGTGTAGAGTACGTCTCCCCAAGCTTAGCCTTCTTCGCACGACAATCCTCTTCTGCAAGATCAGCACGACGTGATTCTCTTACCCAGCCCTCCCCTGCTATGGTTAGCCTTTCTGAACTCTCTTTCAGTTCCTTCTTCAATTTCTCTATTTCTTCGGACTACTCCTCAGTTTGACCCTTCTCGTGAACCTAATCCCATTCCACGTTTCCTAGACGTGTGTGAAGAGTCAACCTCTCTATCTTTCTGTTCGATGGTAATCTGCTGAATAATCGTCCGCTCAGTCAGATCCTGTATAGTGTCACGTAACTCTACGTTACGATAATATAGTTCATCATACATCTCAGCATCAATGGAGTTCGGTGGGAACTCCTCTTTTTCCTCTTCCTCATCAGGATCCTCCTCTGGATCAATCTCAAGCTCATGCTCCTGACCAACAACAGTGATCAACGGAGACGGCTCTCCCTGTACCAACTGCCCCGTAACGACATGAATGTCTCGGGGCTCCTCCTCTGTAGGTACTCGGGGTTCCTCCTCCCCAGCTCGACTAGCTCCTCCAACATCCGACATCCTGACAACACAGTTTCAAGTTTAGTTACTAAGTCGTACTAGTGTGCACATAATTTAACACATAAACACATAAAGTCTTTTATTATCTTCAATGAATTAAGAAATTCATTTCTTAGAACTCGATAAGAGTTTTCCATCACTATGTTCTTACTATAAGGCTACTACCTAAGGTTGTTCCCCCACCTAAGGTTCATAACCTACAGCTTTGATACCAACCTATGACACCCCCAAATCCGGATACTTAAATTCCCACATAATTTTGTGTTCACTATACAAACATCATATCTCTATCTACCCATAATAAATGAAAGCATAAATAAATAGAAATAAATCCTCTCCTTAAGGAGTTACATCATAAAAATACATAAATCCCAGGTCATACTAACCTTAAATCTTAACTGTGGAAACATAAACAATTAATCATCTTACACATCATTATCATAAGTCTAAAACAGAAATACATCATCACATAAAATAACAAGTCTTCATCACTTGTTAATCTTGCCCTTGCCTTTGTTAGTAGAAGGCTCGTTGAACCTTTCATTCTTAACTGCAATGTTATTATTACGCAAGAGTGAGCATGATTGCCCACAAGTATAAAAATGAAATAACAATATATAATAACATGCGAGTGAATCAAAGACTTCTGGAATAAAACTCAACTTTTGAATCAAGAATGAATAACAAGAATCAAAAGATTTCTGAGGGTCATAAGACCTTGAACTATGTCCTAGGTTATCAAGGGTTATACTTGAAACCTTGAAAAGTCATAAGACTATGGACTCTTCTACTCATACTTAAGGGGATCATCGCTTAGTACCATACTGTGCACAATATCTTAATGCTAACACATAAGTAATCCATATACAGGGTTGTTCATCTCAGTTTGACATTAGAGTCCGCACCAAAGGAAGTTTGGTTTAGATAAATCAATAAGGATTCTAAAATTTAGATCGTTCATCAACTATGGACTAGTCGAATCAATAAGGGATTCACTAGTCTAACAATGTTTAACAATAAATGATATTTAAATCGAATAACAATTTCAATAGTTATACAATAGAACAAGTATTGTATAACGGAAATCATGCTTTGAAAAGATAAATAATCTTTAATATAACAAATTGAACTTGATTGATAATAATGAGAAGTTACTCGACGTAAATTATAAACTTGAATAATGATACAAGTAGGGTTAGGAAACTTGCCTCGTGCGTAGATTACACGTTAATTATACTTGTTCCTCGATTTAATCATACATACCATTCATGTTCACAATACCAGTCAATTATAACGTAAGTAGTCATTACAAGTTAATTCTTTTCGTCTAACTCGGATTATGACTATACTTAGTCAAATTATCACACTTATTGTCACATAATTTTACACTTCACGAACAAAAAGTTAACTATGTGTTTAATCATTCAATCCACACGTAACTGTGTTATTGACATGTTAATAACTTATTTTAATGTCTCGTTATACTTCAAACATATTTTTATGTTCATTAGATTAGGTTACTATCACATTCTTAGACTTGAACAATTTAAAATTTTCATTTCTGGACATTTTACAAAGTGGTGTATGGCTATTATCTCGTTTCTATTGTTCTCTGTATTTCATGTGCTAACTGCAACAGCCTTTAATTTAGCAATGCATGCTTGGCTTAAGGTGTGGGGCTGGTCGTGTGCCGTGGTGCATGGCGAACCAATGTCGATTCTGCAATTCGTGAAAAATTGCAGAAAATGGCCAACACCTCCAATTAATTTATTCTTACACGAAATTAGACATACCCAAACACTGTAATACAAATATACTTATTACTCAACCCTTCTAGCATGATTTTAACATCATAATTTGCAGAATCAAAACATATAATTTACTGTTCTTGATTTTTTGAAAGTTTTGAATACAAAACATGAAAATAAACACTACAAGTTCATTATAACACCGAATTTGTTCATTTGAAGTTATTTTTCTACGTTCTAATATGCATAATTATATACAAGTGTAAATTTATGATACAACTTATGATTATTGCATTAATTTTTGGTATGTAAGGCCATATGGCCATATTTTCATACTCCGTAATTTTGAATAAACTATCTACAATATGTTTTTATGAAACTGATGCTATGGAATTATACGATATATAGTAAAACATGTTATACTTAACATAATAACACATAATCTTTACTCCTTTTTTAATTAAAGAGATTTTACAGAATTTGAAAGCCATTTTCTTGTAAAACTTAAACAACGTAAATAAAAATTGGGTTAAATAAATTACCCAAAGTGTAGAGTGTAGATTAGTAGGCTCAGATGCTTCTTCAATTACTCACTCCCAATCTCCCTCACAAATTCTCAAATTCTCTTTAATAAATTCTCAAATTCTCTCTGACTATTTTTCCAGACTTGACAAACAATTGAAAAATAAGACGTATGAAGGTTTAAGAACTGACGCGTTGTGGTGGTCAGTTAACCCATCATGGGTTAACTGCTACTAACTTCTCTTAAGGCCTCGTTTGGCTGGCAATAATAGGCTCTAAAACCATTTAATTTAATGATTTTCTTATACTATAGTTTAAATCGTGTCACACCTATTTATACAATAAATCAAATATCTTATTTAATTTAATTTGAATAAAATATAATAATTTCTCATTAATTCACATAGTCACATAATTAATTTCTTCATTTATTAACTATGTCAAATTATTAAATCTCTAATTAATTGTTAAATTAATTAAAATAACATTATGCTTATTAAATATTTTATTTAATTCAATAAGCTCACATAATTACATAATTTGAATAATAAAAATTCTTCACATTAATTTAATAAGTATGACACATATAATTAAATTAATCTACCACAATTTCATCAATTAATTATTTAATCTAATAATTAAATCATCAAAAATATTTATTTAATTTAATAAATATTAGAATTAAATTACAAAATCTCGTTTGTCACAGAACATATGGTAGATGATAAAACTTTTCAACCATAGTTGCAGCGGAACGAGCAATCCATTAGAAGAGTCAAATAGACCATAAAGTCTATTATCTTCTGTAAGGCCCCAACTTTTTATAAATGAAGATTTAATTTCCTCTATTTATTATTTTGATATAGTAAGGGTTGAATTGATTAATGTGATTAGTTATAGGTAAAATGCGCAAGTATTTTTAAATAAGCAATTGGTTATAAAATATTCATTATTGTCGTGGAATATTCGTTTGGTCGTGGAATATTCTTGCTGTCGGGGAATATTCGTAGGACGGCGCAGTCTTTTGTGGGCCCCATAATGGAAAGCGATTGGATGAAGAAAACGACAAGTATAAGTTGTTTATAAATAACGGCGTAGTCTTTACCGTTAACACAATTTGAATACCCAGTGGTTAAAACGCGATGTCTGGCGTTGTTACACGATAACTATACCAGTATTGCACCAATTATTGATTCTTACGTAAGAAGGCACTACTCAATATTTATTACAGTAATTACTGTTCAATATTTTATTTTATTGATTCAATAATTGCTACGTTGATATTTTATATTACTGTTGTTTTAATAATTGTCACTACACAGTTTTTTCCATTATCGAAGCAATAATACATATTATCTGAATAATATTATTAGTAAACATTATTGGCAATGTCTAGAAAGTTCTGTCTAAGGAGAGGTTTGGTCACCTAATTGCGGCCAAGATAAGGAGAAATTCTTATTGAGCCCCTCTTTCCTGAGGAACAGTGCAGTTTTGCGATCTTGTGATTCTGTAATATTATTTGTGAATAATTAATTATTGATTTATATGATGAGGAAAATATTAATTTTGTGTGGATATAGATGGAGAAATTTTTTAAAGTGACAATTGTTAAAAAATGATATTTTATCTTTTCTGATAAAATAATTTATTATTATATTTTAATAATATAATAATGGTGATAGTTTTACAATGAATGTGGGATATATGAGTATATGAGGAGGAAGAGTATTTTTGTTGCATTAAATGATTAACACATGTTTTGTGTGTCGGTGGACCCCATTTCTTGACTGAAATTTGATTATAGCCTGTAAAATCGTCCGTTTATGGATTTCGGTCAATTTTTATTTGGAATTTGGAAAAACTTTCTTCTGCAAAGTTTTAGAGAATTGAATTTCCTATAAAAAGTTGTGAGATTCGAATTTTTTGATAAAATGGATATTTATTATTAATTATTGAAGTTCCGAAGTTCCAAAATAATTGATTTTTGGAAGTTTTAATAATTTATTTTATGAAAAACGTTTTTTGCAATTTAGTGGGCTCAACATGTGATAAGAATGGGCTGATTTCAGTTGGTCTAAGGTGGGCTTGACAATTTTATACATATATTATTATTATTATATTAAATTTTCTGCTTTGGTGTTCTAAGCAATTTCCTATAAATAGGGTGCTTAGGTTAGAATTGAAAATCACACCAGAAACTAAATATTTCTCTCTCTTTCTCTATCTATATTATCGAGCGTATTCTTGTGAGTATTTTGGTACTTTGAGTGTTGCTATACGGTGCAAGTTCCTTCAGCACTATATCCAGTATTCCAATCAGAAGTACTATTTTTGCGAGGTAAGGGATGTTATTTTCATCGTAAATGATATTATTTCTTCAATATCATTATGCCGAAATATTGGTTGGAACTTTTTATCAAATTTAAAACTTTTCATGTCAGGGTTACTATTCATGAGTTACTATTCACGAGTTACTATTCACGAGTTACTATCCATGAGTTACTATTCACGAGTTACTATTTACGAAGCATGATGATGTTTTTTGTGAAATTTCTATCTTTTGGTGTCGGAGTTACTATTCACGTATACGACACTATTCACGTATCTGACACTTATTCACGAATCATTTACTTATTCACAAAAAATTAAATTTTCTTTTCTGTGTCCAAGATTGTCTGTTATGATTCATATCTTTAATTGGATCTATGTTTTGGTCTTCATTCTTGAATTTTACTCCACTCTGGTTATTTATGAAGTATTTTTGAACTTGGATTGTTTAAAGTAAGAATCCTTAATATTTCTTTTGTTTCACTGGATTTGTTTTCTTTAAAATATTTTTCATCATCCTCAGTCCTAAATGATGATATAACCTGAATATCTTTAGCTTTGTAGTGCAAAAGATGAATGATTTTCGATGAATATCTTTTGGTCGTAGTGTGCAGATAAGCAGTGTTTAGATGAACATGACCAACTGATGAATATCTTTGGCTCGTAATGCAAAGATGAACAGGTGTTGAGATGAACATGACCAACTGATGAATATCTTTGGCCTGTAGTGGAAAGATGACTATTTGATTCAAGATGTATATTGATTGATGTTACAGGGATAAAATATCGATGATGGACTTTTAAATTCATAGATTTCATTCTCTACTTAACTCTTCTAATGAATTGTTATTTCCACTACAGTTGTTGATGTAAAACTTGTTGTCTATTGTATTCTATTAGATTTTTCCCTGTTGAAGACTAAGGATAATTTGTTGTATATTATCTTAGTCATAATATTCTTTACTGGGCTAGTTGAGCTCACCCTTTTCCTTTTTGTTCCATTTTTCTTCCAAGGAGACGAGAATATAGCGGGAACTAGTCGGGGTGTGGAGTGATGGTTCAAGACAGTTGTTTTAGTAGTCCTCACTATTTTGTAAAATAGTTCATCAATAATTGTAATGAGGACTTATTTGAGTGTGGATATTATCTAAAAGACAATATTTGTATTTAAACTCAGAGTTTATGTGTTGTCGTATTTTGCACGACAATTGTATTAATGAAGTTGTAGTTGTTTCTGTACCATGTATTTGGCGACTTAGAATAGGTTGGGTGGATTGGACCTATTTTGGGGGCGTCACAGTTGGTATCAGAGCTTAGGGATATGATCTCTGGCGGAGATCGGGGAATAGAACTAGGAGGGGAGAGACGAGTAAATCCTTCGCTAGTGTGTCCTACCTAAGCTTATTTATTAAATGGAATTCATAATATAGGGGTATTATGTGATTTGTTAATTTGTTAAATTAACCCTTGTTTTATGGTAGTATTTGAGAATGTCGACTGAGAATGTTAACAGTGGAGTAAATGAGACCATGGAGACACCTTTGCTCACCAACGAAGAGAATGTGCAACAGGCTGACAATGTTCCTCCTGTGAACAACACCACTGAGCAGATGACAAACGATGCTATGTTTAGGAACTTTCTAGAATTCATGCAAAACCAAACGAGAAAGACTACTGTTCAAAATGTAGGTGGAAACACTGGCAACTCACGGATGGTCACCGCTAAGTAGTTCAAGGAGTTAGGACCCCCGGAGTTTTTGGGAAAGCCTGAACCACTTACGGCAGAGATGTGGATAAAGCAGATCACTAAGATATTTGATGTCTTGGGATGCTCAGAGGAACAAAAGGTTCCTTTCGCCACTTTCTTGTTACGAGGAGAGGCAGATTATTGGTGGGAATCCGTAAAGCGTACTCAGCCAACCACACTGAAGATGTCTTGGGAGAAGTTCCAAGAATTGTTCAACGACAAGTACTTTCCCGAAAGTATTCGTCAAATGAAGGAGGTAGAGTTCATCAAGCTGGAGCAAAACAATATGAACGTGTCGCAGTACGAAGCTAAGTTTGTCGAGTTGTCCCGATTTGCATCCCATTTGGTTGATAATGAGGAGAGAATGACGCGAATGTTTCTGCGAGGTTTGAAACCCAAAATACGTCAATAACTCATTTCTCACAAACTTTGTTTATATTCAGATGTTGTGAATAGGGCTCAGTTATTGGAGCGCGATAATGAGTTGGCTCAACTGAAGAATAATGACCAACAACTCGATGATAATCGTCTGCAGGTGGCGGCGACATCGTCCGAACAATGATAACCATCGTGGAGGAAATTATCATGCCAAAATTGATAACCACTTCAGTGGTAATCATAGCCAAGGTAATAGAAGAAATAACTCAAATGGAAATTTTAAGAAGCGAAGATTTAACAATGATGGGAAGACGTCGGCACCAACACCAGCAACGAATTTTAGAGGAGGAGAAAGACCGCCAGTTAGATGTTACAGATGCGAAGAAGAGGGACACATAAGTCCAAACTGTTCACAACCTTCCAAGGTATGTTATAATTATGGAAATGAAGGTCATATCGCTCGAGATTGTATGGTAGCGAAACCCAGTCCAGCGGGGATGGTGACTCAAAAGGCTGTCCCAGAAAAGTCAATGTCAACGGTTCTTGGAAGAGCGTTTTTCAAGGATCGGTCGTCGAATCGCGAGGAACCCGAACGAAGTTAGCACGGGTTAGTTAATTATAAATTCTTACGAAGTTTATACCTTATTAGATACCAGTTCTACCCATTCATTTATCTCTCCTGCTTATAGTCAACGTTTAAACTTGACTCCGGAGAAAATTAGACTTTGATTTATCTGTTGAAACTCCGTTAGGAGAAACTTTCGTTACATCCACTGTTTATAAATCTTGTTTGATCCAAGTTGGCACCATCACATTACCTATTGACCTTATTTCTTTAAAAAAATTCTTGCATTTGATGTGACCTTAGGGATTGATTGGTCAACCACTCATCATGCTAAAATTGATTACTTTTGTAAGGTTGTTAGTTTTCATATTCCTAAGCAACATGTTATTCAAATTTAAGCAACCAAACCATTGAAGTCAGACTCTTTTATATCAAGCCGTAAAGTCATTCGTTTATTGAAAAACGGACGTCAAGCTTTCTTAGCCATGTTATGGACTTGAACAAAAATACGTCAGATTTGAATGATATTTCTGTTGTTAGTAAATTTCCTGACGTATTTCCTAAAAAATTTCCTGACCTACTCCCAGAGCGTGATATTGAATTTTGTATGGACTTTGAACCCGGTACAAAACCCATTTCTAAAATCTCATATAGAATGGCTCCTATTGAACTTCAGGAGTTAAAAACCTAACTACAGGAGTTGGTACCTTAGCCTCTATCTGGTGACTTCCTTTGTGGAATGCACTGAAACCAAACTCTCTGTAGGGGATGCCATATTCGTGCGGTGGTAAACTGATAGGTGCCATTGTGACGTGCAATCCAAGATTGGGATATGAGTCCCAGTTGAGAGCAACCTAAGTCAGTAATCAAAATAAGTAGCTTTTTAGGCTTAGCTGGTTACTATCGGAGATTCGTGGAAGGATTTTATTGAATCGATACTCTATTAACTCAGCTGACTCGAAAAGATACAAAATTCGAATGGAGCGAGGAATGTGAGAAGAGCTTCTAAGAACTCAACATGCGGCAATGACGTTGGCTCGAGCTGTTGAAAGATTACGACCATACCATTTAATACCATCCAGGAAAAAAATGGGCGTGGTAGGCGGCGTTGAGTAAAAGACCGTGTATGCGTTTCTGAGTGCGATATTGTTAACACAAAGACCCATTTAAATACGACTTACGAAAGATGGAGATAGAGTTAAAGATTCCAAGAATCTGCGTGAAGATAACGAATATCGATTAGAATCGACTTTAATCGATAAAGTTAAAATCGCTCAAGCTTTGCAGGAGTGATGAATATAAAGAAGAAGGTGCAAGAAGGCGTTATTCTAGAAGTAAGAGTTGATGAAGAGAAGAAATCTCAACCTTTGATTTATTAGTCCATTTGAAATCCTCGATTGAATAGAACTATGGCCTATAGACTAAACTTTACTGACCAAGTATGGCGGCGTGTTCATAACATTTTTCGCGTATCGATGTTACGTAAATATGTGGACGACCCGAACCAAATTATTGAGTTAGAACCAGACGAGATAGCAGAAGATTTAACGTACGAAGAGGTACCAGTCAAGATCTTGGATGGGAAGGAGCATGTCCTACGCATGTCAATTTCGAGGATGAAATTTCATAAGGAGGGGAGGTTGTAAGGCCCCAACTTTTTGTAAATGAAGATTTAATTTCCTCTATTTATTATTTTGAAATAGTAAGGGTTGAATTGATTAATGTGGTTAGTTATGGGTAAAATGCGCAAATATTTTAAATAAGAAATTGGTTATAAAATATTCATTGTTGTCGGGGAATATTCGTTTGGTGGGGAATATTCTTCTTTGTCGGAATATTAAATACAATGGCGTAGTCTTTTGTATGGGCCCCATAACGAAAAAAACGATTGGATGAAGAAAATGTAAGTATAAGTTGTTTATAAATAACGGCATAGTTATTCTGAATTAACACTTTGTTGGAATACCTAGTGGTTAAAACACGATGTCGTGTTGTTGCACGAGATGCTGCAGTATTGCACCAATTATTGATTCTTACGTGAAGAAGGTACTACTCAATAATTATTACGATAATTCTTGCTCAATATTTTATTTTATTGATTCAACAATTGCTACGTTGATATTTTATATTACTTGTTGTTTTAATAATTGTCACTACTGCGATATTTTCTATTATCGAAGCAATAATTCATATTATCTGAATAATATTATTAGAAAACATTATTGGCAATGTCTAGAAAGTTACATCTAAGGAGAGGTTTGGTCACCTAATTTCGCGCCAGTAAGTAGAAATTCTTATTGAAACCCCTCTTTCACAGGAGCGGCTGGTTGCCCGATCTTGTGATTCTGTAATATTATTTGTGAATAATTAATTATTGATTTATATGATGAGGAAAATATAAATTTTATGTGGATATAGATGGAGAAATTTTTTAAAGTGACAATTGTTAAAAAATGATAATTTATCTTTTCTGATAAAATAATTTATTATTATATTTTAATAATATAATAATGGTGATAGTTTTATAATGAATGTGGGATATATGAGTATATGAGGAGAAAGAGTATTTTTTGTTGCATTAAATGATTAACACATGTTTTGTGTGTCGGTGGACCCCATTTCTTGATTGAAATTTGATTATAGCCTGTAAAATCGCCCGTTTATAGATTTCGGTCAATTTTTGTTTGGAATTTGGAAAAATTTTCTTCTGCACAATTGTAGAGAATTGAATTTCCTATAAAAAGGCACGAGATTCGAATTTTCTGATAAAAGGGCAATTTATTATGAATTATTAAAGTTCCGAAGTTCAAGAATAATTGATTTTTGGAAGTTTTAATTATTTTTTTTTATGAAAAACGTTTTTTGCAATTTAGTGGGCTCAACATGTGATAAGAATGGGCTGATTTCAGTTGGTCTAAGGTGGGCTTGACAATTTTATAAATATATTATTATTATATTAAATTTTCTGCTTTGGTGTTCTAAGCAATTTCCTATAAATAGAGTGCTTAGGTTAGAATTAAAAATCACACCAGAAACTAAAGATTTCTCTCTCTTTCTCTCTCTATATTATCGAGCGTATTCTAGTGAGTATTTTGGTACTTTGAGTGTTGCTATACGGTGCAAGTTCCTTCAGCACTATATCAAGTATTCCAGTCAGAAGTACTGTTTTTGCGAGGTAAGAGATGTTATTTTCTTTGTAAATGATATTATTTCTTCAATATCATTATGCCAAAATATTGGTTGAAACTTTTTATCAAATTTGAAACTTTTCATGTCGGGGTTACTATTCATGAGTTACTATTCACGAGTTACTATTCATGAGTTACTATTCACTAGTTACTATTCACGAGTACTATTCACGAAGTATGATGATGTTTTTTGTGAAATTTCTATCTTTTGGTGTCGGAGTTACTATTCACGTATACGACACTATTTCACGCATATCTGACCTTATTCACGAATCGACACTATTCACAAAAAAAAAATTAAATTTTCTTTTACGTGTCCAAGATTATCATTATGATTCATATCTTTAATTGGATCTATGTTTTGGTCTTCATTCTTGAATTTTACTCCACTCACGATTATTTATGAAGTATTTTTGAACTTGAATTGTTTAAAATACGAATCCTTAATATTTGTTCTTTTGTTTCACTTTGGACTCGTTTTCTTTAAAATATTTTTCATCATCCTCGGTCCTAAATGATGATATAACGAATATCTTTGGCTTTTGTAGTGCAAAGATGAATGATTTTCTGATGAATATCTTTGGCCCGTAGTGCAAAGATAAACAGGTGTTTAGATGAACATGACCAACTGATGAATATCTTTGGCCCGTAGTGCAAAGATGAACAGGTGTTGAGATGAACATGACTATCTGATGAATATCTTTGGCCTGTAGTGCAAAGATGACTATTTGATTCAAGATGTATATTAATTGATGTTACAGGGATAAAATATCGATGATGGACTTTTAAATTCATAGATTTCATTCTCTACTTAACTCTTCTAATGAATTGTTGTTTCCACTGCAGTTGTTGATCTAAAACTTGTTGTCTATTGTATTCAATTAGATTTTTCCCTGTTAAAGACTAAGGATAATTTGTTGTATATTATCTTAGTCATAATATTCTTTATTGGGCTAGTTGAGCTCACCCTTTTCCTTTTTGTTCCATTTTTCTTCTCAAGAGACGAGAATATAGCGGGAACTAGTCGGGGTGTGGAGTGATGGTTAAGGACTGTTGTTTTAGTAGTCCTCAATATTTTGTAAAATAGTGTATCAATAATTGTAATGAGGACTTATTTGAGTGTGGATATTGTCTAGAAGACAATATTTGTATTTAAACTCAGAGTTTATGTGTTGTCGTATTATGCACGACAATTGTATTAATGAAGTTATAGTTGTTTCTGTACCATGTATTTGGTGACTCAGAATAGGTTGGGTGGATTGGACCTATTTTGGTGGCGACATATCTTCTCCATATTAAAAGTCCACCAACAATGTTGTATCCCTGTAACATCAATCAACAGTTCTGGTCCACAATCATATGAATAACTCATAATCATAATTGTGGTTCTAAATTCCTCTTCTCATCCAGGACGAAGATAATTTTCATCACCTGTCTTTACCTGAAACATCAAAGATCATGGTTATACCAAATCATAGTTCCTATTCATAATCATACTAATAAATTCATCTTTGCACTCTGACGAAAGATATTAAATCAATAGTTAAGTCTTTTACACTCATGGCCAAAGATATTCAACAACAGGTCATCTTTGCACTATAGGCCAAAGATATTCAACAACATATCATCTTTGTACTACAAACCAAAGATATTCAACAACAGATCATCTTTGCACTACAGGCCAAAGATAATAATGTCTCAAAGAAATATATAATCATTTTAGAACAATAATTATAACCATGTTGATCAATTCACCTTTGCACTTAAGCTAAAGATATTCAATTATAAATTCAATGGTCATGATTATCCCAGTCAACAATTCATCTTTGCACTACTTGCCAAAGGGAACCCATAGTCACGATCATACCAATAATCTACCCATCTTTATATTCAAGTCAAAGAGAAATTTCATCACCTGGATTACAAAAATGTTATATATGATAATAAAAATAATATGATCAACAACTGAATTTAATTTCAAGAGTAAGATTCATAAATCAACGATAATTTGGTCAGAAAAAGAAACCAATTTTGTTGTGAATAGTACCCGTGAATAGTAACTCGTGAATAGTAACTCATGAATAGTAACTTGTGAATAGTACTCCGTATTCGTACTTAGTACCATATACTTAAATAATGTCATATGCGTAAATAGTGTCGTATACGTGAATAGTGTCGTATACGTTAATAGTAACCCCGACACGAAAAGGTAGAAATTTCAAAGTAAAATTCATATCAATATTTCGGCATAATGATATTGAAGAAAATAATATCATTTACGAAGAAAATAACATCCCTTACTATCCCTTACCTCAAAAGAATAATACTTCTGGCTGGAATTTCGGATGTAATGTCTTAACAACTCTCAAAGTATCTAAATACTCACAAAATACGCTCGATAATATATAGAGAGAAAGCTTATGTTTCTGGTGTGATTTTCAATTCTAACATAAACACCTATTTATAGGAAAATGCTAGAACGCCAAAGCAGACTAAATTAATAAAATATTATTTTCTTTTTTCTTCTCTTCTACGCACACTTCATTTGAATCATCTTAGCATGCCATCCTTGAAAAATCTTAGCACATGTTTAAAAAAAAAAAAGTGGGTCCCACCCATAATTTTAATAAAAACATTTTATTTTCCAAAACTTCAATAATTCTTAATAAATAGCCCTTTATTAGAAAAATACGAATTTTATGTCCATTCCATAGGAAATTAAATTCTCTACAACTTTGTAAGTTTAAGTTTTTCCAAATTCCAAACAAAAACTGACCGAAATCCACATACGGACGATTTTCAACACCTCTTAAAATTCATAACAAATCATACGTTAATTTTTAACGGTTCAAAATTTGTGGACATATACTTAACTTTTATATGTATAACATATCCAAAAATCACAATGATCTAACGGTCAGATTAAAATTATACTCACGCAATAGAGCTTTAAGAACATTGATTTGATTTTTAGACTATAAGTCCCTCGTACCAGTTTTACTCAAACAGTCACCACGAAAAATCCACAAAGAATATTTGAGTGATTCAAATTTCTACGATTAGCTTACTTATATGGCTTTCTTTTGATATATGGCTCATCTCCTAACTTATTATACACAAAGAATTATGGATTTTACAAAATCAAGTAATAAACTATTTTTTTTTTCTCCTGAAAATCCCATATTTTGTTCTTCTTTTGATTTCTAGATTTCTTTCATTTGATTCATGCACCGTGAATTTAGTGTAAAGATATCACCATTATTATATAACCACATTATATATTTATAATTTAATATAATAATATATTTGAATAAATTATTTTTTCAGAAAAGATAAAATATCAATATTTTACAATTGTCACCTTTTTAAAAATTCCTCCATTTATAACCCCATTAAAAGAAATATTTCCTTATCATATAAGTTAATAATTAATTTATTCAAAAATAATATTATAGAATCACAATTATGACAACCGGGTCGTTTCCAAGAAAAAGGGGGCTTTCCGATAAGGATTTCTCCTTACTGGCGCAATTAGATGATCAAACCCCTTTCCTAAACAGAACTTCCTTAGACATTGTCAATAATACTATCTAACAATATTATTCAAATAATATGAATTATTGATATGATAATGGAAGTGCAGTGACAATTATCGAAACAACAATAATATCAACGTAGTAATTATTGACTCAATAAAATAAAATATTGAACAGTAATTACTGTAACAATTATTGAGTAGTGCCTTTTTACGTAAGAATCAATAATTCAAAAATACTGTGCAATACCGTGAGCTACTGTGCATCCATGCGTATTATTGTATTTTAACCACCGGGTATTCCAACAGTGTTAACGGTAACAACTACGCCGTTATTTATAAAAACTCATATTTATCGTTTTCTTCATCCGATAGTTATTCTGTTATGGGGCCCACAAATGGCTGCGCCGTCGTACGAATATTCCCCGACAACAAGAATATTCCACGACCAAATAAATATTCCCCGACAACAAAGAATATTTTATAACCACTTGTTTATTTTTCAAAATTTGCATATTTCACCCATAACTTTAAACTTTTATCAATTTAACTATTTACTAAATAGAAAAATTGAATACTTTTATTTCATAAAATTCGGGGTCTTACAATTTTTGTCACTTATCCACTCATCTAATTAGTGACAAACTATTATCTCGTCATATAAAATTGGAATTTATGACAATACAAATTGTCATAAATTATTATTTTTCAGTCTTTAAAAAATATCCCTCCAAAATGTTTCAGAAAATTTTTGCCTCCAAATAAAATTGTGATGAATTTATATTTGGCGTCACTAAATGTAAACATTAGTGACGAAAGCAAATTGTCACTAAATTTTACAAATAATTAATGACAAACTATTATGTTGTCATCGATAGAAATATTGTGTGACAATAAATACTTTCATCAATTATTACAAAATGTCACTAAAAGGTTTCCCTCCAAAATTTTGGTACGAAATTCTACCTCCAAAATAACTTGTGACGAATTTTTGTTAATCGTCAACAAATGTGTAAATTAGTGATGATATAAATGATTAATAGTAACAAAATTAAAGGTCGTCACAAAAGCAAAAGTTTTAGTGACGACTATGAATTTCGTAATTATTAATTAACAAATTGTGACAAAATTTTGTGCGTGGAAAAAAAATGGTCATAAAATGTGTGATTTCTTGTAGTGTAGTCTTATATTATTAAAAGATTTCAAGTATAACCCTTGACTTTTGAACCTAGGACGTAGTTCAATCGTGCTCACTCTTGGTCTTATGACCATAAACCTTCTAAGTTCTTTGATTCTTATTATTCATTCTTGATTCAAATTATTTGTCTTATGTTTCTTAGTTTCTTATTTATGCTTGAAGTCTTGAAAACGCAAATGATTCACTTTTATGTTTATTTCATGTTTTGGTTTGGATTAGTTATTATATTTCCGGTTGTTTCATTATTATACTTGTGGGTGGCAATCGCCCAATTTCGACTTCACTTTGATAGGTGGTAGGCCTCGTAACACTTCCCCTTGATAAAAAGTTATGACCATTTTCCCAAAGTAATAATAACATTGCGGTCCAATTTGAGTCCTCGAACGAAAGGTTTAGATTAGAGTAAATTAGATCAAAATCGAAGATTTGGAAACCTTCTACTAATTCAATGAACTAATTCTTTGTTTGAGATTAAATGGATCTTATCAGGTAGTTTATTTTAATATACTTCGCTATCAATTATTATGTTCTATTGCAAGATTAACAAGAATGATGATCTTATTATGATAGCATGACTTGTTATTGTTAAGTTTATTGTTATTCTTCAACCTTCTTCAATTGTGTTATGTTTTAGACTTATATGTGGTTTTATCTCATGTTGTGTGTAAGACTTAATATTTGTTTATGTTTCCGCATTTGAGATTTAAGGTTAGTATGACTTAGGATTGATGTATTTATTTTTAGATGATGTAACTCCTTAAGGAGAGGATTTATTTCTATCTATTTTATGGTTATCAATTATTATGGGTAGATAGACATATGATGTTTGTACAGTGAACACCAAATCACGTGAGAATTGAAGTACCCGGATTTGGGGGTGTCACAGGTAGTGAAGGCGAAGAATTAAGCAAGAACCTAAGTTTGGAGGGAAAAGTAGGGTATATAAGCTTTATATCTATTTAAAAAAGGGGAACCTTCCCGAGTTGAATAATTGAATCTTGTGGTGGGTCGAGAAGGAGCGAAAAATGCACTCCCCATAAACACAGAGTGAGATGGAGCATAAAACACACTCATAATATTGGAAAAAAAGATAGAGAATAAAATGGGAAATAAGAGCAAAAAGCCCTCGTGATTGAAAAATAAAGCATAAGTATCTTATTTGGACCCTTAATATTGGTAATTGCTGGGTTTTAGTTGGATCTCGTCTGTTTTTGAAATTCTCGAGTTTACGCTGTATGATGCCTTCTAAGAGACTTTTTATGTATTAAATTTGAATTTGTATCAGTTAGTAGGGATGTTGAGCAGACACACACTATACCAGTAATAACATGTTAAGATTCTAGGATTAATGGGATTTATGGATTGGTTTTTGGTATGAAGTATTATTTTGTTTGCTTGATTTTTCTGAGGCTGTTTGAGTAGACTATGTACTGTCTTAATATTGGATTCGTAGTTTTAGCGTAGTTAGTTGCATTGCATATCATTTTGTTTGAGGACAAGAAATGTTTCAAGTTTGGGGGAATTTGATGAGTAGGTTTTTAACCTACAATTTATCTTTATTTAGTTTGTTATATTGTTAGTTTTTGAATATTTCATGTTTCTTTTGATGAGTTTTTGTTCTTGTTGTAGGATATTAAGTGAGCACATCAAAATGCTAGCATTGGAAGAAAGTTCGAGCAATTCTAAACATTCTGTATGATGATGCGGGCGCGCGCATGATGATGAAAACAAATTGGTGCGAGGCTTAATTCCGATCGGATAGAATCCAAATTGTGTTATTCTTTTGTTTCTTTGAAAGTTGAGTTGTGATGGGAGATATAACTTCTTTATGTAATATTCTTATATTAGGAGTGTGTCAAGGAGGTTATTTCATGTTAATTGGGATTCTATGTCTAAAAACTTGTTGGGTTTAATTAGGAGTTTGATTTGTATTAGAATTCACATGTGACGAGTTTGAGATGGATTAGAATTGGTGGTGATGGAGAAAAAATGGATTAACTTATGATAAGTGTTGGAAGGCAGGGAATACACTGAGAGAGCCATAATTAAAAGCAAGAGCTTGGAGGAACAAAGAAGAAAGGTGATTTCATGAAGATTGTAGATTTGAAGGGAGAGAAGGGTGGTGTATTACTATTCTTCTTTAATTTCAATGTGTGTAATAAGGATGATGATTTCTTTTATTTATTCAATATTTAATTCATTAGTTATGAACTAAATTCTTTATTAGGCTTATAACGGATCTTTGGGTTGAACGATGATTATGTAACTTTGATTTTCAGTTTAATAAGCTATCTTTCGGTTTATCTATATTGATTTGTGCTTGAATCTATAAATTGCTTGATCACCAATTTTATGTGGACTTGTTTGAACTCGAGAGATGAAATACGAGTCTAGACTTAGTCAATATAGCATGTGTTCTTGAATTCTGTGAATGAATGGAATCTTGATGAATGTTAGGGTAGAGATATACTTAACATCGCATGTAATCGGATAGAGAACTTGAACTTAAACATTCTTTGATTGTAATTCACATAGAGATATAGTGAGTTAGTTGATTTAGGTGTTTAACTTAATTCTATCTAATTTGTGGATTTGAGTTAATATGATATTAGTTCATCGAGAGGTGACTAGTTCTACTTGAGTGTTCTTGATTAATAAACTGGAATAGTGAATTAAACTGGAATAAGGTGTAGTAATCAGAGTGATGCTTAGAGTGAAGTTGTAAGCCTAATTCTCCAATATTTGTTTGAAAATTCAGTTTTTAGGGTTTGTTGATTGTTTGGTAATCTTAATATTTTAAGTTATAATTCTTAAATTGGTTAGTTTAATAAAATTTGGATTAATAGGAAATTGGTAATTATGAGGGTTAATTTCTTGCTAATCTCTGTGGGAACGATACATAACTTATCACTTTATTACTTGTTAACCACGTATACTTGCGTGTTGTGCGTAATTAGATTTTACCCAACATTCAGCAAGAAAGAAAAGAAGAAAGAAGTATGAGTAAGGAAAAAGAGAAGTGATAAATGAACACTTGCTAAATTCCGATAGAAGTAAGATTATACCTTTGATAAAGGTTGTAAGGATAATGTGTAAGACCCCAAATTTTGTGAATAAAGATTATTTTTCTCAAAATAGTTTTTTAGTATTATGGTGTGGATTTGATATAATGTTATAGTTGTGGGTAATATTTATAAATTTTACAAAGTACGCATGTTGTTATATTATATTCGATTGGTCGGGGAATATTCGTTTTAACATGAAATATTCGTACGACGACACAATCATTGGTGGACTCCACAGCGGAATTATTGTCGGAGTTAAAAAACGACAGAAATATCTTTTTATAAACGTAACGGCGGAAGTTTTACCGTTGACTGTTGAAATACCCGGTGATGAAAAGTACAGTAATACGCATGGTTACATAGTAGCACACGATATTGATTATTGATGCTTATGTAAGAAGTCACTCAGTTTTGTTCAATTATTGTTATAGTAATTGTTGCATAGTATCTCACGTTATTTGATTAAATTATTATCAATATTTTATATATTATTAAATCAATAATTGAAATGACAAGTTATTCATATTATTATTTGCATAATTAACAATGTCTAGAAAGTTATGTCGAGGAGAGGTTTGGTCACCTAATTGCGCGCCAATAAGGAGAAATCCTTATTGGAAAACCACCTCTTTCCTGGGAACGATTGGTTGTTAATATTGCGAGTTATAATAATGATGAATAAATATTGTTAAAAATATTGAGGGAATTTTTATGAAGTATTTGTTGTAAATTTTGCTTATTTTATGGACCCCCATTTACCCATTTTTTAAATAATCGGTAGAAAGTTGTTCGGGATATTTTTATATAATAAAAGTGGGGCCACATGTGGGGCCCACGTGTGGAAGAAAAACTGAAAATGGGGGGGGGGGGATGGATGGATTACGTATAAGGAAGGAAAGCTTATATAATATATATATATATATATATATTTATATTGTTATAAGTTTTGTTTTATATATATATATAAATATATTATATTTATATATACATATATATGTTGTCTGCAGAGAAGAAAGAAAGGAGAATTTGCCTTTGGGGGCAAAGGTTATTGTTATATATATATATATGTTAGTTCCCAGTAGGCACAATAGATCTAGAAGGGGGGTTGAATAGATCCTTTTTAATTTCAAATACCTTTTTGGTTTATTTTAAATTGCTAATTATTTAGCATATGACAAACATAATAATATTTTCAAGCACAGCGGAATAAGTAAAAGATCCCCTTCATTGATATATTCATAATCATACATATATTGTTCGTAGAGTTAGTTCAATGGTAAGCAGTTAAAACATACATAGAAATTATAGCAGTTAATAGACATAATGTAAATGACATAAGGTAAAAGACACAAGGAGTTTTAAGTGGTTCAGAGACTCAAGCTCCTAATCCACTCTTCTGCTTTCAACTAGCAGGATTTCCACTAAGGAATGGCATCACCCTGAATCACTAAGATTCCTTCAAGGCCAGCAGCCTTGGGACTCTAGTTCACTAAGAACTCTTCAAGGCCAGCAGCCTTGGAACTCCTCTAGTTCCCTAGGAACTCTTCAAGCCCAACAGGCTTGGAACTTCATTTAGTCCCTCCGGACAAGGACCCCTCAGGCCTGAGCATCTTGTTGAGTTATTTATTTGTTTGTTGGAGTTGGTGATGAGCTGTTAAGATGTCTTTATGCTCTGAACATCTTATGTACTTAGCAGCTTGGCGTGATCATCCTTGAAGTAAAGTTGTGTAATAACCCATATTGTTTTTAAAATTAAATATTAATTAATTTTATTGTATACAATTGTATTTAAATTGGAAAAGGTAAATGATTTTTGTTTCTCTCTTTTCTTCCTTGTTTTGTTTGGAAAATTAAATTCTTTTAGTTGGTAATTAAATAACCGATTAAATTAAAATTGAGAAAGATAATTCCTTTTGTTAAAGTCTTGTGGTAAAATTATTCGGAGCGGGAAGCTACTTGGGAGATAGAGGAGTCTATTCGAGTGGAGTATCAACATCTTTTGATAATTAGGTACGTTCATTCTTTTGATTCCGGGGACGGAATCCTTTTTAAGGGGTAGGTGATGTAATACCCAGTAAAAAATAAATAAATAAATAAAATAAAATAAATAAATAATATTTAAATCTATATTTTAATTGGGCTTTTCTTATGTTTGGGTCAAATTGTATTAAATTTGTGTGAACTATAATAAGTATGTGATTACATTAATTTGGACTTTTATACTAATTGGGTCTATTTTGTATTTGGGTAATATTAAAATCCTATTAAAATTAGAAGACACAATAAGATATATAAATAAACAAGTAAAACCTAATTAGACTCTCATACGCTTAATACATAATTGAAGAAGAAGAAGGGGAAACAAGCCGCCTCTTATTGTATTTGTGAGAGAAGTCAGTGTTCGGAAGAAAGAAACATCAGGTATACTTTTATAATATGGGTATGCTTTTGTTGTTAGATCATGTATAACTTCTCTTGTTTGGAATGAAAAGTGAACTAATTTATATATATAAGAATGGTTCCTGGAATGATGATTGGTATATTTAAATATATAGTATATGATCCTTGGTATATAAATATTACATGAACTCTTGAAATGTGTTTGCATTACTATATATGTATATATGATTGAATATATATATATATATATATATATATATATATATATATATATGTATATATGTATAAAGGCCATGTGTTGTTTAAAAAAATATATTTTTTTTCGTTGTGAAAAGAAAAGCTAGGCTACTATCTACTTTATGAATGAATGATGTATATGATATATATAATATATTATGGTTGCTGAGTTGTTAAAGAATAATAATAATAAAATAAATATGATTAGAAGATAATTATAATTGAACTTGGGTTATCTTGTAAAATTGATGTAATTAGAGGAATTAATTTCATATTAATATAAATTAAAATTATTAGGCAACTTATAATTGTATTATTATTATTTTATTAGATTGGATGGAGAGAGTCTAAACGAGTTTTTGGAATATACTTTGGGTATTACATTGCTTAACTCAGGTACGGATTTCGTACTCTTTCAGCGATACTCTTGTTAAATTTGATTTGTTCGTTTGTTTCCTTATTTCGAATTCTATTATGGTTTCACATAATTATTTCCTGTGAAATAAATATATTAATTTCATTTTAGAGTTGATACATATGACTCATATTTGTACTCTTAGAATTAGGTTATCATGTTTAGTACTATTTATTTTGATAATTGTAGAGCGGTACATGTTGCTATATTCTTTTTGAAACCTTGTGACTAGAATTTAATTTGGTTCAACATGTACATATAGAACCCTTTTGTTGGTATTATGTCGCATGTGTTGTGACATGGTATTTTTGATAAAATATACCGTAGGGTATACCTGAGCTATAACCACCTGTGGGGGTACCACAGGCATGTCGTCTTAGCACGAGAGGCATGACACTTTCCGTGGCATTGTGATTAGTCCACGGCGTCTCTGTTTGGGCTCCGGAGGAAGTGGGTCATTTGGTGTTTTGTTGTGGGAGGCGTATGAGTTAACCCTAGTTTTCTGTTCTGCGGATTTGTGATGTTGTGCCAAACACACCTATCCAATTTGCATACATTTGGATTCGCGGTCCAATGTGTGATTGCCTGTGTGGCATTGTTTTGACTTGCTTGTGTGGCATCATTTGACTTGTATGTGTGGCATTATTTTCACTTGCCTGTGTGGCATTATTTTGACTTGTTTGTGTGGAAATGTATATTTCTGAGCTCACTCGGTATGAAATAACACACAACTATTTGATTCAGCCTATTATTTCATTGTATTAGTTTTGTTTGTTTCTGTTCAGTTCAATTCATTGAGTTAGTTACTTCAGTTCGTTATTTCTTTATTCTTCTATTGGTTTCATCAATTTTGTTGATTTGGATATATTCCATTCAGATCTTTGGAGATTATATTTTCGTCCATATTTATAACACTTGAGGCTTTGTTCAGTATTTTTTCTCAGTTATTTTCGTATATCAGTTGTATATCTTTTGTATATCTCATATCCGTCTTTGAAGCAATTAGCTCATCTTGTATTTTTTTCTTCCGCAGTTTTGAGGGGTGATTCAGGGCTAGTGTGATGAGAGTATTGCCTTTGACCATCTAGGTTGATTCAATTTTTTTTAGTTGTGATTATTTTGACTCTAGTTGGAGAATTGTATTTAGTACTTCATTGATGGATATCACTATTAATGTTTTGAAGTTATTAGTGCTCTGTTCACTTATTTTGAGGTTTGTTGTGCTTTTAGCGTGACCTCCCTTTCCTTTTCGGGAAGGGGGTGTTACAAGTTGAGTGTTGCATGATGCTTAGCTTCTTCAGTTACTCAACCTCCTCTGATGATCCCTTGATGAACTACTTTGAAGATCATTCCTCTTGATACGTGATGGCTGCACATGATGGGTTTCTAAGATGACTGTAAGCTCTTCTGCTAGGTACTTAGAAACTTTTTCATGCTTGCCACATGATAACGTTTGTGATCTCCATTCTTGATACTTGATGCCTTCTCATGATGGACTTGCTAAGATGACTGTGAGCTCTTCTCTATGGTACTTAGAGTATTCCCATGATGGACATCAAGATGTCATTAATGCTCTTCTTTCTCTCGGTAGTTCAGAACACTCTTCATGTAGTAGAACTCTCACTTCTACTTCTTTCTTTGTATGTCTTTGAGTGTTCTTGGTGGATCGTAGAGTGAGCCTTCGGACTCACTACCTCACATGGTTTAGAACAGTCCACCGTTACTCCAAACTCGACAACTCCAGCAACCTTTGAACTTTGAAGCTCTAGCAGATTTATACTCATTCCCAATCTTCCTGTTGGAGAGTAGTCGTTGAAAGCTCTTTGAAATTCTTCACATATCTCGAGTTGCTTGGTGTAGACTGCAGATGTGACATGATAACTTTTTCTGACTTTTTGATACTGAAGTCTACTGTTTCACCTACCCTATCAGATATATCACTTTAATGTCTTGGGAAGGTCGAAGTCTTTTTTTCCTCTTTCTGATTTCTCGATTAGAGGTTGTCCTTTTGCATCGATGCTCTTAATAAACTCTTATCCGAATATTACCCTTCAGATTGAACCGTTGCCAATGCTTCAGTCTTCAGCTATTCGAACTCTACGATTCTGATGCATGTCTTCATGGACCTGATCGTAGTGTCTTGTTGACTGGTAGAGACAACACTACGATCTTGAAGAGTGTTGATTGGATCATCAATGTAGAACACCTCTTCCTTTCTCTTGTGCAGTGCTTCAACACTGCTGTTTGCCTCAACAACTCTTAGATACTGTTGACTTAACTTCTTTGTTATGGCCCTTTCTGAATAACAAGACACTTCAGATTTGTGGCGTGTCCAACTCAGTTTCTCCTTGTGATCTCCCGTTCACTTATCATCAATGGACTGACCCAATGCTTAATCACTTTAGCCTTGTTCTTCAGAAGCTGTCCAGTGTCTCTGTATGCACTTCATCAGTTCTTTCTTTGTTTGGCAAACACTACAATCCTGGTTGCTTCCAAGATCGTCGTCTTCTATCTATTTGACAGCTACTGCACTTGCTGACTTTCCTTACTCAGTTACTAAAGTATTCTTCTGATCTCCTTGTGGAAGACTTCATCCTGAATGGCTTCACAACTAAATCTGGATGCTAATTGGGTTGGTGCTTAGATCTTCTGTTAGCTTGCTTGCCATTCGTTGAGTGCTCTCTGGTTTCCTTTAAGTTGGATGTAACATTGCAGCTTGAACTAGAGGCTTGGTTTCTTTGGATATTCTAGGAGTGCTCATTTGTTGAGAATCGTATTAGCTCTACGATTCTGCCATGGCATTGTGAGCACAACTATTGTGGTCGTAGTTCTACACTCTACGATTCAGCTTTGGCTGTGCAGACCCTAAGACTTCGGGATCAGATCTTGACACTCTACGATTTCTGTATTTGTGCTCGATGTCTTCATCTGATCTTGCTCGACTATGATCTCTGCATGTAATCAATAGACTCTACGACTCAGAGTGTAGTCTACGATCCTTGACTTGGCTTTGACATCAGTAGACTCTTTGACTCCGAGTGTAGTCTACGTTTCTGACTTGGCTTCGATAGATGTTCGGTCGGCTCGTAGGCAGGCTGTCTCTACGATTGTGAACATGACTACCTCAGTAGACATCGGCTAAGAGGAAGTTCTACTCGACACATTACGATCCTTTCTCGTCTCTCCTGGCAGTCTACGAACTCCGAGATCTACTATCTTACAGACTACGATTCTGCCTCGACAGCTCTCGAGTTCTCCTTAACTCTCTGGCGACTCACGATTTACAGTGCGATGCTTTCGATGATCAGACAAGCCTATCTATTACATCATAAGATCAACCTAACATGCTTGATCTTTCTATATTTATAGTCCTTGTACATCATTTCTTTTTAAGGACTTTACAAAGCTGTTTTGCATATGTAGGATCAACCTAACATATTTGATCAATTCATTCTAAGTCCTTATACATATATTTCTATTATCTATCAAGGGACTTTACAACTTTTCTTAATGCAATCATACTTGCATATTCATTCATATAGATCATAATCAAATCATATGTAATAGGAATAACATTCACATGCTTATTCCTGACAATCTCCCCCTATTTGATTATGGCAAAAACAATAAGTGCATATGAATGTTATGAATGATTCTTATATACAGTGAGCAGCTGTATTTCTAAAATAGATAATCATGAATGTTATTTATAATGATGTGGAATTTAATACACTGACATTTTACATCATGTATCCAGAACATACCTAACTAGTTAGAGATGTACCTCTTTTGGCTCCATGTATGTTTCCAGGATTCTGTTGATTAGCTATTCATCTATTTTGGCCTTCTTGCTCCTGCTCCCCTTGAGATGATGACTTTCCTGCTTTGCTTTGCTCCCCCTCAGATGTATGCTTCTCTTCTCCTTCTAGCACCCCGTCAGCTCCGGCATACATAGGCTCATCATTCTTTGGCTCCCCCTCAGATGATGACTCTGCCTCTTCTTCTGTTGTCTTCTTCTTTGACTTCTTCTCTTGTTTGATCTTCTTGCTCTTCCTTGAATGCCTCTTGCTCTTCCTCTTTCTATGCCTCTTTTTCTCCCCCTTTTTGTCATTAATCATTTGGGAGAGCTGCTCCATGTTGGATAATCATCACATTTATCACCAACAGTCGTATTCATGCATGCAACTAGTTTTAGATAATACATTTTGAGATGCATGGTGGTGAATGTTTGTAAGATTCTTTATTTTAATAACACACCCTTTTTCTTTGATGGTTTCATCATTTGATGGGTTATGTTCACAAGGTTTAAGTGTTCACAGAGTGAGAATCAACTCTACAATTTATATGTATCTAGTTGATTCATGGAGGTGATCAGTTTCTACAAATCATCAAGATGCTCTTGTAGAACTGATCATACTCTGTGTGTTGTCAAACACTTAGAACATAGGTTTATACATACATACTAACCCACCAGCAAAGATTACTTCACATAGAATTAATTTGGCCTGTGATGCTCTTATGACCCATTTCAGATTTCTTTTAAGATATCATCTTCAACCTAAAACTTGGATAGAGAGAAAGTTTATAGACAATTGAGTTTCCATCCTCAGGGTACTTTCTCTCTTCACCTTTTTAGGTAGATTATGACTCCTTGACAGAATACTGTTATAGTTCATAAGGAGGTGCATTCATGATGTACACATTTATAATATTGAGGAACCGTACCTTTTTACTGTCAGTTACTTAACAGTGTTTTATCTTTAATATACTGAGTTTAGGCATTGATGTGCATAGCTTCATATTTTATCCTAACAGCTTGTTGCTCTTGTTGGCCTTTAATCAATCAATCGTGGTCTTGAAGATGCAGGATAGGAGAATCTCAGCATCTTTAGTTCTTTGACATCCTTCAGTTTACAAAGTTTACATCCAGCTGTTGGTTGGCCAGACACAAGTTTGAGAAGTTCTTCTTTCTTCTTTGGATAAGCATTTCTTTGCATGTATGGTCTTTTCATCTTTTTAGGCTAGTGGATGTTTGACTCTTTTCTGTGGATGTCTCTTGATTTTTCTAGCCTGGTCGTCAGACTACAAGATTGACTATGAGCAAGGATTGGTCTTGTTGATATGTTAGTCAAGAACATGAACCAATCTGAGCAGCTTCAGGTGTATATACACATTTAACCTGTACACAATATTTCCAACGTGTGAGCTCATCTATATATAACACGTTACTTACTACTAAACTAAGTTTAGAACAATGTTTGTGCCTAGGATCAGACTCAAATATAGCATGAGAACCTGCTCTGATACCAATTGTTAGTTCCCAATAGGCACAATAGATCTAGAAGGGGGGGGGGGGGGGGGTTGAATAAATCCTTTTTAATTTCAAATACTTTTCTGGTTTATTTTGTATTGCTAATTATTTAGCATATGAAAAACATAATAATATTTTCAAGCACAACGGAATAAGTAAAAGATCACCTTCATTGATATATTCATAATCATACATATATTATTCATAGAGTTAGTTCAATGGTAAGCAGTTAAAACATACATAGGAATTATAACAGTTAATAGACATAATGTAAATGACATAAGGTAAAAGACACAAGGGGTTTTAAGTGGTTCAAAGACTCAAGCTCCTAATCCACTCTTCTGCTTTCAACTAGAAGGATTTCCACTAAGGAAGGGCAGCACCCTGAATCACTAAGATTCCTTCAAGGCCAGCAGCCTTGGGACTCCAGTTCATTAAGAACTCTTCAAGACCAGCAGCCTTGGAACTCCTCTAGTTTCCTAGGAACTCTTCAAGCCCAGCAGGCTTGGAACTTCATTTAGTCCCTCTGGACAAGGACCCCTTCGGCCCTGACTTCTTGTTGAGTTATTTGTTTGTTTGTTGGAGTTGGTGTTGAGCTGCTAAGATGTCTTTATGCTCTGAACATCATCTGTACATATTTTAACACTTGGCGTGATCATCCTTGAAGTGCAGTTGAGTGTTGCATGATGCTCAGCTTCTTCAGTTACTCAACCTCCTCTGATGATCCCTTGATGAACTGCTTTGAAGATCATTCCTCTTGATACGTGATGGCTGCACATGATGGGTTTCTAAGATGACTGTAAGCTCTTCTGTTAGGTACTTAGAAACTTTCTCATTCTTGCCACATGATAACGTTTGTGATCTCCTTTCTTGATACTTGATGCCTTCTCATGATGGACTTGCTAAGATGACTGTGAGCTCTTCTCTATGGTACTTAGAGTCTTTCCATGATGGACATCAAGATGTCATTAATGCTCTTCTTTCTCTCGGTAGTTCAGAACACTCTTCATGTAGTAGAACTCTCACTTCTACATTGTAGAACTCTCACTTCTACTTCTTTCTTTGTATGTCTTTGAGTGTTCTTGGTGGATCGTAGGGTGAGCCTTCGGACTCACTTCCTCACATGGTTTAGAACAGTCCACCGTTACTCCAAACTCGGTAACTCCAGCAACTTTTGATCTTTGAAACTCTAGCAGATTTATACTCATTCCCAATCTTCCCGTTGGAGAGTAGCCATTGAAAGCTCTTTGAAATGCTTCACAGATCTCGAGTTGCTTGGTACAGACTGCAGATGTGACATGATAACTTTTTCTGACTTTCTGATACTACAGTCTACTATTTCACCTACCCTGTTAGTTATATCACTTTAATGTCTTGGGCAGGTCAAAGACTTTATTTCCTCTTTCTGATTTCTCGATTAGAGGTTGTCCTTTTGCATCGATGCTCTCAATAAGCTTTTGTTTGAATATTACCCTTCAGATTGAACCGTTACCAATGCTTCAGTCTTCAGCTATTCGAACTCTACGATTCTGATGCATGTCTTTATGGACCTGATCGTAGTGTCTTGTTGACTGGTAAAGACAACACTACGATCTTGAAGAGTGTTGATTGGATCTTCAATGCAGAACACCTCTTCCTTTCTCTTGTGCAGTGCTTCAACACTTCTGTTTGCCTCAACAGCTCTCAGATACTATTGACTTGACTTCTTTGTTCTGGCCCCTTCTGAATAACAAGACACTTCAAATTTGTGGCGTGTCCAGCTCGCTTTCTCCTTGTAATCTCTCATTCACTTATCATCAATGGACTGACCCAATGCTTAATCACTTTAGCCTTGTTCTTCAGAAGATGTCCAGTGTCTCTGTATGCACTTCATCAGTTCTTTCTTTGTTTGGTAAACACTACGATCCTGGTTGCTTCCAAGATCGTCATCTTCCGCTGTTTGTTGACTCTTACTTCTTGACTTTCCTTAGTCAGTTACTGAAGTCTTCACAACTCAATCTGGATGCTGATTAGGTTGGTGCTTAGATCTTCTGTTAGTTTGCTTGATATTTGTTGAGTGCTTTCAGGTTTCCTTCAAGTTGGATGTAACATTGTAGCTTGAACTAGAGGCTTGGTTCCTTTGGATATTCTGGGAGTGCTCATTCGTTGAGAATCGTATTAGCTCTATGATTCTGCCTTAGCATTGTGATCACAACTGTTGAGGTCGTAGTTCTGCACTCTACGATTCAGCTTTGGTTGTGCAGACCCTACGACTTCGGGATCAGATCTTGACACTCTACGATTTCTGTCTTTGTGCTCGATGTCTTCATCTGATCTTGCTCGGCTACGATCTCTGCATGTAATCAATAGACTCTGCGACTCAAAGTGTAGTCTACGATGCTTGACTTGGCTTTGGCAATAGTAGAGTCTACGACTCCGAGTGTAGTCTACGTTTCTGACATGGCTTCAGCAGATGTTCGGTCAGCTCGTAGGCAGGCTGTCTCTACGATTCTGAACATGACTTCCTCAGCAGACTTCAGCTACGAGGAAGTTCTACTCGACACACTACGGTCCTTCCTCATCTCTCTCCTGACAGTCTACGAACTCCAAGATCTATTATCTTGCAGACTACGATTCTGCCTCGATAGCTCTCGAGTTCTCCTTAACTCTCCTGGCAAACTACGATTTATGGTGCAGTGCTCGACGATCAGACAAGCCTATCTATTACATCATAAGATCAACCTAACATGCTTGATCTTTCTATATTTATAGTCCTTGTACATCATTTCTTTTTAAGGACTTTACAAAGCTGTTTTGCTTATGTAGGATCAACCTAACATATTTGATCAATTCATTCTAAGTCCTTGTACACATATTTTTATTATCTATCAAGGGACTTTACAGCTTTTCTTAATGCAAGCATACTTGCATATTCATTCATATATATCATAATCAAATCATATGTAAATAGGAATAACATTCACATGCTTATTCCTGACAATATATATATATATATATATATATATATATATATTTTTATAAGTTTTGTTTTATTTGATCATAAATAGTGTAAGACCCCAACTTTTATAAATAAAGATGAATTTTTCTATAAATATTATTTTTGAATATTATGGAATAAATTTGATATAATATACCTTATTTGATACCGGTTCTACCTACTCTTTTATTTCTCCTACTTGCTCTCAACGTTTAAATTTGACTCCGGAGAAATTAGACTTTGACTTATCTGTTGAAACTCTGTTGGGAGAAACCTTCATTACATCCAGTGTTTATAAGTTGTGTTTGATTCAAATTGGTACCCTCACGTTACCTGTCGATCTTATCTCTTTGAAAATACTTGCATTTGATGTGATTTTAGGAATCAACTGGTTAACTATTCATCATGCTAAAATTGATTGTTTTCGTAAGGTTATTAGCTTTCATATTCCTAACCAACCTATTATGGCAATCCAAGCAACCAAACCACTAAAGTCAATCACTGTCATATCAAGCCATAAAGCTATTCGTTTATTGAAAAACGGATGTTAAGCTTTCTTAGCTCATGTCACGGATTTAAACAAAAATACGTCAGATTTGAATAATATTTCTATTGTTAATAAATTTCCTAACGTATTTCCTGAAGACTTTCTGGCCTACCCCCAGATGTGAAATTGAATTTTTTATTGACCTTGAACCCGATACAAAAACCCTCAAATATTTTTTACCCAAAAGGAACGTAACATGCGCCAAAGTCGTTGGCTCGAGCTGTTTAAATATTATGACAATACCATTCAATACCATCTTAGAAAAACAAACGTCGTAGCTAACGCGTTGAGTAGAAGACCGTATACGTTTACGAGTACGACGTTGTTAACACAAAAATCCATTTCGTATAACTTACAAAAGATGGAGATAGAGTTAAAGACTCCAGGAACTTACGTGAAGATTGCGAATATATGATTAGAACCAACTTTAATCGATAAAGTTAAAGCCGCTCAAGCTACAGACTCAGAGTTGATGAATGTGAAGAAGAAGGTTCAAGAGGGCGTTATTCTATAATCAAGAATCGACAAAGAGAGGAAATATCAACCCTCGATTTTATTGGTCTATTTGAAATCATTGACCGAGTAGGAACTGTGGCCTATAGACTCGCCTTACCGCCATGTATGTCGCGTGTTCATAACATTTTTTTTAACGTATCGATGTTACGTAAATATATGGACGACCCGAACCACATTATTGAATTAGAACCGGACGAGATAACGGAAGATTTAACGTATGAAGAGGAACCTATTAAAATCTTGGATAAGAAGAAATATATTCTACGCTCTAAGGTTATACCTTAAGAGTTAGAATCTGACAAGGTATCCTCACCTCTTTGACATACCAGGTAGGTACGTAAATTTCGAGGGAAAAATTTCATAATGAGGGGAAATTGTAAGACCCCAAATTTTGTGAATAAAGATTATTTTTCTCAAAATATTTTTTTTAGTATTATGGTGTGGATTTGATATAATGTTAAAGTTGTGGGTAATATTTATAAATTTTATGAACACGGGACATATTTGGCGGTAAAGCGAGTTTATAGGCCATAATTCCTACTCGATCGATGATTAAAAATGGGCCAATAAATCGAGGATTGAGCTTTCCTCTCTTTCCAAATCTCGCAACTCCTTTCCATGAAGCAACATGTAATAACACATGATCTCCAATATTGAATTCCACGTCCTTTCGATGAAGATCAACATAACTCTTTTGTCGATCTTGTGAGGTTTTTATATGTTATCGGATCGTTTGAATCTTTTTCATAGTCATACGTACCAACTCCGGTCCCAACAATGTTGCTTCACCCACCACATCCCAGCATACTGGAGAACGACACTTTCTTCAATACAACGCCTCAAATGGAGCCATGCCAATACTTACTTGATAACTGTTATTGTAGGAAAACTCCACCAATGGTAAGAACTTGTCCCAACTTCATTTGAAGTCAAGGACACAGAGTCTTAATAAATCTTCAAGAGTTTGAATAGTCCTCTCTGACTGCCCGTCCATTTGAGGATGATATGCCGAACTAAATCGTAAATCCATGCCCATAGTTTTTTGCAAACTAACCCAAAATCGTGAAGTGAATCTTGGGTCTCGATTAGAAACTATGGATACTGGCATACCATGCAATCTTACAATCTCGTTTATGTACATACGAGCAAGACGTTCAAGTGTATAGGTTTCTCGCATAGATAAGAAATGAGCAGACTTGGTCAATCTATCAACAATGACCCAAATCGCATCTATGCCTTGAGAAACCTTAGGAAGACCAGTAACAAAATCCATGGTAATGTGCTCCCACTTCCATTCTAGAATTTCAAGTGGTTGCAATGGACCTTTTGGCACTTGATGCTCCGCCTTAACTCGTTGACAAGTTAGACACCTTGAGATAAACCTCGCTATCTCTCTCTTAATATTGCTCCACCAAAATGTATGTCGAAGATCACGATACATTTTGGTACTCCCATGATGGATTGAAAATGGTGTGTTGTGCGCCTCCATCATGATTTTATACTTTAAGTCAGAATCGTTAGGAACACAAAGTCTGTAACGACCGAGAAATTCGGATCTTATTATAAAATGATTTTATTAAATTAAATAATAATAGAATCCTATTCTATGTGTTATCGAGATGGTTGTCATTGTATAACCTATTGATGTTAGAATATCGTAGTATTTGAGCTACGTGGATGAATTAAAGTGTTTGAATTTCCATGATGAAAATAAAAGTTTTTCGAGTGATTTTCTGAAAAACACTATTCATCGGTATTTGCTCGGGATATATTTTTGAATTTCTGAGAAATACATAATGATGGAATAACAAGATAAGATGGATTATGTAATAAAAATCTAGTTATGGAAAAAGTAATAATTCGCTTGTGGACTTAATTTATAAACATTGAGGAAGACGAAGTAGTAATGATTAAGTAATAAGTGTATGATAATTGGTATTGTGCAAAGTAATGAAAACAAGTATAATATGAAGTATTATACGAATTTGTATGAAGGATGAAAAATCGTATATAAATTCTATATGAATTGGAATACGAAAATAATACATAAACTATAGGTATTAAGTAATGTTAATGGACTTGGAAGATTGGTTAACAATTATATTCAAGTCCAAGTAGATTAAAGGGTGAGGGCCAATTAATGGTTAAACAAGTTAAGGTTTATTAATGCAAAGCCCAAAGGATGATTTAATGTAAGCCCAAGATAGAATCCATTAGTTGTATGACCCATGGGGCAAACCATATTAATATGGTTATTGTGGTGACCAAGACTTAGGAGTAATGACCAAGACTTTGAAGTAATGGCCCAGTATAGGATAAGAGAGTGATTAGCAAGTAATGAATAGTAAGGAGGTGGCTTAAGGAGGTGGGATGATTTAACGACCAAATTACCCTAGCTTTGCAATTTCTATAAATATAGGAGGCATACAAGCCATTTAACACTTGTTCAAATTATCCAACATTTCAAAAGTGCTTAAGTTTTAGAGAGAATAAGCAACAATAAGTCATTCCATAAGTAAGAAGAAGAAGAAAGCTACCTTATCAAGACTACAAAAAGTAAGACTTCTTCTCTATTATCTTCTATCTTTACCATGATAAGTGGATAAGAAAAGTTGGAATTAAAGAACATGGATGTTAAGAAGTAAGAAGAATGAGAAAGAAATGAACTTAAGCCACATAAGTTGGCAATAAGTCATTTGAATTTATAAAAGTTATAAACTTATTTTAAGTTAACCTTGAATATTAAGTATGAAAATATGATCTTGTAATGAGAGAAGTGAATTAAGAACTTATATGATTATATGTATCATGTATACATAAGTAAAGTTATATGTGAAAAAAAACATGTAAAGCATGATGATTAAGAAACTCTAATTGTCATAAGTCATGAATAATCAAATCTTAAGTAGTTTATAATTTGACAAGTTATAAGCTCATGAAGAATAAGTCAAAATCCAACAATGAATACAAGTTGTTGTATTAAGTATGTTAAGATGTTCACATGATGAATGAAGTTCATTTGTAATGTTGAACAAATCATAAGAATGAAGAATTGCCGGAATTTGCACGATTGGACGATAAATGTCGAATTCGTAAAATTCTCGGAATAGAAGTCAAATTTTGTGTTTGATCACGGAACCATTGTTTTCCAATAGAGACAAGTCATATTTGGCATTTAAGAGTTGCGAACTCAAAAATGACCGGATTCCGACTTAGAACGAAGAAACGAGCGCTGAACGTTCACGAACGTTTATCGTTTTCGTTAAAATGAACAAATAGGTGAATTTTTAGCAAAAGAAGTCAAATTGATAAAATTCTTACATGAACATGTAGACTACATAATTTGTGAACCGTAGGCTTTTGAATGAGCCAATTCGGACTTATAACGAAGAAGTTATGCGTCCGGGAAGTTCACAAAATTCACAAACTGAATTTGTTTTCTGGTGCACAGAGTTGGTGCCGCGGCGCCACCCAAGGCAAAATGAGTCGCTCCGCAGCGCGTAACAGTGTCCGAGTACACTGCAAGAGTTTTCCGCAGCGTGAACAATAGTACAATATGTGGCGCCGCAGCGCCATGTACAGTACAAAAATCTTCTGGAGAGTGGCACCGCAGCACGACCCATTAAGTAAGGACTCACGCCGCAGCGCCAAGTCCGAGACAGAGATACTATAAGCTCGTGCCGTAGTGCGAGATGTAAGTATAAAGACGGCGCCACAGCGCCAGTCTCAGAACAAAGATAGTAATGAAGGTTTCTAAGTACAAAGAAAGAAAAGCTAATTGATAAATAAGTACACACAACTTAAGGAATGTAATGTAACATTGTTAAACTTTGTTAAACCTTAAGGATGTTGTATAAAGGTTGAGATAACCTAGTCGAATATAATGCAAGGATAATGATAAACCAGAATGAATAGTAACTGAATCTAAAACACACTTAGATTGAGATAAAGGATACAATATAGTCATATATATACTTGATTATATGTGACCTAATGTGAGGCATTATGTGATCATGTATTGTAGACACTTGAACGACTTGAACATAAAGTTAATATACCGTAGCAGACGCTAAAGGCAAGTATTCTAACTCTTGTCTCAGTTCAATCTGAACAAGTTTTTGAAGTTCATGTATTCTTTCGCATGAATTGAGGTATGTTGAAGTTAAAGCCAATTCCTTTCGCTAGACTTGATGTATTGATAATCTATTCATTTATTATTATCAAATGTTGCTATCTTTTGTCAACTACTTGATATGGTTTTCAAAAGAAGACTGAAATGTTAAACAAATGTTTTGTCGGTAAAACGACAGGCACGTGATGTGATGCCCCCAAAATAGGTATACATCACCCATTCTGAGTTGTCAATGGTACAGAAACAACTACAACTTTATTATTACAACAGTAAAACTGTGAGTTTGAATACAAATATTATCTTCTAGACAATATCTATACTCAATTAAATTCTCATCATATTTATTGATACATTATTTTACAAAAATGGTGAGGACTACTAAACAACTCTCTCTAGAACTTTCATTCCATACCCCGACTCGTACTCGCTATATTCTCGCCTCCTGAGAAGAAAAATGGAACAAAAAGGAAAAGGGTGAGCTCAACTAGCCCAGTAAAGAATATTATGACTAAGATAATATAAAACCAATTATCGTTAGTCTTCAACAGGGAAAAATCTAATAGAATACAATAGACAACAAATTTTAAATCAATATTCGCAAATGAAAAATAATAATTCATTAGAAGAGTTAAGTAGAGAATGCAAACTACTATCTTCTATGTATGAATTTAAAAGTTCATCGTCTATCTTTTATCCTGTAACATCAATCAATATATATCTGGAATCAAATATTCATCTTTTGCACTACTGAGCCAAAGATATTCATCGATTAATCATGTTCATCTAAACACTGTTCATCTTTGCACTCTGGGCCAAAGATATTCTTGAAAATCATTCATCTTTTACTACAAGGCCAAAGATATTCCATAATATCATCATTTAAGATGAAGATGATGAAAATATTTTTAAAGAAACGAATCCGGTGAAACAAAATGACAAGGATTAAGGATTAAGGATTCGTACTTTGTTTTATCCACGTCCAAAATACCTCAAAAATAATCACGGTGGTGTAAAATTCAAGAATGATCAAAACATGGATACAATCAAAGCTAGTATCCGAATAGATATTTTGGACGAAAAGAAAATTTTTCATTTTTCGATGAATAGTCTTAGTATTAAGTGAATAATGTCGATATCGTGAATAGTCTTGATATCGTGAATAGTAACTCAGACACCAAAAGTTTCAAATTTGATAAAAACTTGGATCAATATTTCAACATAATGATATTGAAGAAATAATATCATTACGAAAAAAATAATATCCCTTACCTCGAAAGACAATATTTCTAGTTGAAACACCTTAGGATATAGGTTATGACTTGAACTTGCACCGTATAGCAATACTCAAAGTATAATCAAAATACTCACAAGAATAAACTCGATAATATAGAGAGAAAACTTGATTTACAGTGCGATTTTCAATTCTAACTTAAGCACCTATTTATAGGAAAATGCTTAGAACACCAAAGTAGAAAATTTAATATAATATTAATATATATAAAATTTTTCCTCGCACACTCTTATAAACTGAAATCAGCTCATTTCAACAACCAACCAAGCCCACCAAACATATCAAAAACGTTTTCTAATTTAAATTATTTTAAACTTCCAAAATCAATTATTTGAACTTGAACTTCAATAATTCATAATAAATAGCCCTTTTATCAGAAAATTCGAATCATGAGTTTTTATAGGAAATTCAATTCTCTACAACTTTGTAGAAGAAAGTTTTCCCAAATTCCAAACAGAAATTGACCGAAATCCACAAACCGGCGATTTTACATGCTATAATCAAATTTCGATCGATAAATGGGGTCCAATCAGGCATGTTTAACATGTTTTAAACATTTATTGCAACAAAAATACTCTTCCTCCTCGTATACTCATATATCCCACATTTGTTGTAAAAATATCACCATTATTATATTATTAAAATATAATAATACATTTAAATGAATTATCTTATCGAGGAAAAAGATAAAATTTCAATTTTCAACAATTGTCACATTAAAATTTTTCTCCATCTATATCCACATAAAATCAATATTTTCCTCATCATATGAATCAATAATTAATTATTCACAAATAATATTACGAATAATAATATTAACAACCAGCGGTTCAGGAAAGAGGGGCTTTCGATAAGAATTTCTCCTTCTTGGCCAGCATGAATTAGGTGACCAAACCTCTCCTTAGATGTAACTTTCTAGACATTGCCAATAATGTTATCTAATAATATTATTCGGATAATATGAATTATTGCATCGATAATGAAAATCTTTGTGTAATGACAATTATTGAAACAACAACAATATAAAATATTAACGCAGGAATTATTAAATCAATAAAATCTTTGAGCGATAATTCTGTAACCATTATTAAGTAGTGCCTTCTTACGTAAGAATCAATAATTGATGCAATACCATGTGCTCTCGTATATTTTAACCACAAGAGTATTTTAACGAGATTAATTGGTAACAACTACTGGCAGTTATTTTTAAACCACTTATATTTGTCGTTTTCTTCATCCAATCGCTTTCAGTTATGGGGCCCACAAAATCTTTAAGGCCGTCGTGCGAATATTCCTCGGCAATGAGAAGAATATTCCACGACCAAACGAATATTCCCAGACAACAATGAATATTTTATAACCACTTGCTTATTTTGAAATATTTGTGTATTTTACCCATAACTATTCACATTAATCAAATCAACCCTTACTATTTCAAAATAATAAATGGAGAAAATTAAATTTCATTAATAATAAGTTGGGGTCTTACACGTGAGGTTGCCAAATGCTTAAACGTGCATACGTTTAATGGATGTAGTGTTGATCAACATAGAGTACAATAATAAGTGATCACCTAGAAGTGCTCGTAAAGTAATATTGGGCTTACTGGACTTGCTTAGGGTTGTCCTTTTCGAATAAAGAATGAATACTCAGGTCTTTGACCGGAGTGAATGTTTTACTAAATATTGTTATTATTGTAAACCATTTTGAAAGAAAAGATGAAGTGCTATTTTGAATTATTAATAGTACTTCATAACTATTGTTCAATTATTGAAGATATCGATTTGTATGTGTCGAGCATGTTATTATTAAATTGTTATACTTGTTTGAGCTAGTTATGCTCACTCTTGCTTGAACCATATGAATGCATTAAAAGATGAACATCTGAAGGATCAAAAAGGATAAAGGAAAAGCTAAAGGCGACATTACTAAAGTCATCTTGTAATAGTATAGGTCTATTGTTGTAATGTAGCGATATTATGACAAAGAACCTCAGAATGGGTATAGAACTTGGGAAATGTAAAAATTACTTTAAATATATAGAAGTTATGTTAGTTCTTTGAGACTTTTCAATTGAATGAATGTATGAATGTTATGCAAGATAGCACCATCATCGGGTTGGAAGATACCCGGTTTGGGGCGCCACAAATTGGTATCAAAGCCTAGGTTATAAAACTTAAGGGGGAAAGTAGAACCTTAAGTCATAACCTTACGAAAGAATAAAGAAGTAAAAGATGGAAAGTAACCTTATAAAATTGCATTATATTATGTTATGTATTTGTATTATTTTACTGATGTTTACTAATCAAACTATATTGTCTTATTGTAGATGTCAGGAGAAAATGATATGTATAGGGATATACATATAGTGAGTGAGGATTCGGTTAATCGGGTAGAGATACTACCAAATCCCATAGCAGTAGAACTAGAGTTGGTGACAATCGAGTCTGGAGACTCGGAAGATTTAGACTACATGTCTATATTTGATGGCATGCTAGAGGAGAAAGTGGACGTGATGTCCTTTGACCAGGTTCCACCTACAGAGGAGTTGTCTAGGGTGGAATCAATGAAGGCACTATTTATGTCGGTATTGGATAAGAATGTCCATTACTGCCAAGAGGTTAAGGAGTTTAAAGAGGAACTCCAAGCTATCCGTGAGGACAAGGCTAGCATGGAGGGAATGTGGGAAGAGGAGCATGATGATAGAGGTCTACCTAAGGACATGGTCCGAGAGCTGAAATGTGAAGTCTTTGAGCTCAAGCAGGAGCTAAAGACTAAGCAGTGGAAGTTGGAGAGGATGTCCTATATACATAGGAGTTCTCATGTAGACTTCCAAGAACGGTAGTGGGTATCGAGATAGAAGCGGACGGACCCAGAGCACACTATCGATGAGATGTTATTATCGATGCGGCGACAAAAAGATTTCGAGAATGCCCTACGACAGATGTAGTCTAGCAATAGCTAGAGTAGAATAGATATATAAATATTATGTATCTAGTAGTGACGTAAAACCCTCTTTTGTATAACAAAGGGTAGTCTTTTGTAAATTCTAATTTTTGGAAAGTAATTGCGGGATGGTAATGTAATAAGCTAAGGCTAGGTAATGTAAACAATGTAGTGTTAAAACTACAAGTTATGAATCAATATAAGTCTTTTTATGGATTATGTTGAGTAATGGGTATGAGTTATTGTTGTATTACAAATAATAACAAATCAACAAGAATAATGTAATAATGATGTGTTGTTTTCTTAACAGCGAAATGCCACCAAGAAGTAGACAACGAAATCGGTATTAATGTTAACCAACCCAGAGGTGGTCCTGGGTTAATCAATGCAGGGAGTTCGTTAATCTTTTAACTACCGCATTCAAAAAACAGGGCTAATGTACCGTGATTCACAGAGTAATCTGAGCTACTACTTTTAAGGACTTTAAAAGTGTAGGTCATTTGGAGTTCAAAGGAACTACGAGACCTATAGAAGCCAGGACTTGGGTAAAAGAAATTGAGAAAGCATTTGTAATAACAAATGTTGAGGAGGGTTAAAGGTTGCCTTTGCAACCTATTTGATGAAAGGAGAGGCCAACTTACGGTGGGAGGTAAACCCGTGTTAGGGGCGATATAGGAAACCTAACGTGGGAGAGGTTCAATGAGATTTTCTTCGAGAACTATTTTCCCACGTGGGAGAGGTTCCCCAATATGCTGCCAAGTTTAATGAACTGGCACGATTCGCTACACATCAAGTGGACACTGAAGTGAGAAAGGCTAGAAGATTTGAGCAGGGCTTGAAACCCTGGCTCTATAGCCGAATCTCTGTGTTCCAAAGTACTTCCTTTGAAACCATACTAGAAAAGGCAATAATTGCCGAAGGTGGGAATGAGGCTCTCAGCCAGTACCACAAAGATAAGAAAAACAAGGATAAGGTTGATGGAGGAACCAAGACCGAGGGAGCCAGTGAAAGTGGCAACGGTCAGAAGAGGAAGGGCTTTAACTCTGGGAATACAGGAGTAAAACAAGGGGATTCTAAGAGGAGGATGGAGGCCTGTAAAACCTGTGGGAAGACTCACTTGGGAGTCTGTCTCAAAGGAAAGGTGATTTGTTATAATTGTGGATAGGAAGGGCACATTTCTCCTAACTATCCAAATCCGAAGAAAAATCACGGATGTTTTGTATGTGGATAAACTGACCACATAGCAAATAATTGCCCGAAGAAGGGGACAGAAGGAAATAAGGGAACTAATAACGGTAAGTTAGCTATTAGTGGTCTAGCTCAGTCGGGGAAATCAATGGCCCGCACTTTTAATATGACGGTCCAAGATGCGGTGGCATCAGGGGATGTAGTTGCAGGTATTATTCCGATCAACAATATAAATGCATACGTGCTATTTGATTCGGGTGCTACTTGTTCGTTTATAGCATGTGATTTTTCTAGACGACTAGAATTATTTTCCAAAAAATTGCATATACCTTTGAAGATTAAGGTAGCAAACGAAGAGATAATTCCTGTTAAAGATATTCATAAGAGTTGTTGCATAGATGTACGTGGTTGTAAGTTATCGGTAGATTTAATACTGATAAAGTTAGGAGAATTCGACGTAATTCTCGGAATGGATTGGTTGATTAGCCATGGAGCAATTATAGACTACCAAAAGAAATGTGTGAGAATCAGGACGTTGAAGCAACCTCCTGTAGTATTTTACAGTAGTAAATTACCGGGACGTCCGTGTTGCCTTACGATGACACAAACTAGAAAACTTTTAAGGAAAGGTTGTGTAGGTTACCTATGCCATTTTGTTGATACCCAGAAAGTGGGAGCAACCATGGAACAAATACCTATAGTAAACGAATTCATGGATGTATTTCCAAGTGAGTTCTGGGTTTCTGCATGGGATAGGGAGATCGAATTTGTGATGAACAACATGCTGTGGAGCTAAGACCTTAGGTCTCAAGGGCACCGTACCGTATGGCGCCTGTTGAAATGAAAGAACTAATGGTTCAGTTACAGGAACTATTGGACAAAAAGTATATTCAACCAAGTGTTTCTCCGTGGGGGGCATCAGTGTTGTTTGTCAAGAAGAAAGACGGATCGTTAAGGCTTTGTATCGACTATCGGGAGTTGAACAAGTTAACGATAAAGAATAAATACCCATTGCCCAAGATCGATGATCTATTTGATCAATTGAAAGGGGCAAAGTATTTTTCTAAAATAGATTTGTGGATGGGGTATCATCAGTTGAAGGTTAGGAAGGAAGATGTACCAAAGATTGCATTCAGGACTCGTTATGGTCATTACGAGTTTCTGGTGATGTCATTTGGGTTGACAAATGCACCAGCTGCATTTATGGATATGATGAACAGAGTGTTCAAACTATATTTGGAAAAGTTTGTCGTGGTGTTTATTGATGATATTCTAGTCTATTCTAAGACGCCAGAAGATCATGCTGAACACTTAAGATTACTGTCGGAGACACTAAGGAAGGTGAAGTTATATGCGAAATTCACCAAATGTGAATTTTGGCTGGAAAAGGGGCAGTTTTTAGGTCATGTAATTGACCAAGATGGGATTTTAGTTGATCCTGTGAAGGTGGAAACAATAATGAATTGGGAACAACCGAAAACGCCGACTGAGGTGCGGAGTTTCCTAGGGTTAGCAGGGACCTATCGAAGATTTATCCAAGATTTTTCTAAGATAGCTACGTCGTTGACTAATTTAACAAGGAAGACGATGAAATACGTATGGACTGATAAATGTGAAGACAGTTTTCAAGAACTGAAGAAAAGATTAAGTGAAGCGCCTGTTTTGTCATTGCCAGATGACACAGGAAATTTTGTAGTGTATAGTGATGCTTCACATAGAGGACTTGGTTGTGTGCTTATGCAGCATGGCAAAGTCATTGCGTATGCATCTCGACAGTTGAAGGATTATGAGAAAGTTTATCCTACTCATGATCTGGAACTGGCCGCGGTAGTGTTTTCCCTAAAGATATGGAGACATTATCTTTATGGGGAAAATGTGAGATATATACGGACCATAAAAGTCTAAAATATATCTTCACTCAGAAGGAGTTGAATATGAGACAGAGAAGATGGCTGGAGTTGATAAAGGATTATGATTGTGAAATCTTGTATCACCCTAGAAAGGCTAATGTAGTTGCCGACACCTTAAGTAGAAAGGGTCGGGAAAAAATTGTCTATGTTAACGGCTCAAAATGAGTTAATAACAGAGATGGCTAGAATGAAAATAAAAGTCAAGACACCGAGTGATTCGGGGCAGTTACTCTTTGCGACGGAGATGCAATCTACCATCGTAGAAAGAGTTAAGGAGGTACAACTCAAGACGAACGAGTGTAACCAAATGAAGAAGCGGTTATCCGAGAAGGAAGATTCTAAGTATAGTCTTGATAATGAGGGATTATTAAGATTTGAGGGAAGAATTTGGGTTCCGAATGAGGCAAAATTAAAGGAGCAAGTGTTACAAGAAGCTCATAGTTTGAGGTACTCGATACATCCTGGTAGCACTAAGATATATCAAGACCTTCGACAGAGTTTTTGGTGGCCAAACATGAAGAGAGAAATAGTAGAGAACGTGAGTAGGTGCTTGACTTGTCAAAAAGTTAAGGCCGAACATCAACGACCTAGTGGCTTATTACAGTCATTGGAGATTTCAGAATGGAAGTGGGAACATATCACGATGGATTTCGTGGTGGGACTTCCGATGACGAATAAAGGGTACGATTTGATTTGGGTAATAGTGGATCGGTTGACGAAGTCGGCTCACTTTTTGCCAATTAGGATCAAGTATAACTTAGACCAGTTAGCTAAACTTTATGTTAAGGAAATCATTTCCAGACATGGAGTACCAGTATCGATTGTGTCAGATCGTGATCCATGATTCACATCGAATTTTTGGAGGAGTTTGCAAGAACAGTTGGGAACACAGCTGAGGTTAAGCACAACTTATCATCCACAAACCAATGGACAGAGAGAGAGGATAATTCAGACGTTAGAAGACCTGTTGAGGTCTTGCGTCATGGATTTCAAGGGTAGTTGGGATGATCACCTACCACTAGTAGAGTTTGCATATAACAACAGTTATCATACAAGCATAGGCATGCTACCGTACGAAGCGTTGTATGGAAGAAAATACAGAACACCATTGTGTTGGGATGAGGTGGGAGAACGTCAGATGCTAGGACCAGAATTGGTACAACAGATAGTGGATGTGGTAAAATTAATTCTGATGCGTCTCGTCACAGCTCAGGACAGACATAAGAATTTTGCGGACTCACATAGACTACGTCGAGAGTTTGAAGTGAGTTTATATATGTTTCTAGAGGTATCTCCCTGGAAAGGAAAGATACGCTTTGGAAAGAAAAGAAAGTAAAGCCCAAGGTTTATAGGACCTTTTGAGGTATTAAAACGGGTGGGAGAGGTAGCTTATATGATAGCATTACCTCCAGACCTAGAACGAATACATAACGTGTTTCACGTATCTGTATTACATCCATATAAGCCAGACTATAAGCATGTAATCGAGTATGAGCCGATTCATATCGAGAAAGACTTAACATATGAAGAGTCGCCGATGCAGATCATTGATAGGAAGGAATAAGTTCTGAGGAACAAGGTAATACCATCATTAAAGGTATTATGGAAGAACCACGATGCTGAAGAAGCAACGTGGGAACTAGAAGAAAAGATGAAGAAAAATTTTCCCCATCTATTTGATTAAAAGTAAGACGAGATTTTGAGGACATAATCTTTATAAGGGGGGAAGAATGTAACGACCGAGAAATTCGGATCTTATTATAAAATGATTTTATTAAATTAAATAATAATAGAATCCTATTCTATGTGTTATCGAGATGGTTGTCATTGTATAACCTATTGATGTTAGAATATCGTAGTATTTGAGCTACGTGGATGAATTAATGTGTTTGAATTTCCAAGACGAAAATAAAAAAATTTCGAGAGATTTTCTGAAAAACACTATTCATCGATATTTGCTCGGGATATATTTTTGAATTTCCGAGAAATACGTAATGATGGAATAACAAGATAAGATGGATTATGTAATAAAAATCTAGTTATGGAAAAAGTAATAATTTGCTTGTGGACTTAATTTATAAACATTAAGGAAGGCGAAGTAGTAATGAATAAGTAATAAGTGTATGATAATTGGTATTGTGCAAAGTAATGAAAAAAAGTATAATACAAAGTATTATACGAGTTTGTATGAAGGATGAAAATCGTATATAAATTCTATATGAATTGGAATACGAAAATAATACATAAACTATAGGTATTAAGTAATGTTAATGGACTTGGAAGATTGGTTAACAATTATATTCAAGTCCAAGTAGATTAAAGGGTGAGGCCCATTTAATGGTTAAACAAGTTAAGGTTTATTAATGCAAAGCCCAAAGGATGATTTAATGTAAGCCCAAGATAGAATCCATGTGTTGTATAACCCATAGGGCAAACCATATTAATATGGTTATTGTGGTGACCAAGACTTAGGAGTAATGACCAAGACTTTGAAGTAATGGCTAAGTATAGGATAAGAGAGTGATTAGAAAGTAATGAATAGTAAGGAGGTGGCTTAAGGAGGTGGGATGATTTAATGACCAAATTACCCTAGCTTTGCAATTTCTATAAATATAGGAGGCTTACAAGCCATTTAACACTTGTTCAAATAATACAACATTTCAAAAGTGCTTAAGTGTTAGAGAGAATAAGCTACAATAAGTCATTCCATAAGTAAGAAGAAGAAGAAAGCTACCTTATCAAGACTACAAAAAGTAAGACTTCTTCTCTATTATCTTCTATCTCTACCATGATAGGTGGATAAGAAAAGTTGGAATTAAGGAACATGGATGTTAAGAAGTAAGAAGAATGAGTAAGAAATGAACCTAAGCCACATAAGTTGGCAATAAGTCATTTGAATTTATAAAAGTTATAAACTTATTATAAGTTAACCTTGAATGCTAAGTATGAAAATATGATCTTGTAATGAGAGAAGTGAATTAAGAACTTATATGATTATATGTATCATGTATACATAAGTAAAGTTATATGTGAAAAAAAACATGTAAAGTATGATGATTAAGAAACTCTAATGGTCATAAGTCATGAATAATCAAATCTTAAGTAGTTTATAATTTGACAAGTTATAAGCTCATGAAGAATAAGTTAAAATCCAACAATGAATATAAGTTGTTGTATTAAGTATGTTAAGATGTTCACATGATGAATGAAGTTCATTTGTAATGTTGAACAAATCATAAGAATGAAGAATTGCCGGAATTTGCACGATTGGACGATAAACATCGAATTCGTAAAATTCTCGGAATAGAAGTCAAATTTTGTGTTTGATCACGGAACCATTGTTTTCCAATAGAGACAAGTCATATTTGGCATTTAAGAGTTGCGGACTCGAAAATGACCGAATTCCGACTTAGAATGAAGAAATGAGCATTGAACGTTCACGAACGTTTATCGTTTTTGTTAAAAATGAACAAATAGGTGAATTTTTAGCAAAAGAAGTCAAATAGATAAAATTCTTACATTAACATGTAGATTACGTAATTTGTGAACCGTAGGCTTTTGAATGAGCCAATTCGGACTTATAACGAAGAAGTTATCCGTCCGGGAAGTTCACAAAATTCACAAACTGAATTTGTTTTCTGGTGCACAGAGTTGGCGCCGAGGCGCCACCCAAGGAAAAATGAGTCACGCCAAGTAGCATAACGGTTGTCTGAGTACCTTTGCAAGAGTTTTCAAAGACGAACCCTAATACAATATGTGCACCGCAGCTGATGCCATGTCTGATCTAAAAATCTTCTAGAGAGTGGCACAGCAGCACGACCCATTAAGTAAGGACTCGCGCCGCAGTACCAAGTCCGAGATAGAGATACTATAAGCTCGTGTCGTAGCGCGAGATGTAAGTATAAAGACGGCGCCGCAGCTCCAGTCTCAGAACAAGGATAGGAATGAAGGTTTCTAAGTACAAAGAAAGAAAAGCTAATTGATAAAGAAGTACACACAACTTAAGGAATGTAATGTAACATTGTTAAACTTTGTTAAACCTTAAGGATGTTGTATAAAGGTTGAGATAACCTAGTCAAATATAATGCAAGGATAATGATAAACCGGAATCAATAGTAACTGAATCTAATACACACTTAGATTGAGATGAAGGATACAATATAGTCATATACATACTTGATTATATGTGACCTAATGTAAGGCATTATGTGATCATGTAATGTAGAGACTTGAACGACTTGAACATAAAGTTAATATACTGTAGCAGACGCTAAAGGCAAGTATTCTAACTCTTGTCTCAGTTCAATCTGAACAAGTTTTTGAAGTTCATGTATTCTTTCTCATGAATTGAGGTATGTTGAAGTTAAAGCTAATTCCTTTGGCTAGACTTGATGTATTGATAATCTATTCATTTATTATTATCAAATGTTGCTATCTTTTGTCAACTACTTGATATGGTTTTCAAAAAAAGATTGAAATGTTTAATAAATGTTTTGTCGGTAAAACGACAGGCACGTGAGGTTGCCAAATGCTTAAACGTGCATACGTTTAATGGATGTAGTGTTGATCAACATAGAGTACAATAGGCTAATCACCTAGAAGTGCTCGTAAGTAATATCGGGCTTACAGACTTTCTTCCGGGTTGTCCTTTTCCAATAAAGAATTAATACTCGAGGTCTTTGACCGGAGTGAATGTTTTACTAAATATTGTTATTATTATTAAACATTTTGAAAGAAAAGATGAAGTGCTATTTTGAATTATCAATAGTACTTCATAACTATTGTTAAGTTATTGAAGATATACGATTTGTATGTGTCAAGCATGTTGTTATTAAATTGTTATACTTGATGAGCTAGTTATGCTCACTCTTGCTTGAAGCATATGAATGCAGCTAAGATTGAACGTCCCGAAGGATCGAAAAAGGATAAAGGAAAAGCTAAAGCAGATTACTAAGCTGTCTTGTAATAGTATAGGTCTATTGTTGTAATGTAACTGATATTATGACAAAGAGCCTTTGTAATGGGTATAGAACCTGGGAAATGTAAATATTACTTTAAATATATAGAAGTTATGTTCGTTCTTTGAGACTTTTCAATTGAATGAATGTATGAATGTTGTACAGTATAGCACCATCTGTCGGGTTGGAAGATACCCGGATTTGGGGGTGCTACAAAGTCTGGAGTTGACTCGAAGTATTCCTTCTTCATCGATTCTTGCTTTCGGAATAGCACTTTCTTGCACTTTCTTCCTCATACGCATCAGCTCCAGGTCTGTAGCTTGAGCAGCTTTAACTTTATCTATTAAAGTCGATTCAACTCGTATATTCACCAGCATCACATGGGTCCCTGGAGTCTTTAACTCTATCTCCATCCTTTGTAAGTCATACAAAATGGGCCTTTGCGTTGACAATATCGCACTCGTACCCGCATATGATCTTCTACTCAATGCATCAGCTACCTACGTTCGTTTTTCCGGGATGGTATTGAATGGTATGATCGTAATCTTTCAATAGCTCAAGCCATCGTCGTTGCCGCATGTTGAGTTCCTTTTGAGTGAAGAAATATTTGAGGCTTTTATGATCCGCATAAATCTCCACGTTCTCTCCATACAGGTAATGCCACCAAATCTTAAGCGCAAAAATGACAGCTGCCAACTCTAGATCATGAGTAGGATAATTCCTCTCATATTCTTTGAGTTATCATGAGGCATAATCTATGACTTTCCCATGTTGCATGAGAACACATACTAACCCTTTGCCTGAAGCATCACTAAAGATGACAAATCCCTCCGAGCCAGATGGTATTGTCAGAACAGGTGATGAAATGAGTCTCCTCTTGAGCTCTTGAAAACTCTTCTCACATTCCTGGCTCCAATTGAATTTTATATCTTTCCGAGTCAGCTGAGTTAATGGAGTAGTGATTCGAGAAAACCCTTCTACGAATCTCTGATAATAACCAGCTAAGCCGAGAAAGCTACGTGCCGATCAACGACTTAGGTTACTCGACTTTGAATTGCTTTAATCTTTGTCGGGTCAACATATATTCCATGATTTGATATCACGTGCCCAAGGAATGCTACTTCCTCAAGCCAGAACTCGCATTTCTTCAACTTGTCATATAACTTGTTTTCAGGAAGCTTTTGGAGTATCAGCCTCAAGTGTTGCTCATGATCTTCACGGCTTTTGGAGTAAATGACGATGTCATCAATAAAGACGACCACAAAGTGATCCAAATATTCCTTTAATACTCGGTTCATCATATCCATGAAGGCATCAGGAGCATTAGTCAATCCAAAAGACATGACTAGGAATTCGTAATGCCCATACCGAGTTCTAAATGTAGTCTTTGGAATGTCATCAGTTTTAATCTTTAACTGATGATATCCAGAATAAAGATCGATCTTTGAAAAGAATTTGGCGCCTTACAACTGGTCAAACAGGTCATCAATGCGTGGCAACGGGTACCTATTTTTGATGGTGACATGATTCAACTCCCGATAATCAATACAAATTCACATACTTCCATCTTTCTTCTTCACGAATAGAATAGGAGCACCCCAAGGAGACGTACTAGGTCGAATGAAACCTATGTCTAACAATTCTTGCAGTTGGGTTTTTAACTCCTGAAGTTCAATAGGAGCCATTCGATATGGGGCTTTGGAAATGTGTTTTATTCCAGGTTCAAGGTCGATACCAAACTCGATTTCACGCTCCGGGGGTAGGCCAAGAAGTTTTTTCGGGAATACGTTAGGAAATTTATTAACAATAGAAATATCATTCAAATTTGATGTATTTTTGTTTAAATCTGTGACATGAGCTAAGAAAGCTTGACATCAGTTTTTTAATAAACGAATAGCTTTATGGCTTGAGATCACCGTGATTGATTTTAATGGTTTGGTCGCTTGAATTCGCATAATAGGTTGTCTAGGAATATGAAAGCTAACAACCTTACGAAAACAATCAATTTTAGCATTCTGAGTAGTTAACCAATCAATCTCTAGAATCACGTCAAATGCAAGTATTTTTAAGGAGATAAGATCGACAGGTAACGTGCGGTTACCGATTTAAATCAAATAAGACTTATAAACAGTGGATGTAATGAAGGTTTCTCCCAGGGGAGATTCAACAGATAAGTCAAAGTCTAATTTCTCTGGAGTCAAATTTAAACGTTGAGCACAAGTAGGAGAAATAAAAGAATGGGTAGAACCGGTATCAAATAAGGTATAGATTTCGCTAGAGTTTATGATTAGCTTATCCGTGATCATCTCGTTTGGATTCCTTGCTTTTTGTGAGGTTATGAAAAATGCTCTTCCTTAACTACCGGTTTTGTATTGTCTGGGATGGCCTTTGATGCCTCCATCCCAGCTGGACTTGACTTTGGTGCACGACAAAATTGGGCTAGGTGACCTTCTCTTCCACAATTATAATATGCTTTGGAGTGCTGCGTACAGTTTGGACTGATGTGTCTCTCCCCTCCGCATTTGTAACATACAACCGACGGTGGTTCTCCGTCCTCAACAATAAGTGTTGGTGATGACGTCTTTCCATCATTGTTAAATCTCCTCTTCTTAAAATTTCCACTTCTATTATCTTAGCCATGATTTCCACCGAAGTGGTTACCCTTTTCTAGCATGTTGATTCCCTCCACGTTTGTTGTCACCGCTTTGATGACTGCTACCACTGGTATTATCATTTTGTCGGTTGCTCTCTCTAGGTTGGGTTGACTCGTTATCGCGCTCCAATAATTGAGCCCTATTTACAACATCTGAATACAAACACAGTTTGTGAGAAATTAGGTATTGACGTATCTCGGGTTTCAAACCTCTTAGAAACATTCGCGTTATTCTCTCCTCATTATCAACCAAGTGGGACGCAAACCGGGAAAACTCGACAAACATAGCTTCGTACTGTGACACGGTCATATTGTTCTGCTCCAGCTTGATGAACTCTACCTCCTTCATATGACGAATACTTTCGGGAAAGTACTTGTCGTTGAACCGTTCTTGGAATTTCTCCCAAGACATCTTCAGTGCGGTAGGTTGAGTACGCTTTACCGATTCCCACCAGTAATCTGCCTCTCCTCGCATCATAAAGGTGGCAAAGGGAACCTTTTGCTCCTCGGAGCATCCCAAGACATCAAATATCTTGGTGATCTGCTTTATCCATGTCTCCGCCTTAAGTGGTTTTGGCTCTCCAATAAACTCCGGTGGTCCCAACTCCTTGAACTATTTAGCGGTGATCGTCCGAGAGTTGCCAGTGTTTCCACCTGCATTTTGAACAGGAGCCGCTCTCGCCTGATGTTGCATGAATTGCATAAAGCCTCTGAACATCCCATTGTTCATCATTTGGTCAGCGTTGTTATTTTCTTAAGGATTATTGCCATCCTGATGCCCATTATCCTGAGTATTAATCGTTGGTGACTCAACGGTCTCATGTGCTTCATTGCTTATCTCAATATTTTTGGATGCCATTTCCAAATACTGCCAGAAAACAAGGGTTAATTGACATGTCACATATTATCCCTATACTCTGACCGACAAATTAAATACCAAATAAACTTAGGTAGGTCATACTAGTGAAGGAATTCCCCGTCTTTCCCATCCTAGTTCTTGTCTCACATCTCAGCCAAGGATCATATCCCTAAGCTTTGATACCAACTGTGACACCCCCAAAATAGGTATACAACATCCATCTTGAGTCGCCAAATACATAGTACATAATTTAAATACAAACTTCTTTTATACAGTACGACAAAACGTAGCTGAGAGTTTCAAAACGGATAGTGTCTCGTAGAAAGTATCCAAACTCAAATAAAGTCCTCATTACAATTATTATCACACTATTTCACTGAATAGTGAGGACTACTAATGCAAACATCTGGAGCGTCACACCGTTCCTCGACTAGTCCCACCTACGTTCTAATTTCCTGAAGAGAACAATGAAAGAAAAAAGGTGACCTCAACTAGCCCAGTAAGAAATATTATGACTCAGATAATGCAGAATAAATTATCGTTAGCCTTCAACAATGTTAAACTGATAAAATATAATAAACATCAAGTTTAATTACAGCGGAACAAGCAATACATTAGAAGAGTCAAGTAGAGCATGAGATCTACTATCTTCTATGATTTAAAAAGTTTATCATCAATTTTATCGCTGAGACTCAGCTTAATAAATAAACCACATCATCGAATCATCCCTGCACTACGGGCCAAGAATATTCATGTCATCATCAATGGTCATGATTATACCGAATAATCCCTGGTCATAATCATACCAACAACTGTCCATCAATGCACTACAGGTCAATGATGATTTTTACCACCTCATTTGTAACATTACGGTTATGATTATACCGAATAATCCCTGGTCATAATCATACCAATCAATAGTACATCTATGCACGTAAGCCACATATGACTTTTATCACAATATAAGCATGAGGATGATGACAATGATATAAGAATTCAATTAAAAGAAAGCAAAGGATAAATTTTTAAAGATTATAACTTAATTTATCCAGAATTCAATAATGTCCAAATTGTCAACATGATACTATTTTGTGGAGTAAAATTCAAGAATAATATTGTATCAAAAATGATTTGGACAGCAAAGAAATCAATTTTTGTCATGAATAATTCCCCGGGTGAATAGTACTTCAGGAATAGTACCCCGTGAATAGTACTTTGTGAATAGTTCTCATGAATAGTACTTTGTGAATAGTACCTATGAATAGTATTTTGTGAATATTACCATAAAAATAAATACTACACATGGACAGTACTCCGGCATGAAAAGCTTTAAGTTTAACAAGAATGTGCAGAAAATATCCTTGTGAAACGATACTAGGTGAAGCGTAAATTTCAAGGATATTCTACTAATTTCACGGAGTATAGAAGTAATACTTTAACAAAATGAGGGTATAATCAGGAATACGAGACGAAATAATATTACTCATATACTACATAGTATGGAAGACAATATTATTCCTATGAATACTGAAAAAAAATATCCCTTACCTCAGAAGAAGACTGGATACTAGAATAGTGAGGTAGCAGACTTCTCTTCTACTTTCTCTCTAAAGCTTCTCTTTCTATAATTGCTCTTGTGATTCTTAGTGAATTGGTGAGAAGGAAAGAAGAATGAACTTCTATTTATTGGAAAATATAGTTTCGATAATTGCACGTTTTGGGGCTCAAAATATTACAGTATAATACCTTCATCTTTTCCTTCATTTTTAATTTAGTCCTACAAGTATTATCAAACTTGCACCACCTCCCCTAATAGTATATCTTGTGAATTAATAGTAAAATCATGTGAATCAATATTACAATCATATGAAAAATAATAATTATAGTATAGTACCTTCATCTATACCTCCATTTTTAATTTAGTCATGCAAGTATTATCAATCTTGCACCACCTCCCCTAATAGTACATGTATGTGAATCAATAGTACACACATGTGAACAAATAGTTATAAGCATGTGAATTAATAGCAATTAATTGTTCATTTATCCGATTAATTACCCGATTGGTCTATATAACCTCCAGACATCCATTATTATCGAAATAGATGTCGATTTCCACTAACACTAATAATCCCAACACAATGGAAATATCAATTTCATCTTTAATCAACACGAACTTATTCATCATTAATATTATAACTCACAATATTTAACAACCAGATCAATCCCAGGAAAGAGGGGACTTTCCAATAAGGATTTCTCCGTATTGGCGCGCAATTAGGTGACCAAGCCTCTCCTTGACAAAACTTTCTAGACATTGTCAATATTGTAAATAATAATATGAATAACTTTGTCGTCTCAATTATTGATTTAATAATATAAGATATTATGTTGATGATACTTTGATAATAATTGAATCAATAATATGAAAAATATTATGCAGCAACTACTGTAGCAATAATTGAGTATAACTGAATGACTTCTCACGTAAGCATCAATAATCAATACCGTGTGCTACTATATAACCAAGCGTATTACTGTACTTTTACCACTGGGTAGTTCAACAGTTTAACGGTAAAACTTTCGCCGTTATTTTTATAAAAAGATAATTATGTCATTTTCTAACTACGACAATACTTCCGTTGTGGGGTCCACCAATGATTGTGTCGTCGTACGAATATTCCTTGTTAAAACGAATATTCCCCGACCAATTGAATATTATATAACCATTTGCTTACTTTGCAAAATTTGTAAATAATACCCACAACTATAACATTATATCAAATCCACACCATAATATTCAAAAATATATTTCGAGAAAAATTAATCTTTATTCATAAAAGTTGGGGTCTTACAATATGAGTATTTTTTTTTGCATTTGTGCTCTATTTCACAAAAGATTGCCACCATCTTCTTCTTTTTTTTTTTCATTTCCTTTATGTTATTATTAATGTATGAAATTTAAAAATTTAACGTAATGTTATTTACTTTATAGTTTATTAAAAGAAATAATTGATATTGTAAGCCACTTAAAAAGTTTTATTAAAATTAAATTTACTATTCCAAAAATTTAATGTATTTATATATAATAATACAATTTATATTCACTATAATTAATTCTAAAAAATTATTTTAACAAAATAGTGACCAATTTTATTTCTCGTAAAAAATCTCTCAACAATAATATATAACAATTAATAATTCCTTCATTAATACTATTTTTCTTTGCAAATTTTCATTAAAAATTGTCCCCAAACATCCTTCGTATTCTGCGAAGAAAAAAAATGTGAAGAATATTTATTTTAGAATAACTATATTGTCACTAATTTTTTATAAAAATCGATACATGTGGGTTTCGAGATATCTATCTAATCACCGGGTACCGATATCGGTTATCAAAATTTGGCCGATTTCGATACCGATTCGGTTCAGACTGGTTTTTACCGGTTGAACACCCCTAGTGACCACCTACAGATTTCATAGAAGCAGTTCTAATACTAATTAATATTAATCATCTAAATAATTCTTCTTTCATCCCATAATAAACGGCATAATTTGACTTTCATGGTCAAATTGACAATTTTACAAATATTTATTAAAAATATTTATATAGAATTTTAAAATTTTGAAACTTGACACTTGTAGTAAATTCTCCGTAAATTATTATGATCATAATCACTTTGCGTGTATTTTGATTTTTTTTAATATTTATTAATTTAAAAAATGTTCAATTTCAAGTAGTAAAATCAAATTAAGACATTTATTATGGGACAGAGGAAGTACTAATTATCTAAAAATAATAATAATTATCTAATACATTAAAAATGTTGTTATGTATTTTTTATAAATCAATATTGTGTATATAATAAGTCAAGTTCTCTAATATTACAAACATGAAGAAAAGTGTTAAATTTTCCTTCAATAATATTTACTTTAAGAGACACTGCTATTATTTACTCTAATTATTCTTCTTTTTCCCGCTATAATTTTCACTCCAATATATTATATTTCTCTCCCAATTTTTGTCAACCGCTTGGATATCTAATAACCATCCCCAATTTCTATCTCTAATCTGCTTGAATTAAGAACTCAGTAAATTAAGAGGTAAATTTTATATGTTATAGTTATTTTCATAGAAATCATTTCAAATGTGACGCCCGCAAAATAGGTATACAACACCCATTCTGAGTCGACAAATAAATGGTACAGAAAGCAAACTACAACTTCAATAATACAATTGTCGTGCAAAATACGACAACACATACTGTGAGTTTAAATACAAATATTGTCTTCTAGACAATATCCACACTCAAATAAGTCCTCGTTATAATTATTCAAACATTATTTTACAGAAATAGTGAGGACTGCTAAAACATCTTTCTAGAACCATCACTCCGTACCCCGACTAGTTCCTGCTATGTTCTCACCTCCTGAGAAAAATGGAACAAAAAGGAAAAGGGTGAGCTCAACTAGCCCAATAAAGAATATTATGACTAAGATAATATACAACAAATTATCGTTAGTTTTCAACAGGAAAAAAATCGATAAAATATAATAGCCAACAAGTTTTAGATCAACAACTGCAGCGAAAACAGCAATCCATTAGAAGAGTCAAGTAGAGAATGAGTTCTACTATCTTCTAAGATTTAAAAGTCCATCATCAATATTTTATCCTTGTAACAACAATCAATATACATCTTTAATCAAATATTTATCTTTTTACTACTGTGCCAAAGATATTCATTTGTATCACCAATTTAATCATGTTCATCTCAACACTGCTTCATCTTTGCACTACTGGGCCAAAGATATTCATCGATTAATCATTTATCTTTTACTTTCTGGTAGAAGATATTTAGTAATATCATCATTTAGGACTCGGGATGATGAAAAATATTTTAAAGAAAACGAATCCAAAGTGAAACGGAAGGACAAATAGTTGGGATTCGTATAACAGTTTATCCAAGTTCAATAATACTTTATAAATACCAATTTTGAAGTAGAATTCAAAAATAAAGATCAAAACATGGATACAATCAAAGATAGTAACCATAATAGACATCTTGGACAAAAAGAAGAAAATTTCATTTTTTGGTGAATAGTCTCAGATTCGTGAATAGTCCGTGGTATCGTGAATAAGAACCCAGACACAAAAAGTTCCAAATTTGATAAAAATTCAGATCAATACTTGGCGATAATGATATTGAAGAAATAATATCATATATGAAGAAAATAACATCCCTTACCTCAAAATATCGATTATTTACGATCGGAATATCGGTATAAGGTCAAGGAAACTTGCAGACGATGAATAGAAACTCACAAAGTATCTAAATACTCAAAAAATATAATCAATAATCTAGAGAGAGAAAGAGAGAAAACTTGTTTCTGGTGTGATTTTCAATTCTAACTTAGCCCTCTATTTATAGGAAAATGTTAACAGACTTGACCTGCAACCTGATGGCTTTACCTACTACTATTCCCACCCACCACATTTGAAATAAATTCAGCATATTTCTTCACCAACCACAAGTGGGGCCCACTCAATTCTAGAATTTTCACCAAAATCATTTATAAACCTAATTTCTGAATCAGTCACCTCTTAAAATTCATAACAAATCATACATTCATTTTTAACGGTTCAAAATTTGTGGACATATACTCAACTTATATATGTATAACATATCCAAAAATTACAACGATCCAATGGTCGGATTAAAAATTATAACTCACACAATATATCTCAAAAACACCGGTTTAATTTTTAATACCTTCATTCAAAAAAAATCTTGATAAAACACCTCAACATTAACTCCTTCATTTTTAACCACAATAAATATATCCAACATTTATATCCACATAAAATAAATATTTTCTTATCATATGAATCAATAATTAATTATTCACAAATAATATTACGAATCACATTTATGACAACCAAGCCGTTCCTGGAAAGAGGGGCTTTCGATAAGAATTTCTCCTTATTGGCGAAGCAATTAGGTGACCAAACCTCTCCTGATGTAACTTTCTAGACATTGCCAATAATGCTATCTAATAATATTATTCAAATAATATGAATTATTGATCGATAATGGGAAATCTTTGTCTGATTACAATTATTGAAACAACAATAATATAAAATATCAACGCAGCAATTATTGAATCAATAAAATAAAATATTGAGCAGTAACTACTATAAAAATTATTGAGTAGTGCCTTCTTACGTAAGGATCAATAATTCATCAATATTGTGCATCCACGCGTATTACTGTATTTTAACCACCGGGTATTCCAACAGTGTTAACGGTAACAACTACGTCGTTATTTATAAAAACTCAAACTTGTCATTTTCTTCATCCGACAGTTATTCTGTTATGGGGCCCACAAATGACTGCGCCGTCGTACGAATATTCCTCGACAACAAGAATATTCCACGACCAAATGAATATTCCCCGACAACAATGATTATTTTATAACCACTTGCATATTTTGCAAAAATTGCACATTTCACCCATAACTAGAGAATTATATTTAGAGGAAATTCGATTTTATTTATAATAAGTTGGGGTCTTACATCAAAAGCGTAGTTGTTCAATTAGAACAACTATTAATTAATTCAAATCAAAATCTAGAAACATACCTAAAATGTCAAATAATTTCTGCCTTTAAATTGAGATTATTGAAAATTGATAATGGAGGTTCTTGACTAAATAGAGGCTACCAATGATAAAAGGAAGATTGGTGATGTCGCTTGGATACAAGTTTGTTTGGAAAATTTTTTGCCTCCATATAAAAATGTGGCGTCATTGCATACTTTGTCACTAAATATAAGGATTTATGACGAACCAATGTTGTCACTTATCCACTCATCTAATTAGTGACGCATTATTATCTCGTCATATAAAATTGGTATTTGTGACAATAAAAATTGTCATAATTTATTAATTTTTCGTCTTTACAAAATTTGCCTCCAAAATTTCTTAAATTTTTTTGCCTCCAAATAAAATTGTGACAATATTACGTACTTTGTCACTAAATATAAGAATTTATGACAAACCATTTTTGTCACTTATCCACGCATCTAATTAGTGACGCATTATTATCTTGTCATATAAAATTGGTATTATGACAATACAAATTGTCATAAATTATTATTTTTTTCGTCTTTAAAATATTTCCCTCCAAAATTTTTTTAAAAATATTTGCCTCCAAATAAAATTGTGATGATAGTACGTACTTTGTCACTAAATATAAGAATTTATGACGAACCTTTTTTGTAACGCTCCCAAAATAGGTCCAATCCACCTAACCTATTTTGAGTCTCCAAATACATGGTACAGAAAATAACTACAACTTTATTATTACAATTATTGTGCAAAATACAACAACACATATGCTATGAGTTTTGATACAAATATATATCAACTGTGACTCTCATCCCAACCTTGGATAGAACATCACAATGACACCTTACATAAAGGTACAGTCAATAACTGTTTTAGAAATTAAAATCTTTGGAAAATGCTCAAGGAAACCTTCATACATGGGAGGCCATGCATCTAAGTTATAATAAATATCATATGACTAGAGAATTATCCTTGGTTGACCCAATAGACCCCAAAGAAAAATGAGAAGATTACTATCATGTTCTTTCCAATGGTGAGCCTTCTCTTGACATATAACTATCTCCATTGTATGCAATTGAAAATTATATTTCAACCAAACTCCAAGATTATATAGGTAGTGCTCGTAGATATACTCAGCAAGTGGATGTGCACAACCCTGTCTTATGATAACACGAAATCGCATGTCATTAGACATCTTGTATGATAGTGGAAAAACACCCTTCCAACATTGGGTTCGCCTCACCCTATTTGATTCACCAAATATAACTACTAAATGATGTATAAAATACAACACATTATTCTAAAGTTCTCAATAAAATTATTTCCATACTGTCTAGGGAGAACCTCCACAGCTAGAGACCACCGTTCTTTTCCCATATTACCTCCACTCGACCCAGCTACACTCTTATTACCTGAAAAGAATTGTGAAGCAAAAGGGTGAGCACAACTAGCCCAGTAAAGAATATCATGACTAAAGATAATTAAATTATCAATAGCCTTCGTCAGTAATGAATCAGAGATTTAGAACATGTGACACCCCCAAATCCAGGTACTTAAATTCCCACATGATTTGGTGTTCACTATACAAACATCATATCTCTATCTACCCATAATAAATGAAAGCATAAATAAATAGATATAAATCCTCTACTTAAGGAGTTACATCATAAAAATACATAAATCCCAGGTCATACTAACCTTAAATCTTAATTGCGGAAACATAAACAATTAATCATCTTACACATCATTATCATAAGTCTAAAATAGAAATACATCATCACATAAAATAACAAGTCTTCATCACTTGTTAATTTTGCCCTTGCCTTTGCTAGTAGAAGGCTCGTCAAACTTTTCGTTCTTAACTGCAATGTTATTATTACGCAAGAGTGAGCATGATTTCCCACAAGTATAAAAATGAAATAACAATATATAATAACATGCGAGTGAATCAAAGACTTGTAGAATAAAACTCAACTTTTGAATCAAGAATGAATAACAAGAATCAAAAGATTTCTGAGGGTCATAAGACCTTGAACTATTTCCTAGGTTATCAAGGGTTATACTTTAAACCATTAACAGTCATAAGACTATGGACTCTTCTACTCGTACTTAGGGTGATCCACCCTTAGTATCATATTGTGTATAATATCTTAACGCTAACGCATAAGTAATCCCTATACAGGGTTGATCATCTCAGTTTGACATTAGAGTCCGCACCAAAGGAAGTTTGGTTTGAATAAATCAATAAGGGTTCTGAAATTTAGAACGTTCATCAACTATGGACTAGTCGAATCAATAAGGGATTCACTAGTCTAACAAGGTTCAACAATAAATGGTATTTAAATCGAATAACAATTTTAATAGGTATACAATAGAACAAGTATTGTATAACGGAAATCATGCTTTGAAAAGATAAATAATCTTTAATATAACAAATTGAACTTGATTGATAATAATGAGAATTTACTCGACGTAAATTATAAACTTGAATAATGATACAAGTAGGTTAGCAAACTTGCCTCGTGCTTAGATTACACGTTAATTATACTTGTTCCTCGAATTAATCCTACAAACCATTCATGTTCACAATACCAGTTAATTATAACGTAACTAGTCATTACAAGTTCATTTTTTTGTCTAACTCGGATTATGACTATACTTAGTCAAATTACCACACTTATTGTCACATAATTTTACACTTCACAAAAAATAAGTTAACTATGTGTTTAATCATTCAATCCACACGTAACTGTGTTATTGACATGTTAATAACTTATTTTAACGTCTCGTTATACTTCTAACATATTTTTATGTTCATTAGATTAGGTTACTATCACATTCTTAGACTTGAACAATTTAAAATTTTCATTTTTGGACATTCTGCAAAGTGGCTATTGCTGGCGCTTCTTTGCTCTGCTGTTTCTCGCTGACAAGGCGGTGCTTGGCTTGGCCTTTGGTGATGTGCAGTACATGGACTTAAAAGCTTGGATTGGCCACTGCTGGCACATGATGAACATAATGTCGATTCTGCAATTCGCGAAAAATTGCAGAACATGGCCAACACCTCTAATTAATTTATTCTTACACGAAATTAGACACACCCAAACACTGTAATACACATATACTTACTACTAAACACTTCTAGCATAATTTTAACATGTTATAACACATAATTTGCAGAATCAAAACATCTAATTTACTGTTCTTGATGTTTTTGAAAGTTTTGAATACAAAACATGGAAATCAACACTACGGGTTCATTATAACACCGAATCTGTTCATTTGAAGTTGTTTTTCTTCGTTTTAACATGCATAATTATATACAAGTGTAAATTTATGATACAACTTATGATTATTGCATTATTTTTTGGTATGTAAGGCCATATGGCCATATTTTCATACTTTGTAATTTTGAATAAACTATTTACGATATGTTTTTATGAAACTGATGCTATGAAATTATACGATATATAGTAAAACATGTTATACTTATCATAATAACACATAATCTTTACTCCTTTTCCAATTACAGAGATTTTACAGAACTTGAAAGCCATTTTCTTGTAAAATTTAAACAACGTAAATAAAAATTGGGTCAAAGAAATTACTCAAAGCGTAGGGTGTAGATTAGTAGGCTCATATGCTTCTTCAATCACTCACTCTCAATCTCCCTCACAAATTCTCAAATTCTCTTTGACAAATTCTCAAATTTTCTCTAAATATTTTTCTAGACTTGACAAACAATTGAAAAATAAGACGTATGAAGGTTTAAGAACTGACGTGTTGTGGTGGTCAGTTAACCCATCATGGGTTAACTGCTACTAACTTCTCTTAGGGCCTCATTTGGCTGGCAATAATAGGCTCCAAAACCATTTAATTTAATGATTTTCTTATACTATAGTTTAAATCACGTCACACCTATTTATATAATAAATCAAATATCTTATTTAATTTAATTTGAATAAAATATAATAATTTCTCATTAATTCACATAGTCACATAATTAATTTTCTCATTTATTAACTATGTCAAATTATTAAATCTCTAATTAATTGTTAAATTAATTAAAATAACATTATTCTTATTAAATATTTCATTTAATTCGATAAGCTCACATAATTACATAATTTGAATAATAAAATTTCTCCACATTAATTTAATAAATATAGCACATATAATTAAATTAATCTACCACAATTTCATCAATTAATTATTTAATCTAATAATTAAATCATTGAAAAATATATATTTAATTAAATAAATATTAGAATTAAATTATAAAATCTCGTTTGTCACATCTTTCCCCCCTTAAAAGGATTATGTCCCCAGAATCACGACTCAATCATTTCGACCCGTTACATTCTCCCCCCTTAAAAAGATTTTGTCCCCAGAATCGCTTACCCATAATTTAAGTAAATAAATGAGGGTAATTCTTCATCATATTCTCTTCGAGCTCCCACGTTGCTTCTTCAGCGTTGTGGTTCCTCCAGATTACCTTAACGGAAGGTATTACTTTATTTCTGAGAACTTGTTCTTTCCGGTTAACAATCTGAACTTGAATTTATTCATAGGATAAGTCTTTCTCAAAATGGATGGGTTCATATTCAATCACGTGCTTGTAATCGGGTTTGTAGGGTCGTAAAACTGAAACATGGAAGACGTTGTGGACATTCTCGAGTGCTGGAGGTAAGGCTACCTCATACACAACTTCTCCGATTCTTCTCAGTACCTCAAAGGGACCAATGAATCTTGGGCTTAATTTCCCTTTCTTTCCGAACCTGATCTTTCCCTTCCAGGGAGAGACCTTCAAAAACACAAAGCTACCCGATTCAAACTCGACATTTTTATGGTGTGGATCGGCGTATTTCTTCTGTCTATCTTGAGCTGCTGCCAGTCTTGTTCGAATCACTTTAACTATCTTTGCTGTCTGCTGTACCAATTCTGGGCCTAGTAATTGTCTTTCGCCAACTTCATCCCAGTATAGCAGAGTTCTGCACTTTCTTCCGTATAACGCATCATAAGGCGGCATGCCAATACTAGCGTGGTAACTGTTGTTGTAGCTGAACTCTATGAGCGATAGGTGATCGTCCCAATTTTGTTTAAAAGTCTATTACACAAGCTCTTAACATATCTTCTAATGCCTGAATCGTTCTTTCACTCTGCCCATCTGTTTGAGGGTGATAAGCCGTACTCATTCGCAATTGCGTACCCATTCATTCCTGTAGACGTTTCCAGAAGTTCAATGTAAAGCGCAGATCCCTATCGGAAATAATTGACACCGGAACTCTGTGCCTTGAAACAATCTCCTTCACATATAACCTTGCCAACTGATCTAAGTTGAATCTGATTTTGATCGGAAGGAAATGTGCGGATTTCGTTAATCGGTCAACGATAACCCATACTGCGTCATAGTCTTTCTGAGTTGTCAGAAGGCCAACAACGAAGTCCATCGTAATATGTTCCCATTTCCACTCTGGGATCTCCAACGGTTGTAGCAACCCACCTGGCCTCTAATGTTCTGCTTTCACTTTCTGACAAGTCAGACACTTGGCAACACATTCTGCAACATCTCGTTTCAGATTTGGCCACCAGAAATATTGTCAAAGATCTTGGTACATCTTGGTACTACCAAGGTGAATCGAATATCTTGAGCTATGAGCCTCGCTCAAAATGTCTTCCTTAATCTCTGTTACTGGCGGTACCCAAATTCTGCTCTTGAATCTCAGTATTCCTTCCTTATCCAGCTTGAATCTCGGTTCAGTTTCTTCAGATATTTTCTTTTTCACCTTTTTACATTCTTCGTCCTGCAGTTGAGCCTCTTTAACTTTATCTAGTAAGGTTGTACCAGATTGCATCTGAAACAACTTTTCATCAATTTCTATAGGATATTTCACTTCCAATTCTTACTTCTCCATGGCTAAAATTAACTCCTTCTGAGCAGTCAACATCATCAATTTCTCCCGACCCTTTCTACTTAAGGCGTCGACAACCACATTTGTTTACCCAGATGGTATAAAATCTCACAGTCGTAGTCTTTAATTAACTCCAACCACCTTCTTTGGCGCATATTCAAGTCCTTCTGTGTAAAAATATATTTCAGACTCTTGTGGTCTGTATATATTTCACACTTCTCCCCATAAAGATAATGCCTCCATATTTTCAAAGAAAAAACCACTGCAGCCAACTCCAAGTCGCGGGTCGGATACCTCTTCTCATAATCCTTCAATTATCGTGACGCTTACACAATGACTCTACCGTTTTGCATAAGCACACAGCCAAGTCCTTTATGCGACGCATCACTATAAACAACAAAATTTCCCGTCTCATCCGGAAGAGACAACACAGGCGATGTACTCAACCTCTTCTTCAATTCTTGAAAGCTTTCCTCACACTTATCTGTCCAAACAAATTTCACAGCTTTTTGAGTCAAATTCATTAATGGTGTTGCGATCTTGGAAATGTCTTGAATGAATCTTCTGTATATCCTGCCAATCCATGAAAACTTCGTACTTCCGATGGTGTTCTCGGCTGATCCCAGTTTATCACGGCTTCAACTTTGGATGGATCCACCGAAATTCCGTCTTTATCAATCACATGACCCAGAAATTGTACCTACTCAATCCAAAATTCGCATTTCAAAAACTTGGCATACAACTTCTCTTTTCTCAATGACTCTAATGTTAATTTCAAATGCTCTTCATGTTCTTCCTTAGTTTTCGAATATACCAAAATATCAACTATAAATACCACCACGAATTTGTCCAAAAACGGCTTGAACACTCCATTCATTAAGCCCATAAATGCTGAAGGAGCATTTGTTAGACCAAATGATATTACCAAAAATTCGTAATAACCATATCGTGTTCTGAACGCTGTCTTCGGTACGTCCTCTGGTCTCACCTTCAGTTGATGATAACCACTCCTCAAGTCTATCTTGGAAAAGTATTTCGCTCCCTTTAATTTATCAAACAGATCATCGATCCTCAGTAATGGATATCTATTCTTAATCGTGATCATATTCAGTTCTCTGTAGTCGATGCAAAGCCGCATCGTCCCATCCTTCTTCTTCACAAACAACACCGGCGCTCCCCACGGTGATACACTCAGTTGAATGTACTTCTTTTCAAGTAATTCTTGTAGTTGTACCATTAATTCTTTCATCTCTACCGGTGCCATTCGGTACGGTGCTTTCGATATTGGAGTAGTTCCTGACGCCAAATCGATCACGAAATCAACCTCTTTATTAGGCAGAAGTCCTGGAAATTCTTCTAGAAATACGTCTGTGAAGTCCCTCAGTACTGGTATCTCCTCTACTTTCGAATTTTCTTTACGACTGCCGACTATGTAAGCTAAATATCCTTCACAGCCTTGTCTTAAAAACTTCCTGGTATGCATCATCATTAGACAACTCTCTTGTCTAGATGACTTGTTACCATAAAACACAACCTTTGACGGAGTCATAAGGTTAATACGCTTCTTCTGGCAATCAATTACAGCCTCGTAATTGAATAACCAGTCCATACCCAAAATAACGTCAAATTCTCTAAGTCAAATAAGGATAAGATCTACGTTCATGATATTACCCTTAATATCCACTATACAGTTCTTGTGTACGTACTTAACATGGATGATTTCTATATTCACAATTTCTATGTTCATTGGGTATTCTAACTCATCCTTAGGCAATTCTAAGTTCTTAGCAAAGTTATCGGATATAAATGAAAAAGTAGCACCCCAATCAAATAATACATAAGCATTAACTTTATTGATCGGAATGATACCTGACACCACATCACGAGACTGCACTACATCCTGCACTGTCATGTTGAATGTCCTGGCGGTTGGTTTGTTGGTTGCAGTTGGTCCTGTGATAGTAAGAGCACTTCCACTGCTGTTTCCTTTATTTCCTCTTGATCCTGCCCCTCCAGATCCCTTCTTAGGATAGTCCCTTGCAAGATGATCCTTTTAGCCATAAGTGAAGCAGGCACCCTTCTTTGGATTAGGACAGTTAGTGCTATGTGGCCTTTCTGTCCACAATTGTAGCACACTAGTTTATCCTTCATACACACTCCCAAATGAGCTTTCCCGCAGGTCGGGCACGCATCGATACTCTTTTTCTGACCTCCTTGTTGATTTCCAGTTGACGAGTTGTCAGACCACCTTCTCTTCTGATTATTATTACCACCTCCTGTGTTACTTCCACTAGCCTTGTTATTTCCTTCACTTTCACTCTTCTTCCTCTTCTGATCCTGATTATATTTGGTTATTGCATCGCTTCCACCTTCAGCGAGTATGGCTTTTGTCAGGAATAAGCATGTGAATGTTATTCCTATTTATATATGATTTGATTTTGATGTATATGAATGAATATGCAAGTATGCTTGCATTAAGAAAAGTTGTAAAGTCCTTTGATAGATAATAGAAACATGTGTACAAGGACTTAGAATGAATTGATCAAGTATGTTAGGTTGATCCTACATAAGTAAAACAGCTTTGTAAAGTCCTTAGAAAGAAATGATGTACAAGGACTATAAACATAGAAAGATCAAGAATGTTAGGTTGATCTTATGATGTAATTTATAGGTTTTCTGATCGTCGAGCACTGCACCGGAAATCGTAGTCTGCCAGGAAAGTCAAGGAAAACTCGAGAGCTATCGAGTCAGAATCGTAGTCTGCAAGATAGTAGATCTCGGAGTTCGTAGACTGCCAAGAGAGACGAGGAAGGATCATAGTATGTCGAATAGAACTTCCTCGAAGCCGAAGTCTACTGAGGAAGTCATGTTCAGAATCGTAGAGACAACCTGCCTACGAGCCGACCGAGCATCTGCCGAAGCCAAGTCAGAAACGTAGACTACACTCAGAGTCATAGAGTCTATTGATGTCGAAGCCAAGTCAAGGATCGTAGACTACACTCTGAGTCGTAGAGTCTATTGATTACATATCGTAGTCGAGCAAGATCAAATGAAGACATCGAGCACAAAGACAGAATTCGTAGAGTGTCAAGGTCTAATCCCGAAGTCGTAGGGTCTGCACAGCCAAAGCTGAATCGTAGAGTGCAGAACTACAACCTCAACAGTGTGTTCACAACACCAAGGCAGAATCGTAGATCAAATACGATTCTCATCAAATGAGCACTCCCAGAATATCCAAAGCAACCAAGCCTTTGGTTCAAGCTGCAATGCTACATCCAACTTGAAGGAAACCAGAGAGCACTCAGCGAATGGCTTGCAAGCTAACAGGAGATCTAAACAACAACCTAATCAGCATCAAGATTGAGTTGTGAAGCCATTCGGGATGAAGTCTTCCATAAGGAGATCAGAAGAAGACTTCAGAAACTGACGAAGGAAAGTCAGCAAGTGCAGTAGCTATCAAGCACATAGAAGACAACGATCTTGGGAGCATCCAGGATCGTAGTGTTTGCCAAACAAAGAAAGAACCGATGAAGTGCATACAGAGACACTGGACATCTTCTGAAGAACAAGGCTAAAGTGATTAAGCATTGGGTCAGTCCATTGATGATAAGTGAACGGGAGATCACAAGGAGAAAGCGAAATGGACCGCCGTAAATCAAGTGTCTTCTGCTATTCAGAAGGGGCCAGAACAAGGAAGTCAAGTCATCAGTATCTGAGAATTGTTGAGGCAAACAGAAGTGTTGAAGCACTTCACAAAAAAAGGAAGTGGTGTTCTATATTAAAGACCCAATCAACACTCTTCAAGATTGTAGTGTTGTCTCTACCAGTCAACAAGACACTACGATCAAGTCCATGAAGATATGCATCAGAATCGTAGAGTTCGAATAGCTGAAGACTGAAGCATTGGCAACGGTTTAATCTGAAGGGTAATATTCGGACAAGTTCTTATTGAGAGCATCGACGCAAAAGGACAACCTCTGATCGAGAAATCAGAAAGAGGAAATAAAGTCTTCAACCTACCCAAGACATTGAAGTGATATATCTGACAGGGTAGGTGAAACAGTAGACTGCAGTGTCAAAGAAAGTATGACCTATCACGTCAGCAGTCTACCTCAGTCAATCCAAGATCTAAGAAGATATTTGAATAGCTCTCAATAGCTACTTTCCAACTGAAGGATTGGGAAGGAGTATAAATCAACAAGAACTTCAAAGATCGAAGAAGGCAAGAGTTACCGAGTTTAGAGTAACGGTGGACTGTTCTAAACCATATAAATAGTGATTCCGAAGGCTCACTCTACGATCCACCAAGAACACTCAGAGACATACAAAGGAAGAAGTAGAAGTGAGAGTTCTACTACATGAAGACTGTTCTGAATTGTCGAGAGAAAGAAGAGCATCATGTCATCTTGGTGTCCATCATGGGAAGACTCTAAGTACCATAGAGAAGAGCTCACAGTCATCTTAGAAAGTCCATCATGAGAAGGCATCAAGTATCAAGAAAGGAGATCACAAACGTCATCATGGTGGCAAGCATGAGAAAGTTTCTAAGTACCTAGCAGAAGATCTTTCAGTCATCTGAGAAACCCATCATGTACAGCCATCATGTATCAAGAGGAATGATCTTTAAGGCAGTCATCAAGGGATCATCCGAAGTGGTTGAGTAACTGAAGAAGATGAGCATGATGTAACACTCAACTGCACTTCAAGGGTGATCACGCCAAGCTGCTAAGTACAGAAGATGTTCAGAGCATGAAGACATCTTAGTAGCTCAGCACCAACTCCAACAAAGAAACAAATAACACAACAGAAGCTAGGGCCTGAGGGGTCCTTGTCCAAAGGGACTAAATGAAGTTCCAAGTCTGCTGGGCTTGAAGAGTTCCAAGGGAACTAGAGGAGTTCCAAGGCTGCTTGCCTTGAAGAGTTCTTAGTGAACTGTAGTCCCAAGGTTGCTGGCCTTGAAGGAATCTTAGTGATTCAAGGTGCTGCCCTTCCTTAGTGGAAATCTTGCTAGTTGAAAGCAGAAGAGTGGATTAGGAGCTTGAGTCTCTAAACCACTTAAAACCCCTTGTGTCTTTACATTATGTCATTTACATTATGTCTATTAACTGCTATTATGTTTTAACTGCTTACAACCAAACTAACTCTACGAACAATGTATGAATAATTATGAATATATCAATGAAGGGGATCTTTTACTTATTCCGCTGTGCTTGAAAAGATTCTTATGTTTGTCATATGCTAACTTAATAGAAATACAAAATAGAAGAGAAAAGTATTTGAAATTCAAAAGGATCTATTCAACCCCCCCTTCTAGATCTATTGTGCCTACTGGGAACTAACAATTGGTATCAGAGCAGGTTCTTATGCTATATTCAAAAGCTAATTAGTTTGAGTCTGATCCCAGGCAAAAACATTGTTCTAAACTTAGTTTAGTAGTAAGTAACTTGTTATATGCAGATGAGCTCACACGTTGGAAATATTGTGTATGGGTTAAATGTGTATATACACCTGAAGCTGCTCAGATTGGTCCATGTTCTCGATTGTTACATCAACAAGACCAATCCTTATATACAATCAATCTTGTAGTCTGAAGACCAGACGAGAGAGCTCAAGAGACGTCAATGACAAAGAGTCAAGCATCCACCAGCCTGAAAGATGAAAAGGCCATACATGCTAAGAAATGCTTATCAAGAGAAGAAAGAAGATCTTCTCAAACTTATGTCTTGCTAACCAGCAGCTGGGTGAAAACTTTGTAAACTGAAGGAAGTCAAAGATTTAAAAAATGCTGAGATTCTCTTGGTTTACATCTTCCAGATCACGACTGATTGATTGAAGGTCAACTGGAGCAACAAGCTATCAGGAGAGAATGTGAAACTATGCATATAAATGCCTAAACTCAGTACATTAAAGATACATAACTGTTAAGTAACTGACATAAAAAAGGTAAGGTTCCTCACTATTATACATGTGTACATCATAAATGCACCTTCTTATGAACCATAACAGTATTCTGTCAAGAAGTTATAATCTACCTAAAAAGGTGAAGAGAGAAAGTACCCTGAGGATGGAAACTCAAATGTCTATAAACTTTCTCTCCATCCAAGTTTTAGGTTGAAGATGACACCTTGAAGGAAACCTGAAATGGGTCATAAGAGCATCACAGGCCAAATTAATTCTATGTGAAGTAATCTTTGCTGGTGGGTTAGTATGTATGTACAAATCCTCGCTCTAAGTGTTTGATAACACACATAGTATGATCAGTTCTAAAAGACTATCTTGATGATGTGTAGAAACTAATCATGTCCATGAATCAACTAGATACTCCTAAATCGTAGAGTTGATTCTCACTCTGTGAACACTTAAACATTGTGAACATAACCCAGCAAATGATGAAACCATCAAAGATAATGAGTGTGTTATTAAATGTCAAATCTTACACATACTTACCTTCATACATATCAAAATGTATTATCTAAAACTAGTTTTATGCATGAATATGACTGTTGGTGATAAATGTGATGATTATCCAAATATAAGAGGAACAGGGGTTTAGAAAACTAACCTAGCAGGACTCACTTAATTGTGGGTACCAAAAATAGAAATATGTCTAACCTACAGGTACCTGGTCTATCCGGTCACACTAAGGAATACTGAAGCAGAAGACTTCAGTCAAGAAGACTAAACTAGCATAAGGCCATTCAACCAAATATAAAAAGGGTCATATATGCTCAAATCAAGCAAAGCATGCTATATGAGAAGAATCCTCAAGGGAGCTCACAACAGAGGATCATCAAGCATAAGTCAAGAGGAATTCATTACGGAAGAAGAACCTCACAAACACAAGACTGTCAAAGAAGACTACGTTCGTAGTGCTGTCAAAAGATCGTAGAGTGTTCAGTCCTGAAAATATCCATGTCTACGATACAAGGAGATTTAAGTAATAATGGTGATTCCAATCAGAAGGAGACAAGTAAGGATGTCTCTTAACACACATGAAGAAAATGGAATCGCATCTATCTGAGAAGACATCATCAACCATGGGGAGCAGTGATCTATTAAGGAACAACATACTGAGATATACTATGAAGGAGTGTACCCACTAAAGAGTCCCAAAACCTTATGGCTAATGAACCAAATAAAGATCCATAGTCAGTAGGAACGTCTCAAAACATACTACTGATAACCTTTCAGCCACCCAACTCAAAATCATAGAGTGCATGCGATCAAACATCTGATCGCAATATAGAAGCAGGAGGACACCACGATTACAGCAAATGCAATTGTCCAAAGTTGGTAGAGGACCTCCCCACCAGAAAAGGTCAAATGAGATATCATTGCAAATCACTTCTAAAGTACTTCATCTGGAAAGTGCATCAGGGACAAACCTGACCCTTAGTTCACTCAAAGAGGTTGGCCCTTCCTGAGCTACCTTGACCCAGAAGGAATGCTTGATCAAGTTCATCTCAAGGACCAAAATAGTCAACGATTGTTGTAAGACCCCAACTTTTGTGAATAAAGATGAATTTTCTATAAATATCATTTTTGAATATTATGGAATGAATTTGATATAATGTTATAGTTGTGGGTAATATTTATAAAGTTTGCAAAATCACGCAAGTTGTTATATAATATTCAATTGGTTGGGAATATTCGTTTTAACGAGGAATATTCAGTATATTGACACAATCATTGGTGGACCCTGCAATCGGATTATTGTCGGATTGAGAAAATGACAAAAATACTTTATGAAAATAACGGCGGAAGTTTTACTGAATAAGCTGTTGAAACACACGGTGTTAAAAGTATAAATGTCTGGCGTAGTTACACAAAGAGTACACTACAGTATTGATTATTGATGCTTATATGATAAGTCACTCAATTTTGTTTTATTGGTATTATTAATGTAATAAAAGCGAAAAGCTTTTTATATAAAATGAATGCTTTTATAAAGTTATTCGTTTTATTAGGCTAATAAATAAAACCTTTTTATATAAAAGCAGAATACTTTTATAAAGTTATCTGCTTTTATTAGACAATAATTAGAATATATTATATTTTATTATGCATAGTGTTTGCATAGTGCTGCGTAGTGTTTGTATAGTAAAATCTTTTATAAAGTTATTCATTTTATTAGATTATAAATAGAATATATTATATTTTATTTAAAAGATTTTGCTTTAAATATGGACCAAATCGTATTAAAATGCGTCAATCTCGATAGTTCATGAGTTAGTTACTATCACGATCTATTTTTCTATAAATAGAAGCTCATTCCTTCATTATTTCTTACGAATTCACTGAAACTCTAGAGAGAGAAATTATAGAGAAGCCATAGAAAAGTATTCTACTTCTTCCCTACACTTATATTAAGTTTCTTTTACGGTAAGGGATATTATTTGTTGTACTCGTATGGGGTATTATTTCTTTTGTATTCATGAAGAGAACTTCTGTTATTCCATTCTTTATTATTCTGCTGGAATAACTAGTATACACGGACTACCCTATACTTGGTGACATTCTTCTAATATTCCATATTTATTATTATTACATTGGAATATCACATGCGTGCGTTTCTGCCGGGACTGGTTAAAATCTTTATTATTATTCTGTTGGAATATCCTGTCTATGCATTTACGCCGGACCTAGTTCCATCTTTATTATTATTCTGTTGGAATATCATGTCTATGCATTTACGCCGGACCTGGTTCCGTCTTTATTATTTTTTTGGAACATCATGTCGGTGCGAATTTTGCCTGACCTGATTCCGTTACTTATTAATCTATTGGAATAACCTGTCTATGCGAAGTACCGCATGTATGGTGATTTCTTTTGTTATTCCATTCGTTATTATACTCAATTGGTTAAAGTTTTGACTTCTATACTCCATAAAATTAGTGGAATATCCTTGGTATTTGCGCTTCATTCAGTATCTTTTCATGGAAATATTCTTCTGAGCATTCTTGAATTTTACTCTACAAAGCAGTATCATGTTGATAATTTGGACATTATTAGTTCCTGGATAAATTAATTCTTGAACTTGTTTTATTGAATTCTTATATCATTGTCATCATCTTCATGTTTATATTATGTTGAAAGTTATATGTGGCCTGTAGTGCATAGATAGACTTGGTATGATTATGACCAGGGATTATTCGGTGTAATCATGACCGTAATGTTACAAATGATGTGGTAAAAGTCCTCATTGGCCCGTAGTGCATTGATGGACAGTTGTTGGCATGATCATGACCATTAATGAATACACAAATATTCTTGGCTCGTAGTGCATGGATAATTATGGTCGTGATACTAAAGAATATCCTTGGTCGTAGTGCAGGGGTGATTCGATGATGTGGATTATTTATTAAGCTGAGTCTCAGCGATAAAAGTCATGAAAAACCTTTTAAATCATAGAAGATAGTAGATTTTATTCTCTACTTGACTCTTCTAATGGATTGCTTGTTCCGCTACAGTTAAACTTGATGTTTGTTATATTTTATCAATTTAACACTGTTGAAGGCTAATGATAATTTATTCTGCATTATCTTAGTCATAATATTTCTTCTTGGGCTAGTTGAGCTCACCCTTTCTTTCCTTTGTTCTCTTGAGAAATGAGAATATAGGCGGAGACGAGTCGGGAGCGGAGTGATGGACGGATGATAGTATTAGTAGTCCTCACTATTACATTAAATAGTGTGACAATAAATATAATGAGGACTTATTACGAGTGGATATTGTCTTGAAGACAGTATTTGTATTAAAACTCATAGCTCTCTTGTTGTATATTAAAGATTGTATTTGTATTCTGTACCATGTATTTGGCGACTAAGAATAGGTGATGTATACCTATTTTGGGGGCGTCACAGTTGGTATCAAAGCTTAGGGATATGATCCCTGGCTAAGATGTGAGAATAGAACTAGGAGGGAGAGCGAGTTTTCCTTCCGCTAGTATGACCTACCTAAGTTTTTTTTGGTATTTAATTGGTCGGTCAGAATATAGGGATAATATGTTACTTGTCAATTAACCTTTTGTTTTGTGGCAGTATCTGAAAATGACATCCAAGAATGTTGAGAATAGCAATGGAGCACAGGCAACCGTTGATTCACCACATATCAATAATCAAGATAATGTGCATCAGGAAGGCGACAATCCTCATGCAAATAACAACACTGACCAAATGATGAATGATGGAATGTTCAGAGGCTTTATGCAATTCATGCAATAGCAGGCGAGAGTGGCTCTTGTCCAAAATGTAGGTGGGACCACTGGAAACTCTCGGACGGTCACCGCTAAATAGTTCAAGGAGCTGGGACCACCAGAGTTTATTAGAGAGCCAAAACCACTTAAGGCGGAAGCATGGATAAAAAAGATCACCAAGATATTTGATGTCTTGGAATGCTCCGAGGAGTAAAAGGTTCCCTTTACCGCCTTTATGTTGCGAGGAGAGGCAGATTACTGGTGGGAATCAGTAAAGCGTAGTCAACCTGCCGCACTGAAAATGTCTTGGGAGAAGTTCCAAGAAATATTCAACGACAAGTACTTTCCCAAAAGTATTCGTCACATGAAAGAGGTGGAGTTCATCAAGTTGGAACAAAATAATATGATCGTGTTGCAGTACGAAGCAAAGTTTGCCGAGTTGTCCCAGTTTGCGTCCCACTTGGTGGATAATGAAGAGAGAATGACGCGGATGTTTTTAAGAGGTTTGAAGCCGGAGATACGTCAACATCTTATTTCTCATAAACTGTGTTTGTATTCAGATGTTGCAAATAGAGCTCAGTTAGTGGAGCGCGATAATGAATCAACGCAACCAAAAGAGAGCAGCCGACAAAATGATAATACCAGCGAGAGCAGTCATCGAAGCGGTGACAACAAGCATGGAGGGAATCAACAGGCTAGAAATGGTAACCACTTCAGGGGTAATCAGGGCCAAAGCAATAAGAATGGACATTTCAAGAAGAGGAGATTCAATAATGATGGAAAGACGTCAGCACCAGCACCCGTTGTTAAGGAAGGAGAACGACCACTTATCATATGCTTCAAATGCGGAGGGGAGGGACACATAAGTCCAAACTGCGCGATGCCGTCCAAAGCATGTTATAACTGTGGAAGAGAAGATCACTTAGCCCAATTTTTTCATTCACCGAAGACAAGTTCCGCTAGGATGGAGGCACCAAAGGCTGTCCCAGAAAAGTTAAAGTCGGTAGTGCAAGGGAGAGCGTTTGTTATGACCTCCCAAAAAGCAAGGAACCCGAATGTGGTCATCACGGGTAAGCTTATCATAAACTCTAGTAAAGTCTATACTTTATTTGATACCGGTTCTACCCATTCTTTTATTTCTCCTACTTGCGCTCAACGATTAAATTTGACTCCGGAGAAATTAGACTTTGACTTATCTGTGGAAACTCCGTTGGGAGAAACCTTCATTACATCCACTGTTTATAAGTCTTGTTTGGTTCAAATCGGTACCCTCACATTACCTGTCGATCTTATTTCATTGAAAATACTTGCATTTGACGTGATTCTAGGGATTGATTGGTTAACTACTCATCATGCAAAAATTGATTGTTTTCATAAGGTTGTTAGCTTTCATATTCCTAATCAACCAATTATGCGAATTCAAGCGACCAGACCATTAAAATCAATCACGGTCATCTCAAGCCATAAAGCTATTCGTTTATTAAAAAATGGATGCCAAGCTTTCTTAGCCCACGTCACAGATCTAAACAAAAATACTTCAGTTTTGAATGATATTTCTATTGTTAATAAATTTCCTGACGTATTTCCTGAAGAACTTCCTGGCCTATCCCTAGAGCGTGAAATTAAATTTTGTATCGACCTTGAACCCAGTACAAAACCCATTTCCAAAGCCCCATATCGAATGGCTCCTATTGAACTTCAGGAGTTAAAGACCCAACTGCAGGAATTGTTAGACATTGGCTTTATTTGTCCAATTACTTCTCCTTGGGGTGCTCCTGTTCTATTCGTGAAAAAGAAATATGGGAGTATGCGACTTTGTATTGATTATCGGGAGTTGAATCATGTCACCATCAAAAATAGGTACCCATTGCCACGTATTGATGACCTATTTGACCAGTTGCAAAGAGCCAAATTCTTTTTAAAGATTGATCTTCATTCCGGATATCACCAATTTAAGATTAGAACCGATGATATTCCAAAGACAGCTTTCAGAACTTTGTACGGGCATTATGAATTCCTAGTCATGTCCTTTGGATTGACTAAAGCTCCTACTGCCTTCATGGATATGATGAACCAAGTATTCAAGGAATATTTGGATCACTTTGTGGTCATCTTTATTGATGACATCCTTATTTATTCCAAAACCCGTGAAGATCATGAGCAACACTTGAGGCTGACACTCCAAAAGCTTCGTGAATACAAGCTTTATGCTAAGTTAAAGAAATGTGAGTTCTGGCTTGAGGATGTAACATTCCTTGGGCACGTAGTATCAATTCATGGAATATCAGTTGACCCGGCAAAGATTGAAGCAATACAAAGCTAGGAGCAACCTAAATCAGTGACCGAAGTACGTAGCTTTCTCGGCTTAGCTAGTTATTATCGGAGATTCGTGGAAGGATTCTCTCGAATAGCTACTCCATTAACTCAGCTGACTCAGAAATATACAAAGTTCGGTTGGAGCGAAGAATGTGAGAAAAGTTTTCAAGAACTCAAGAGGAGACTCATTTCACTATTATTCGCATAATACCATCCGGGTGGAGAGGATTTGTCGCCTCACGATGATGCTTCGGGTAAAGGGTTGGGATGTGTTCTCATGCAACATGAGAAATGTGACGCCCCCAAAATTAAGTATACATCACCCATCTTGGGTCGCCACTTCTATGGTACAGAATTTAAATACAACTTATTAACATAAGCTGTAGGTATGCAATACGACATAAAGCTGTGAGTTTAAATACAAATATAAATCTACTAGATATTATACAAACTCAAAAAAAGTCCTCATTACAATTATTATCACACTATTTCACGAAATAGTGAGGACTACTAATGCTATCTTCAGGACCATCACTCGTTTCCCAGACTCGTCCCGGCTATATTCTCATTTCACGAAGAGAATAAAGAAAAGAAAGGGTGAGCTCAACTAGCCCGAAGAAATATTATGACTAAGATAATGCGAGAATAAATTATCAATAGTCTTCAACAATATTAAACCGATAAAATACAATAGACAACCGGTTTAAGCTGCGGCGAATATCTGATCCATTAAAAGAGTCAAGTAGAAAATAAAGTCTACTATCTTTTAGGTTTTAAAAAGTTTTTCATCATTTATTATAAATTTGAGACTCAAACTTTAATAAATATTCCACATCATCGAATCACCCCGCACTACTGACGAGGATATTCTTTAGTATCACGACCACAATTATTCATGCACTCTACGGCCAAGAATATTTGTGTATTCATTAATAATCATGATCATGCCAACAAGCTCATCACCAATACACCACGGCCATTGAGGATTTTATCACATCATTTGTAACATTACGGTTATGATTACAATAAATAGTCTCTCGGTCATAATCATACCAAGTCCATCTATGCACTACAGAAGCCACGAGATGACTTTCAACATAATAAAAACATGAGGATGATGACAATGATATAAGAATTCAATAAAACAAGTTCAAGAATTATTTTATCCGAGAATTATTAACGTCCAAATTATCGACATGATCTCTTGTTTTGTAGAGTAAAATTGAAGAATGATCGGAAGAATATTTCCATGAAAAGATCTTTGGATGAAACGCAAATATCGAGGATATTCCACTAATTTCATGGAGTATAGAAGTCAAAGTTTTAACTAACTGGGTATAATAAAGAATAGAATAACAAAAGAAATCACCATAAATGCGATAGTATCACGACAGTGCGAGTTATTCAATGAATAATAAATAACGGAACCCGTCCGGCATTAAAAGCGCATAAGCAGGATGTTCCAACGAATAATAAAGAATGGAACTAGGTCCCACGTAAAACACACAGACGTGATGTTCCAATGAATAATAATAAAGACGGAACCAGGTCCGTGTAAAACACTGCGATGGATATATTCAATGAGAATAATAATAAACACGGAACCCGAGTCCTGTAAAACACTGCAGTGGGATGTTCCAACGAATAATAATAAAGATTTTAACCGGTCCGGTGTAAAACACATGATGGGATGTTCCAATGTAATAATAGAAGAATGTCACCAAGTATAGGTAATTAAGCAGCGTATCTGAAGTTATTCCAATGAATAATAAGCAATGGAATAACAACAGTTCTCTTCTTGAATAAGAAAAGAATAACACCCTTACTTTTGGTAGGAGATTGAATCTGCAGCACGGTGTAGTAACAAAATACTCTTCTTCTTTCTCTCTTATTCTCTCTATACTTTCTCTCTATAGCTTGAATGAATTAAGTGAAAATAATGAAGCACTAGGCCTCTATTCATAGAAGATTTCTAGCTTAGCACCTGCCGTGTGAAAAAGGCAAGTGGCTTGACGACTGATGATGTGAAACGACAAGTGGTTTGACGCCTGTAATGTGAAACGACAAGTGGTTCGACGCCTGTAATGTGAAACGACAAGTGGTTCGACGTCTGGTAAAGGTAATTACTATTGACGAAGGTAATTACTATTCACAAGGGTAATTACTATTAACGAAGGTAATTACTATTCACAAGGGTAATTACTATTAACGAAGGTAATTACTATTGACGAAGGTAATTACTATTCACAAAGGTAATTACTATTGACGAAGAGACTCTTAGATGATGACATATGAGCCCCCCATAAAATAATCAAACTTACCACAAATCATTTTATTATTAATCAACACATATTTAATCTTTCAACAATTATTAATCATTTATAACTTATCATCTCAATTATTGATTTAATACTATAACATATTATACAGATGATACTGTGACAATAATTGAATCAATAATATAAGAGATATGATCGTGAATTACTATAGCAATAATTAAGCATAGGTGGTGACTTCTCACGTAAGCATCAATAATTAATACTGAGTGTGCTACTATGCAACCACGCGTATTCATCGTACTTTACCACCGGGTAATTCAACAGTTTTAACGGTAACACCTCCCAGTTATTTTTATAAAATATTTTTGTCGTTTTCTCGATCCCACAATAATTACATTATTAGGGGTCCACCAATGATTGAGTAGTTATGCGAATATTCCCTAATAAAAAGAATATTCCCACAGAATGAAACGAATATTTTATAACAACTTGCATACTTTGCAAAAATTTATAAATATTACCCACAACTATAACATTATATCAAATTTATTCCATAATATTCAAAAATAATATTTATAGAAAAATTCATCTTTATTTATAAAGTTGGGGTCTTACAACCTCCCTTCTTATGAAATTTAATTTCCTCGAAATTAGAATGCGATACTGGTATGTCGAAGAGGTAAGGATAACTTGATTTCATTTGATTCTAACTCCCAAGTCATTTCCTCAACATCGTGGTTCCTCCACAAAACTTTGACTTGAGGTATAACCTTGGGCGTAGAATATGTTCCTTCTTATCCAAAATTTGAGCAGAACCTCTTCATACGTCAAATCTTCCGCTATTTCGTCCGGGGTTCTAACTCAATAATATGGTTCGGGTCTTTCACATATTTACGTAACATAGATATGTGAAAAACGTTATGAACACGAGACATATTTGGCGGAAAGCGAGTCTATAGGCCACGATTCCTACTCGATCGAGGATTAAAATGGACCGATGAATCGAGGATTAAGTTTTCCACTCTTTCCAAATCTTGTAACTCCTTTCCATGGAGCAACTCTTAACAACACATGATCTCCTATATCGAATTCCACGTCCTTTCGATGAAGATCATCATAACTCTTTATCGATTTTGTGAGATTTTTATCGTTGTCGGATCGTTTGAATCTTTTCCATAGTCATACGTACCAACTCCGGTCCCAACAACGTTCTTCGCACCTACCTCATCCCAAAGATCTTTGGAGAACGACACTTTCTTCCATACAATGCTTGAATGGAGCCATGCCAATACTTGCTTGATAAGCGTTGTTGTAGGAAAACTCCACCAATGGTAAGAACTTGTCCCAACTCCCTTGAAATCAAGGACCACGAGTCTTAATAGATCTTCAAGAGTTTGAATAGTCCTCTCCATTGTCCGTCCGTCGAGGATGATATCTTAGAGCTAAATCGTAAGTCTGTGCCCATAGCTTTTTGCAAACTAACCCAAAATCGTGAAGTGAATCTTGGGTCTCGATCGAAAACTATGGATACTGGCATACCATGCGATCTTACAATCTCGTTTATGTACATACTGACAAGGCGTTCAAGTGTATAAGTTTCTAGTATCGGTAAAAATGAGCGGACTTGGTCAATCTATCAACAATGACCCAAATCGCATCAATGCCTTGAGAAACCTTAGGAAGACCGGTAATGAAATCCATGGTAATGTGCTCCCACTTCCATTCTGGAATTTCAAGTGGTTGCAATGGACCTTTTGGTACTTGATGCTCCGCTTTAACTCGTTGACAAGTTAGACACCTTGAGATAAATAGCGCTATCTCTCTCTTCATATTGCTCCACCAAAATGTATAGCGAATATCATGATACATTTTGGTACTCCTGAGATGGATTGCAAATGGTGTGTTAATGCGCCTCCATCACGATATTATACTTTAAATCGAATCGTTAGGAACACAAAGTCCGGAGTTGACTTCAAGTATTCCTTCTTCATCGATTCTTGCTTAAGGACATAGCACCTTCTTGCACTTTCTTCCTCATACGCATCGACTCGAGTGCAGTAGCTTGAAGCGACTTTAACTTTATCGATTAAAGTCGGTTCTACTCAGTATACTTGCTATCATCACACGCGTCCCAGGTGTCTTTAACTCTATCTCCATCCTTTGCAAGTCACACAAAATGGGCCTTTACGACAATATCGCTTTTCGTGCTTGCATATGATTTCCTACTCAATCGTTAGCTACCACGTTCGCTTTTCGGGATGGTATTGGATGGTATGATCATAATCTTTCAGCAGTTCAAGCCAACGCGTCGTTGTCGCATGTTGAGTTCCTTTTGAGTGAAGAAATATTTGAGGCTTTTATGATCCGTAAAGATCTCCACTTTCTCCCCATACAAGTAATGCCTCCAAATTTTAAGTGCAAAGCATACCGCTAACTCTAGATCATGAGTAGGATAATTCCTCTCATATTCTTTAAGTTGTCGCGAGGCATAGGCTATAACTTTTCCATGTTGCATAAGAACACATCCCACCCTTTTGCTAGAAGCATCATCAGAGATGACAAATCCTCCAAGGCGGATGGTATTGTCGAGCAGGTCTTGAAATAAGTCTCCTCTTGAGTTCTTGAAAACTCTTCTCACATTCTTCGCTCCAACAGAACTTTGTATCTTTCCGAGTCAATTTGAGTCGATGGAGTAGCGATTCGAGAAAATCCTTCCACGAATCTCCGATAATAACCAAATTAAACCAAGAAAGCTACGTGCTTGATCATCGATTTTAGTTGTTCCCGACTTTGAATAGCTTCAATCTTTCTTTGGGTCAATGGATATTCCATGACATGATACCACGTGCCCAAGGAATGCTACTTCTTCAAGCCGAACTCACATTTCTTCAACTTGGCATAAAGCTTATATTCACGAAGCTTTTGGAGTGTCAGCCTCAAGTGTTGCTCATGATCTTCACGGCTTTTGGAATAAATAAGGATGTCATCAATAAAGACGACCACAAAGTGATCTAAATATTCCTTGAATACTCGGTTCATCATATCCATGAAGGCATCAGGAGCATTAGTCAATCCAAAGGACATGACTAGGAATTCATAATGCCCATCTGGGAGTTCTAAAAGCGCCTTTGGAATGTCAACGGTTCTAATCTTCAATTGGTGATATCCGGGAGCGAAGATCAATCTTTGAAAAGAATTTGGCTCCTTGCAATTGGTCAAACGGTCATCAATACGTGGCAATGGATACCTATTTTTGATGGTGACATGATTCAACTCCCGATAATCAATACAAAGTCGCATACTCCCATCTTTCTTCTTCACGAATAGAGCAGAGCACCCCAAGGAGAAGTACTAGGGCCGAATAAAGCCAATGTCTAACAATTCTGCGGTTGGGTCTTTAACTCACGAAGTTCAATAGGAGCCATTCGATATGGGGCTTTGGAAATAGGTTTTGTCTTTGGGTTCAAGTCGATACAAAATTCAATTTCACGCTCTGGGGAAGGCCGGGGAAGTTCTTGAGAATACGTCGGAAATTTATTAACAATAGAAATATCGTTCAAAAGCGCGTATTTTTTGTTTAAATCTGTGACATGAGCTAAGAAAGTTTGACATCCGTTTTTCAATAAACGAATAGCTTTATGGCTTGAGATGACCGTGATTGATTTTAATGGTTTGGTCGTTTGAATTCGTATAATAGGTTGATTAGGAATATGAAAGCTAACAACCTTATGAAAACAATCAACTTTTGCATGATAAGTAGTTAACCAATCAATCCCTAGAATCACGTCAAATGCAAGTATTTTTAATGAAATAAGATCGACAGGTAATGTGAGGGTACCAATTTGAACCAAACAAGACTTATAAATAGTGGATGTAATGAAGGTTTCTCCCAACGGAGTTTCCACGAGATAAGTCAAAGTCTAATTTCTCCTAGAGTCAAATTTAATCGATGGCGCAAGTAGGAGAAATAAAAGAATGGGTAGAACCCAGTATCAAATAAAGTATAGAATTCATTAGAGTTTATGATAAGCTTACCCGTGATGACCTCATTCGGATTCCTTGCTCTTTGGGAGGTCACAAGAAACGCTCTCCTCTTGCCTCTGGGTTTGAATTTTACGGGATGGCCTTTGGTGCCTCCATCCTAGCTGAATTTGTCTTACATGAACGACAAAATTGAGCTAAGTGACCTTCTCTTCCACAATTATAACATGCTTTGAATGGCATGGCGCAGTTTGGATCGATGTGTCCCTCTCCTCTCGCATTTGAAGCATATGATAGGTGGTCTTTCTCCTTCCTTAACAATGGGTCTTTGGTCTTTGACGTCTTTCCATCATTGTTGAATCTCCGTTTCTTGAAATGTCCATTCTTATTGTTTTGTACCCGATTACCACCAAGTGGTTACCATATCTCGCTTTTGATTCCCTCCACGCTTGTTGTCCTTTGCTTGATGACTACTCTCATTTGGTATTATAATTTTGCTTACCGCTCTCTTTTAGTTGTGTTGACTCATTATCGCGTTCCACTAATCGAGCCCTATTTACAACATCTGAATACAAACACAGTTTATGAGAAATAAGATGTTGACGTATCTCCGGCTTCAAACCTCTTAAAAACATTCGCGCCATTCTCTCTTCATTATCCACTAACTGGGACGTAAACTGTGATAACTCCGCAAATTTTGCCTCGTATTGCGACACGGTCATATTGTTTTGTTCCAACTTGATAAACTCCACCTCCTTCATGTGGCAAATACTTTCGGGAAAGTATTTGTCGTTGAACAACTCTGGAACTTCTCCCAAGATATCTTGATCTGAAAGAGGTTGAGTACGTTTCTGGAATTCCCAGCGATGTCTGCCTCTCGCCGCAACATAAAGGCGTGAAGGGAACCTTTTGCTCCTCGGAGCATCCCAAGACATCAAATATCTTGGTAATCGACTTTATCCATGCTTCCGCGAAATGGTTTTGGCTCACCCTTAAACTCCGGTGGTCCCAGCTCCTTGAATTGTTTAGCGGTGACCGCTTGAGAGTTTTCCGTGTTTCCACCTACATTTTGGATGTGAGTCGCTCTACTTCTTGTTGCATAAATTGCATAAAGCCTCTGAACATTTGATCATTCATCATTTGGTCAATGTTGTTGTTTGCATGAGGATTGTCGCCTTCCTGATGCACATTATCCTGATTATTAATATGTGGTGAATCAACGATCGTCTGCGCTCCATTGTTATTCTCAACATTCTCAGATGTCATTTTCAGATACTGCCACAAAACAAAAGGCTAATTGACATGTAACAAATTATCCCTATCTTCTGACCAACCAATAAAATAGCACATAAACTTAGGTAGGTCATACTAGCGAAGGTATTCCCGTCTCTCCCTCCTAGTACTATTCTCACATCTTAGCGAGGATCATATCCTAAGCTCGATACCAACTTGTGGCGCCCCAAAATTAGGTATACATCACCCATCTTGGGTCGCCACTTACATGGTGCGTAATTTAAATACAACTTATTAACATAAGCGTAGGTGTACAATACGACATAAATCGTGAGTTTAAATACAAATATAAATCTACTAGATATTATACAAACTCAAAAAAAAAGTCCTCATTACAATTATTATCACACTATTTCACGAGAATAGTGAGGACTACTAATCTATCTTCGGGACCATCACTTTCGTTTCCCAGGCTTCGTCCCGGCTATATTCTCATTTCACGAAGAGAATAGTGAAAGAAAGGGTGAGCTCAACTAGCCCGATGAAATATTATTATGACTAAGATAATGCGAATAAATTATCAATAGTCTTCAACAATGTTAAACCGATAAAATACAATAGACAACCGGTTTAATCTGCGGTGAATATCTGATCCATTAAAAGAGTCAAGTAGAAAATAAAAGTCTACTATCTTTTAGGTTTTAAAAAGTTTTTCATCATTTGTTATATCTCGAGACTCGACTTTTAATAAATATTCCACATCATCGAATCACCCCTGCACTACTGACCAAGGATATTCTTTAGTATCACGACCATAATTATTCATGCACTACGGGCGAGAATATTTGTGTATTCATTAATGGTCATGATCATGCCAACAACTCGTCCACCAATGCACCACGGCCATTTGAGGATTTTTATCACATCATTTGTAACATTACGGTCATGATTACATAGAATAGTCTCTCGGTCATAATCATACCAAGTCCATCTATGCACTACTGAGCCACGGATGACTTTCAACATAATAAAAACATGAGGATGATGACAATGATATAAGAATTCAATAAAACAAGTTCAAGAATTATTTTATCCAGGGAATTATTAACGTCCAAATTATCAACATGATACTTTGTTTTGTGGAGTAAAATTCAAGAATGATCGGAAGAATATTTCCATGAAAAGATCTTTGGATGAAACACAAATATCAAGGATATTCCACTAATTTCATGGAGTATAGAAGTCAAAGTTTTAACTTACCGGGTATAATAAAGAATAAAATAACAAAAGAAATCACCATGCATGCGATAGACCGCACATGCACGTTATTCCAACAGAATAATAAATAACGGAACCAGGTCCGGCGTAAAACGCACAAACAAGATATTCCAACAGAATAATAAAGAATGGAACCAGGTCCGGCGTAAAACACACGAGCGGGATGTTCCAACGGAATAATAATAAAGATTTTAACCAGTCCTTGTAAAACACACACATGACGATGTTCCAAATGAATAATAATAATAAAGATTTTAACCCGGTCCGTGTAAAACACATGAGCAGGATGTTCCAACGAGAATAATAATAAAGAGCGGAACCGGGTCTCGTGTAAAACACACATGATGGATGTTCCAATGAGAATAATAGAAGAATGTCACCAAGTATAGGAAACCAGCGTATCAAGGTTATTCCAATGTAAATAATAAGCAATGGAATAACAACAGTTCTCTTCATGAATAAGAAAGAATAACACCCTTACTTTTGGTAGGAGATTGAATCTGCGCGGTGTAGTAACAAAATACTCTTCTTCTTTCTCTCTTATTCTCTCTATACTTTCTCTCTCTATAGCTTGAATGAATTCGTGAAAAATAATGAAGCACTTGGCCTCTATTTATAGAAGATTTCTAGCTTAGCACCTACCGTGTGAAAAGGAAAGTGGCTTGATGACTGATGATGTGAAAAGAAAAGTGGTTTGATGCCTGTAATGTGAAACGACAAGTGGTTCGACGCCTGTAATGTGAAACGACAAGTGGTTTGACGCCTGTAATGTGAAACGACAAGTGGTTCGACGTCTGGTAAAGGTAATTACTATTGATGAAGGTAATTACTATTCACAAGGGTAATTACTATTAACGAAGGTAATTACTATTCACAAGGGTAATTACTATTAACGAAGGTAATTACTATTGACGAAGGTAATTACTATTCACAAAGGTAATTACTATTGACGAAGAGACTCTTAGATGATGACATATGAGCCCCCCATAAAATAATCAAACTTACCACAAATCATTTTATTTTTAATCAACACATATTTAATCTTTCAACAATTATTAATCATTTATAACTTATCGTCTCAATTATTAATTTAATACTATAACATACTATCTGAGATGATCTTTGTGACAATAATTGAATCAATAATATAAGAGATATGATGCGTGAATTCTTTGTAGCAATAATTAAGCATAGTGAGTGACTTCTCACGTAAGCATCAACAAACAATACCGGTGTGCTACTATGCAACCACAGCGTATTCTTTATACTTTACCACCGGTAGTTCAACAGGTTTTAACAGTAACACCTCCGTAGTTATTTTTATAAAATATTTTTGTCGTTTTTCTCAATCAAATAATAATTACATTATGGGGTCCACCAATGATTGAGTAGTTGTCACGAATATTCCCTAACAAAAGAATATTCCCCACCAAACGAATATTTTATAACAACTTGCATACTTTGCAAAATTTATAAATATTACCCACAACTATAACATTATATCTAATTTATTCCATAATATTCAAAATAATATTTATAGAAAAATTCATCTTTATTTATAAAAGTTGGGGTCTTACAAGAAAGTCATAGTCTATGCCTCAAGACAACTCAAAGAATATGAGAGGAATTATGCTACTCATGACCTAGAGTTAGTAGCTGTTGTTTTCGCACATAAAATTTGGAGGCATTACTTGTATGGGGAGAAGGTGGAGATCTTTACGGATCATAAAAACCTCAAATATTTATTCACTCAAAAGGAACTGTTGAAAATTATGATCATACCATCCAATGCCATCTTGAAAAAACGAACGTGGTAGCTAACGTATTGAGTAGAAGATCATATGCAAGTACGAGTGCGATATTGTCAACACAAAGGCCCATTTTGTGTGACTTGCGAAGGATGGAGATAGAGTTAAAGACTCCAGAGACCCCATGTGATGATGGCGAATATACGAGTAGAACTGACTTTAATTGATAAGGTTAAAGTTTGCTTTCGAAGCTCTGAGACACGGGAGGCGATGCGTATGGGGAAGAAAGTGCAAGAAGGTGCTATGCCGGAAGCAAGAATCGATGAAGAAGGAATATTTTGAGTCAACTCCAGACTTTGTGTTCCTAACGACCATGATTTAAAGTATATAATTATGATGGAGGCGCATAACACACCGTTTGCAATCCATCCTGGGAGTACCAAAATGTATCATGATATTCGTCATACATTTTAGTGGAGCAATATGAAGAGAGAGATAGCACTGTTTATCTCAAGGTGTCTAACTTGTCAACGAGTTAAAGAGGAGCATCAAGTACCAAAAGGTCCATTGCAACCACTGGAAATTCTAGAATGGAAGTGGGAGCACATTACCATGGATTTAGTTCTGGGTCTTCCTAAGGTTTCTCGAAGGTATAGATGCGATTTGGGTCATTATTGATAGATTGACTAAGTCTGCTCATTTCTTACCGATCTGAAAACTTATACACTTGAACGTCTTGCTCGTATGTACATAAACGAGATTATAAGATGCATGGTATGCTAGTATCCATAGTTTACGATCGAGACCCAAGATTCACTTCACGATTTTTTGGGTTGGTGTGCGAGAAAAGCTATGGGCACAGATTCTGATTTAGCTCGGCATATTATCCTCAGATGGACGGACAGACGGAGAGGACTATTCAAACTCTTGAAGATCTATTAAGACTTCGTGTCCTTGACTTCAAGGGAAGTTGGGATAAATTCTTACCATTGGTGGAGTTTTCCTACAACAACAGTTATCAAGCAAGTATTGGCATGGCTCCATTTGAGGTGTTGTATAGAAGAAAGTGTCGTTCTCCAATATGCTGGGATGAGGTAGGAGAAGCAACGTTGTTGGGACCGGAGTTGGTACGTATGACTACAGAAAAGATTCAAATGATCCGGCAACGTATAAAAACCTCACAAGATCGACAAAAGAGTTATACTGATCTTCATCGAAAGGACGTGGAATTCGATATAGGAGATCATGTGTTGTTATATGTTGCTCCATGGAAAGGAGTTACGAGATTTGGAAAGAGAGGAAAGCTCAATCCTCGATTCATCGACCCATTTTTAATCCTCGATCGAGTAGGAATTATGGCCTATAGACTCGCTTTACCGCCAAGTATATCTCGTGTTCATAACGTTTTTCACATATACATGTTACGTAAATATGTAAAAGACCCAAACCACATTATTGAGTTAGAACCGGACGAAATAGCAGAAGATTTAACGTATGAAGAGGTTCCTGTTCAAATAATGGATAAGAAGGAACATATTCTACGCTCCAAGGTTATACCCCAAGTCAAAGTTTTGTGGAAAAACCACGATGTTGAGGAAATGACTTGGGAGTTAGAATCTGAAATGAAATCAAGGTATCCTTACCTCTTCGACATACCAGGTATGTATCGTAATTTCGAGGGCGAAATTTCATAAGAAGGGGAGGTTGTAAGACCCCAACTTTTGTGAATAAAGATGAATTTTCTATAAATATCATTTTTGAATATTATGGAATGAATTTGATATAATGTTATAGTTGTGGGTAATATTTATAAATTTTGTAAAGTACGCAAGTTGTTATATAATATTCGATTGGTCGTGGAATATTCGTACAACGGCATAATAATCGGTGGACCCCACAACGGAATTTTTGTCGGATTGAGAAAATGACAAAAATACTTTATGAAAATAACGGCGAAAGTTTTACCGTTAACTGTTGAAACACCCGGTGTTAAAAGTACAGTAATACGTGTAGTTATTCATTTTATTAGATTATAAATAGAATATATTATATTTTATTTAAAAGATTTTTCTTTAAATATGGACCGTCAGATTAAAGTAAATCAATCTCGACCGTTCATGAGTTAGTTACTATGCAGTCCATTTTTCTATATATAGAAGCTCATTTCTTCATTATTTCTTACGAATTCACTGAAACTCTAGAGAGAGAAATTATAGAGAAGCCATAGAAAAGTATTCTACTCCTTTCCTACTCTTATGTTCAGTTTCTTTTACGGTAAGGGATATTATTTGTTGTACTCGTAAGGGGTATTATTTCTTTTATATTCATGAAGAGAACTTCTGTTATTCCATTCTTTATTATTCTCTTTGAAATAACCGAAGATAATGAGACTACCCTATACTTGGTGACTTTCTTCTAATATTCTCTTTATTATTATTACTTTGGAATATCCTGTTTTGTGCGTTCTGGGGACCGGTTCCATCTTTATTATTATTACATTGAATATCATGTATACATGCGTTTATGTCGGACCTGGTTCCATCTTTATTATTAATCTGTTGGAATATCCTATTTGTATGTTTACGCCGGACCTAGTTCCGTCTTTATTATTCTGTTGGAACATCCTGTCGGTGCGAATTTTTCCTGACCTGATTCCGTTACTTATTAATCTATTGGAATAACCTCTCTATGCGAAGTACCGCATGCATGGTGATTTCTTTTGATATTCCATTCGTTATTATACTCAGTTGGTTAAAGTTTTGACTTCTATAATCCATGAAATTAGTGGAATATCCTTGATATTTACGCTTCATCCAGTATCTTTTCATGAAAATATTCTTCTGAGCATTCTTGAATTTTACTTTAAAAAGCAGTATCATGTTGACAATTTGGACATTATTAGTTCCTGGATAAATTAATTCTTGAACATGTTTTATTGAATTCTTATATTATTGTCATCATCCTCATGTTTATATTATGTTGAAAGTCATCTGTGGCTTGTAGTGCATAGATGGACTTGGTATGATTATGACCGAGGATTATTCGGTAAATCATGACCGTAATGTTACAAATAATGTGGTAAAGTCCTCATTTGCCTGTAGTGCATTGATGGACAACTGATTGGTGGCATGATCATGACCATTAATGATTATATAAATATTCTTCGCCAGTAGTGCATGGATAATTGTGGTCGTGATACTAAAGAATATCCTTGCCCATAGTGTATGGGTGATTCGATGATGTGGATTATTTATTAAGTGAGTCTCAAATAAAAGTCATGAAAACCTTTTTAAATCATAGAAGATAGTAGATTTTATTCTCTACTTGACTCTTCTAATGGATTGCTTGTTCATTGCAGATTAAACTTGATGTTTGTTATATTTTATCGGTTTAACAATTTTGTTGAAGGCTAATGATGATTTATTCGCATTATCTTAGTCATAATATTTCTTACTAGGCTAGTTGAGCTCACCCTTTCTTTCACCGTTTTCTCTTGAAATGAGAATATAGCCGGGATGAGTCGGGAACTGGAGTGATGGACCAGATGATAGTATTAGTAGTCCTCACTATTCATTAAATAAAGTGACAATAAATGTAATGAGGACTTATTCGAGAGTGGATATTGTCTAGAAGATAGTATTTGTATTAAAACTCATGACTCTCTTGTTGTATATTAAAGATTGTATTTGTATTATGTACCATATATTTGGCGACTCAGAATAGGTGATGTATACCTATTTTGGGGGCGTCACAATTGTAGAGTCGAAGTTGAAGAGAACTCCACGATCGTAGTGAAACCTCAGCGATCGTAGAAGCAGACTCGACGATCACAATTCTATAAGAGGATAATCTAGCTCGTGAGGAGCTTTGAAGAACTGAACAATTACTCAACAATTCAAAGTATGGGGAGATAAGTTCAATCATCAACTCGAAAGAAGTCTTGCAGATTCATCTCAGAAATGGAGCCCTCAAACCTTCATGAAGTACATCAGGGGTCAAGATGAGCAGTGTCAAGATAAGGACTGATGTCAAAACCACCCCCTACAGCATCTCTCAAAAGTTGATCACTGTGTCAACAAAGGAAAACATAGAGTCCATAGTTGCCTTACCATTCTACTCTACGAATCAAAAGGTCAACGGTCAATGCCACGTTGATTAAACGTCTACTCTTCTAAAAGGAAATATCTAACTGAAAGGATATGGGGAGTTACAGCTCATTACTAGGCATCGTGCAACCAATGGTCGGTTGACACATCACTGGTTATGCAGAGTTAGAAGGAACTGCCATAAAGACAAATTCAAATCTGCAAACAGTTTTCAGAAGCTATCGAACCTTTCTCCCTCCCATTTTCAAACCCTAAAATCCTCTCAAGAGCCAAAATAGGTTAACACTCCAGAGCCTTACCAAATCACAATCAGTCATCTCTCATAAACCTCTCTGAATCAAATACCCACATTCTTCGAATCGCTTTCAAATGGAAAATGGCGAGTAATCACCGGCATTCAAATTCGGAACCAAGTTGTTTGAGAAATCCAAAAAAGAAGTTCGTAGACATTCTCGAACTTGTGAAGAAAAGTCGATTCTCGTAATGCCTTGAGGCTAGCACTCGAGTATATGTTGACTGGTTAAAGAGTTCTACTCAAATGCTTATATAAAATCCTAACCCTTTCTCGCCAAGGTCAAAGGTCAGGTCTCTAAAGTCAAATCTTCCTCGACCTCAATCAATGCTTAGGTTTTCCTAACCAAGGACTAAAAAGCCTTGATGATATCAATACTGAACAAGTAAAGGAGATCATGGGGTACCAAAGAAACCCTAGTCTAAAGGACATAAAGAAGAAGGAGTTTCCAGAGGAATACGAGTTCCTTGCTGAAATAGTTGGAAAATGCATACTGTGCAAGGACACTGCACATGACACGGTGCTTGATCAGCAGTTGAAGATAATGTCAGCAATAGTTCTGAAGAAATAGATTAACCTTGGAGTTATCCTGTTTGACCAAATCTCCAAGTGGGTAGAAAAGGCTGAGCTAAAGAAGTCTACAAAAAAACCTCTGATAAAGGTATTTCATGGAAGATTGCTGAGCACTGTAATGTAGAAGAAGCTAGGAGGAAGAATCAAGGATGATGAGGGAGAACCTCTGAATGTTCACAAAGTAATGTCTCCACAACTGTTTGTGAACTGGAAGAAGAACCCCAAGGAGAATGTATATCGATAACCGGAAATAATGAGCAAGGCCTCTACAAAGAAGAGGAAGGCAGAAGAGGTAAAAAGCTTTGAGTCTGATGACTCTATACTAGCAGCAACCACACCAGTCAGGAAGACATCCAGAGGTGTGAATAAAACCAAGGCCCTACCAAGAAGTCTCTCCACCAAAGACAAGGCTGAAGAAGAAAGAGTCTTGACTGCATAAACCACCAAGAGGAGAAGCAACAGACTGCTTTAAGGACAATCACAAAAGAAAGCTAAGGTGGTAAACAAACCAAATTTCGGTTTCTAAGATGGCACATCCGATGAAGAGAGAGAACACAGAGTTAGAAGAAACAAAGGGAACCGACGATCTCAAAATTGAATCTCCACAGACCAAAACCAGCAATGAAGGTGAAGCTGGATTAATGAATGAAAATACAACATCTGCTGATAAAGAAGAATGCTCAAGTCCTGTAGCTACCTCTCAGAGCATTCAGTCTTATGATGATGAAGAAAAGCTACAAGCAGACTCAGGTGCATCCCCAAATGCAAACATTCCAACAAGCCTAGATGTTGGGTCAAATGATGTTGTGTCTAGAGAAGAAGAACATGCCCCCTCCAATCCTGAAAGCCCCCATGATGGCTCAAAAGGTGATGAGTCCAAAGAAGAAGAGTCTGACTCTCCCAAAATTGAACCTCCTAGAAGAAGAAAGACCTACAGACTACAAGCAAAGTTTAACTCTAAAAGGAGTAGTAATCACTCAAATGCCATCATTGAACTAAGTGATGATGAGTTAGTATCAAAGGATGAAAGTGCTGAAGATGGAACCAGTGGTGAAGAAGATGAATCAGAGGAAGATCTTGCTGAAAAAGGTTATGAAAATAAAAGGAAGCAAGAAGGATTCACTGTTTGAAATGATCAAGATGGTTCAGGCTCTGAAAGAGAAGAAATGGAAAATGAGTCCAATTCTGAAAGTCAGGAATCAGAGGAACCAGAACTTCATCCTGTCCTCTCTCCAGCAAAATTCACCAGGAGAATAGTGGTAGAAGTCTCAAATGAACCACTAGAAGCTCCACAAGAAAGATGGGTGAACTATAGAGATGAGCAGCTCAAGGTGGTAAGAATGACTACCTTTGATATAGCTAAAAACTAGAATAACATGGAGCTAGACTGCTCGACCATTCTCTATAATCCTGACGACTTGCTAATGAGATGGTTCTTCCAATGGATGCCATGGCTAAAGGTCCATACTGAGAAAGATGAAAGCTACTTCAGCTGGTGCTACTCTCATTTTCCAAGCTTGGAGTTGGTGGCACAAAACTTCCCAAGGGTAAAGAGTTTTGCTAGAAAGATGATCACAAACCAGCCCCGCTTCAAAGTCTATCGCCATGCTGGAAATCACTATATCCCCTACGATCGTAGAGTGGACTCTCAAGGAAGAAGGAATATGACCAAGGAGATGATCATAGTGTCTGTTCACTCTACTGCTGATGGTGTTCAAGGTCAAAATTAGAAACCTACATTAGCCCAAGCACTGCTATCTGACATTCCCTCATCCTTAACCAGTGATTGGAACTCAACGATTCTTCAGATTCTCAACACCTTCGAAAATCTGTCTAAGGATGCAGATCGTAGAGTTCAATCTAATGCTTGACATGAGACTGCTCAACTAGATGATCAAGTATCTGTAGAGAAGGAGCTGATGAAAAATTTTGATGAATTGATTGAGAAAATATCTCTATTCACAGAAGAGTCACAGAAGCTGACAGCAGCAGGAGATAATTCATTCCAGAACAGACTTCTAGCTACTATGGCTGATGTATCTCTCAAACTCAAAGATAGGGATAACATCCATCTAAAAGTCATGAATAATTAGAAGGCAGAAGCTCTACGAGCACAGAAGGCCAATGAAGAGCAGATCCACACCCTCTCTGACAAGATTGACGACCTAAAGCAGTCTTTCTCAGTGCAACTTGAGCTAGGCTAACAGGAACTCAAGTTTGAAGTTGTCAACTCCTCCTACCTACTGGAGCAGCTTATGTCCAACATGGAGCAGCTCTCCCAAATGATTAATAATAAAAAGGGGGAGAAAAAGAGGCATTGAAAGAGGTAGAGCAAGAGGCACTCAAAGAAGAGCAAGAAGAGCAAAAGGATAGTAGAGAAGAAGTCAAAGAAGTAGACAGCAAAAAAAGATGCAGAGTCATCATCTGAGGGGGAGCCAAAAGATGATGATCACATGATTGCAGAGTCTGAGGGGGAGCATGTTAAGAAAGACGCTGAAAGGGAGCTAAGTAAAGATAAAAGGTCATCATCCCAGGGGGAGAGGGAACAAGAAAAACAAACAGATGAATAGCTGATCAACAGACATCCTGGAAACATACATGGAGCCAAAGAGGTACATCTCTAACTAGTTAGGTATGTTTTGGATCCAGGATGTAAAATGTCTTAATGTATAAATTTCCATATAATTATAAATGACATTCATGATTATCTATTTTAGAAATACAGCTGCTCACTGTATATAAGATTCATTCATAACATGCATATGCACTTATTGTTTTTGTCATAATCAAATAGGGGAGATTGTCAGGAATAAGCATGTGAATGTTATTCCTTTTTATATATGATTTGATTATGATATATATGAATGAATATGCAAGTATGCTTGCATTAAGAGAAGCTATAAAGTCATTTGATAGATAATAGAAACATGTGTACAAGGACTTAGAATGAATTGATCAAGTATGTTAGGTTGATCCTACATAAGCAAAACAACTTTGTAAAGTCCTTAGAAAGAAATGATGTACAAGGACTATAAACATAGAAAGATCAAGAATGTTAGGTTGATCTTATGATGTAATAGATAGGCTTGTCTGATCGTCGAGCACTGCACCAGAAATCGTAGTCTGCCAGGAAAGTCAAGGAAAACTCGAGAGCTATCGACGCAGAATCGTAGTCTGCAAGATAATAGATCTCGGAGTTCGTAGACTGCCAAGAGAGACGAGGAAGGATCGTAGTGTGTCGAATAAAATTTCCTCGAAGCCAAAGTCTACTGAGGAAGTCATGTTCAGAATTGTAGAGACAACCTGCCTACGAGCCGACCGAGCATCTGACGAAGCCAAGTCATAAACGTAGACTACACTCAGAGTCGTAGAGTCTACTGATGCCGATGCCAAGTCAAGGATTATAGACTACACTCTGAGTCGTAGAGTCTATTGATTAAATATCGTAGTCGAGCAAGATCAGATGATGACATCTAGTACAAAGACAGAATTCGTAGAGTGTCAAGATCTAATCCCGAAGTCGTAGGGTCTGCACAGCCAAAGCTGAATCGTAGAGTGCAGAACTATGACCTCAACAGTGTGCTCACAACACCAAGGTAGAATCATTGAGCAAATACGATTCTCATCAAATGAGCACTCCCAAAATATCCAAAGGAACCAAGCCTCTGGTTCAAGCTGCGATGCTACATCCAACTTGAAGGAAACTAGAGAACACTCAACGAATGACTTGCAAGCTAACAGAAGATCTAAGCAACAAACTAATCAGCATCAAGATTGAGTTGTGAAGCCATTCGGGATGAAGTCTTCCACAAGGAGATCAGAAGAAGACTTCAGTAACTGACGAAGAAAAGTCAGCAAGTGTAATCGCTGTCAAGCAAACAGAAGACAACGATCTTGGGAGCATCCAGGATCATAGTGTTTGCCAAACAAAGAAAGAACTGATGAAGTGCATACAGAGACACTGGACAACTTCTGAAGAACAAGGCTAAAGTGATTAAGCATTGGGTCAGTCCATTGAGGATAAGTGAACGAGAGATCCCAAGGAGAAAGCGAGCTGGACATGCCACAAATCTGAAGTGTCTTACAATTCATAAGGGGCCAGAACAAGGTGGTAGTTCCTAGTTGGCACAATAGTTATCTAGAAGGGGGGGGGGGGGTTGAATAGATATTTAAAAAATCTTTTCGTTTTAAACTTGTTCTTTAATGATGATTAAAACTTAGCGGAATTTATGTTTGTTTTAATCTTCTTTATAAAGAAGTGGAGTTATGAGAGTGAGGCAGTTATAGCAATTATGGCAGATATAGTAGTTATAGTATGAATGTAAAAGACACAGTCATTTTTAAGTGGTTCAGAGCACTTAAAGCTCCTAGTCCACTCTTCTACTCAACGAGTAGGATATCCACTAAGGATGTCTTTTACAACTTCTGAATCACATAGATTCCTTCTAGACCAGCAGTCTAGGAACTTTTTAGTTCACTCTTGAACTCTTCATGTCCAGTAGACTTAGCTCTCCTACAGTTCACTTAGAACTCTTCAAGTCCAGCAGACTTGGTACTCTTCTTCAGTTGATTGATTGATGTTGAGTTCTTGATGGTTGCTACTCTGTTGCTATTTAAGCACTTGTTCGAAAGAACTGAGTAGTAGAGCAAGCTTTGCAAATTCTCAGATCGTAGAGTTGAGCTTGAGAGCTGTTCACGTTGTTTGTTCAATGCTTTCTTAATCCTCTCTCATATGTCTGATTTGCATATATGTGATCTTCAAAACTATACATTAGATCCATCCGTTGAGGCATTAAATGCATTTGACTTTTCTGATCTTTGATGGAGACATTTATGCACATCTTCTAAAACTGCATTCTGGCCCACTGACACATCAGACTGCTCTCTCACCTAACACATGAAAATGTGTTTTGCCCCCTTACCAATGGTATTTTCCTTAGCTTCTTCAATAAGCTTCTTTGTTGCATACTAAGGATATTTCATATTACTTTGGGACTGATGAGTACTGCAACGTCTAGAATCCATTCCTCATATGTTGGAATCAGCTCACACACACATATCATGAGGCTCGACGTTTTCTGACATAAGACAGATGATGCTCGACGATTTATATTGTGATACTCTATGATTCAGATCGTAGTGACTTGTTGCCTAGGTGCTTGATCTGATGCTATCAGCCGATAACACTATGATTTCTCTTAAACCTTTTCACACTACGATCTTTGTTTGCTAGGTTCTAACTCTACGTTTCCGAGAGCACACTATAATCGTTGACTTGTAAACTTTACGTTTGCTTCAGCATGCTACGATCGTTGAGTTGGCTCGGCAAACGTTGGGACCACTCTACAATTTTTGAAGAAGTCCTTCAAGGCATTCACACTACGATCTTTGAAGCTCTACGTTTCTGCCTTGACTTCTACAATGTTGATCAGATGATACACTACGATTTCTTCGAAGCCTATCTATTACATCTCAATATCAACCTAACAGCTTTGATCTTTCTATCTATACATTCTATTACAGATTGATACACGTTAAGAGCTTAGATCAACCAAACAAATTTGTTCTATCACTAACTCCTTGTACATATCTTACTTGAAGGACTTTACAAATAATCATGAGCATATACATTAACACATCAAATCATAATATGCATTCTCCCAACAATCTCCCCCTATTTGATGTTGACATAACCAAGGAGATTTGTTGTCATGATTATTAGTGTCTAGATGCATTTGCAGAAAATTTAAACATAACTTAGTATTTCAGTGAGTAGCTAAAATTTCTAGAGAATAAGTCTGAATTTATTGATGTTAAAGTGATATTGCAGTTTTAGCTTTACATCAATAAGAATTAAAGTTTACACTTATCTCTATTTCTTTGTTCTTTTTCGTGATGGTGGATTGGCATATTCCTCAACCCTTCTTTTCTTGCTCGCTTCATCTCTTCTGGCTAGTTCTTCCAGCTCACTTAGGCTTAGCCTTGGATTTTCCTTATGCCTATTCATTAATTCAGGATCTCCAATTTGAATTCTTAGGCGTACGGTAGTCACATCTTGTGAGCTGGTAGGTGGCTCCTGACTTCTTAATGGTAAAGCCGTTACAATTTCCTGCTGATCAGATCGTTGAGTCTGGTGATGGAATTATCTTGCAGGAAGGCTTCTTGATGCTTGAGCATAAAATTGTCCTCTTCCCCTTTCTTGGCTTTCTTGACCTCATCTGCCTCCCTGTCCCCCTTGAGCTCCTTTCCCTTTATTCTCCCCCTTTATGTCAGCATCAAGGGTTCGAATGTCTGCAGAAAGTTGATTCAGTCCTTGGACAAGCTCGTTTAGTTGGCTTTGTGTTTGAGCAATGTCCTCTCGACTTTCCTTGATCTGTTTTTCTGATCTAGCTTCTTTGTTTTGAAGGGCAGTGAGAACAATGTTATTCTGTCATTCCTGATTGACATAAGATTTCTAGAATTCTTGGACTGAGGCTTTCAAGTTGATGATGTTCTCTAGCATAAGTTTATTTTGAACTTCTTGATTTTTCTGCATTTCAAGAACAACCTCTCTTTGCTTGGTGGCTATCTGGAAGTGAATCTCATCTCTGTCCTTCATGCTCTTAATAATTTCTTGGATAATTTCCCTCGGCTTCTTTATAAGCTCAGCATTTATAGTGCCAGGAAAATTATTTGCAGCTATGATCATTTGATTCGGGTGGATATGAATGAGGCCGGAGTGAGATTCCAGGCTTTCTTCTATGTTCTTGACCATGTCCTTTGTTTCTTCCTTCAAGTCATCCTTTGTGGGCAGATTTTGGAGAGTATCATTGGTTTGAGGATTATTGAATGGAGGGGATTCTTTCTGAGACTGATCTTGCATGGAGTAGAGAACAAGATCAAGACTAAAATAGTCATTTGAGCAGGAGGATGGTATGTTTGATGGAGGGGCCTGAGTTTCTATATTTGGAATATGGTGCTCTACGATTTTTATTTGGTACTCTACGATTGGGCTAGAGTCAGGAATCATAGAGGTGGTGATGTGTGTGAGTAAAATGAAGTTAATCGATTTGGTTCATCGCCATGTAATTTTGGGATTCTCAGAATCGAAATTGATTTATCGGATTAAGTGTCACTTCCAACCATCGTGGGAATTCATAAAATAGCTAAATGAAGATGATGGTAAGTGATTAACTCAAATTTGGTAGGGATGATAAGACCTCAAGTTTATCCTTTGAGGAAGAGTTGTTGGTAAGCAATTTCTTGCAAAATTAAAACTCCCCGAAATCCATGAGCCAATACCGAGATGGTTGGATACTCTTTGAAACTCCAGAACATGTGATCCCAACAATTTAGGATTTGGGCTTGATGATATGGCATCATGGGTAGGTATGAGAACATCTGATTGCAAAGATAACGTTTATACCCATCTCTGCCCACACCAGTGATCTGAAGGTCATCATCATCGTCTTCCTCTTCTCTGTCTTCGTTGGAGGACTCCATTATCTCAATGGGCTCTTGATGATCTGGCACTGGTTCTTTTTCATTTATGGTAGGGACCTCTCCTTCTGTCATGGAGATATCCCGAGGCTCCCCCTCAGCTTGATCATCTTCTTGTAAGCTCAAAAACTCCCCCTCAATTAGAGCATCTTCTTGAGTTTCAGGCATCTCCCCCTCAGCCAGTGTATTCTCTATCATGAGAATTTCAGGGATCTCCCCCTCAGCTGGAGCATTGTCCTCTTGACATGCTCTTGACAGTTCCTTCTTAGAAACCATACTCTTTGCTTCCTTCTTGAGCACTTTTTTATTTTCAAGAATGTACTTCTTGACCAGCTTTCTCCTTAATTTACTAGGCTTAGCCACAACTTCAGGACTTTTTTGAATCTCAATGTTGTCCTGTTCGTCAGCCACTATGCTTGAAGAAGCTACCTCCTTGCCTGCCATGCTTGGTCTGGTCTCTACGAACATTAGAGACTCTACGATTGAGGTGACGATGGCCATTTGGACTTATGACCAACTTTATTTTTCTTCAGGATCTGGGATATAGTAGCCTGATCCTCATCTGCTTCATCTTGCTGCTGCTTTCTCCTTAGCATCCTCAGAGTCTCTATATCGGAGGACTCTACAGGTATATCAGTGGTAGATCCTTGAGGCTCTTCCACCAGTCCTGCCCTTAGCTTCCTCTTGCCCTTATTTTTTTTGGTAAGGACAGAGGGTTCTTCTTTGTTGATTTCTCCTTTTTCTTCGATCTCCCTGACCACAGACATGTTTCCTAGAAGGCCTGAGTTCTTCAGATCCCCAGTTCTTCCACTGGATTCTATCATCATTCGAACATACTCAGCTGGGTTCCTCTTCCAATTTTTAAACAGCTGCTGGGTCATTCCCCTATTTGGGTTGATAACCTCTCCATCTTCATCCCCAATTTTGTCACCTAGGGAAGACTGTAGAATGATGCTTATGAATCTCCCATATAGCATCTTCTGAGGGCTTTTTGTTTTCTTAGAGTTGACTATCCACTTACCAATCCATTCGAGCAATAGGGCTCCATAGTTGAGTTGTATACCATAATACATTGCCGTCATGAGCTTAAGTTGTACTTCGTTGATAGAGTCATAACCTGAGCTCTTACAGCATATACATTTGCCAATAATATCAGCCAAAAATTCGTACCTCTGTGGGAACTCCTTCTTCTTGTACCCTTTCACAGAGGGGTTTTTCTTATGATGCATTCTTCTTAGTCCATCTTGGAAATCTACGTTGTCTATTACTGGATGCCCTTCATTTTTGAGACCTAGAGTAAGATTGATGTCTTCTGCCTTCAGTCTGATTTCTACTTCCCTTACTCTTGTAGTGATGGTGTCTTTTTCAAGCACACCATTTTTGTAGAAATCTTTTACCAGCTTGGGGTATATCATTGTGTCTGTGCCCAAATCCTCTTCGAGACCTGCCTTCTTCAGTAAGTCCAGAGTCTTGTTGAACTTAGGTTGAGCTGTTTTGAATTCATCAAAACAGAGTCTGTAGCCTGAGATAACACTGGATGACGCCATTGATTTTCTAACTAGAAGTGAGATTCGACTGAGCTTTCTTCTGAGTTAGGGTTTTTGCTTTGAGAGATGATGGGAGAGAGATAATCTTTTGAACTTCAGATTTCAAAAATACAATTTTAATTTATACTTGTAACTTCCCTCTCTCCTTTTTCGCTTAGTGGGACAGGTGTCGACTTTTGTTTGGCTCTACAATTTTATCAGTTAAGGATTGTACTGATTTTCCCTTGGTTCCTTCAGAGCTGAGGTGTCCTTAGGGAGGACTACGATCGTTGAGGTAGTATAGTGATCATTGAGTGCTTTGCCTTTGTCGAGTCTGAGCTACGATCGTCGAGTCTATCCATGATTCGTCGTGTCTGATCTACGATCGTCGAGTCTGTCCTGATCCTTGTGATGAGTTTTTGATAAAGTATTCTTTTAAGGCAACTCAGGAAGGGCCAACCTCTTGGAGTGAGTCAAGGGTTAGGTTTGTTCCTGAGACGCTTATCAGAAGGATTGCTTTGTTTTAAAGCTTATCATCACTGGGTTTACTCTTGCTTTGTTGATGAGGCTTTTGTCATCGTTGAGTCTGCTCTACGATGGTTGAGTCTTTGCTACGATCGTTGAGGTGGTTTTGTCTCTCCAGCTCTACGATTGTGGACTTCCCTTGATCATGTCTATGATTTTGAGTTCAGCCTTTGTATCTGTTATGGTTAGCACAATCTAGAGCATATATTTTATGGTAGAAGATTTAGCATGCCTAGCTCACTTATTAACTTATTAAATCTAGATTCATCTAGAGGTTTTGTAAAAGTATCAGCAAGTTAATTTTCAGTAGGGATATATTGTAAAGATATAGTTCCATTTTGCACATGATCCCTGATAAAGTGATACCTTATTTCTATATGCTTAGTCCTAGAATGCATAACAGGATTATGAGTTATTGCTATGGCACTTGTGTTATCACAGTGAATGGGAATAGATTTGAAATCAAACCCATAGTCACTAGTGATTTTTTCATCCATAGAATCTGAAAGCACAAGAATGCCAAAGAAAGAATGTATTCAAATTTCGCAGTTGAAGAAGATACCGAGTTTTGCTTTTTGCTAAACCAGACACTAGTCTGCTTCCTAGCAATTGACAAAAGCCATCGGTACTTTTTTCTATCTATTTTGCATCCCGCAAAATCAACATCTGTGTATCCTGTTAGTTCAAATGAGGATTCCTTGGGGTACCAAAGCCCCAAGTAAGGTGAACCCTTTAGATACTTGAAGATCCTCTTTACAGCAGATAAATGTTACTCTTTAGGGTTAGCCTGAAATCTAGCACATATGCATGTTGCAAACATTATGTCTGGTCTACAGGCAGTTAGGTATAAAAGAGAACCTATCATACCTCTGTATTGAGTTATATCAATACTTTTACCCTTTTCATCTTTGTCAAGCTTGGTTACAGGAGCAATTAGTGTTTTCATGGGAGAGGCTGATTTCATGCCATACTTCTTGAGTAAGTCTTTGATGTACTTGGCTTGGTTTATGAAAATTCCATCATCAGTCTGCTTTACTTGCAGTCCAAGGAAGAAATTCAGCTCACCCATCATGCTCATTTCAAACTTGCTCTGCATCAGCCTAGAGAATCACTTGCATAACTTTTCGTTAGTAGAACCAAAAATAATGTCATCAACATATATTTGAACTAATAAGACTTTGTCTTTATGCCTTCTAAGAAACAGTGTGGTATCTACTCTACCTCTAGTAAACCCATTTTCAATTAAGAAGTTAGTTAATGTTTCATACCATGCTCTAGGTGCTTGTTTAAGACCATACAAGGCTTTGTCTAATCTATAAACATAATTTGAAAGAGATGGATTGATGAAACCCGAGGTTGCTTTACATAGACTTCTTCTTGAGTTCTCCATTTAGGAATGCACTTTTGACATCCATCCGAAAGACTTTGAACTTCATGTGAGTAAAGAAAGGCAAGAAAGATTCGATGGCTTCCATCCGCAACAGTGCAAATGTCTCATCGTAGTCAATGCCTTCTTCTTGAGAATAGCCCTTTGCGACTAATCTTGCCTTGTTCCTGGTTATAACTCCATCCTCATCCATTTTGTTTCTGAAGACCCACTTGGTTCCAATGACAAGATAACTCTTTGGTCTTGGTACCAATCTCCATACTTTGCTTTGTTCAATTTGGTTGAGTTCTTCCTGCATGGCTTCTATCCAACTGGAGTCTTCCATAGTATCCTCTATCTTCTTTGGTTTTGTTTGTGATTGGAAGCTTAGATAAAAGCATTCATTTTGCGTAGCAGCTCTTGTTTTGACTTTAGCACTCGGATCTCCAATGATTAGATCCTGAGTGCGATCTCTGGCCCATCTATTACCGGTTGGGACATCTGTCCTGATGCCTTCTTGTCTTAAATCTTCAAGATCTATTTCTTCTTCTTGGTGTTGAGGTTTACTGTCTTGCATAGATCTCTCTAGGATTTCATTTTGTTGCTTGACGATTTCACTATCTGGCACTATGATCGTAGTGTTGGGCTTGATAATTTCATTCGTAGTGTATGCACTATCGGTCGTAGTGTCTTGAAGTATTGTGTTGTCCGAGTCTATTTCATCGAAGATGATATGAATTGAGACTTCAGCACTCAGTGTCTTTTTGTTGAACACTCTGTAAGCCTTACTGTCTGTGGCATATCCAAGAAAGATTCCTTCGTCTGACTTGGGCTGAAATTTTGTCAGGTACTGCTTTCCATTGTTGAGAATGTAGCATGCACAGCCGAAAACATGAAAGTAGCTGACACTTGGCTTTCTTCTTTTCCACAGTTCGTAGGGCATCTTATTAATCGTAGAGTGTATTAGTGATCTGTTATACGTATAGCATGTAGTATTTACATCTTCTGCCTAAAAGTATTCAGGCAGATGTGCTGTTGCAAGTAGAGTTCTTCCAGCCTCTATCAAAGTTCTGTTCTTTCTTTCAGCTACTCCATTTTGTTGAGGAGTTCGTGGAGCTGAGAAGTTATGACTGATTCCATTTTCTCGTGCGAATCGGGTCCATTTCGAGAAGTCAAATTCTCTCGCCATGATCACTCCTCATGGCCTTGATTTTCTCTCTTTCTCGCTCATCACCAAATGAACATCTTGATTAATCGGGAGCTCGTTTCATCCTTTGAAGTTGGGAAGAATACCCATGTGAATCTGTGTAGTTGTCGACTATAACTAGAGAGTATCTTTTTCCTCCAAGACTAGTGTTGAATTGGCCCAAATAGATCCATGTGAAGCAACCGCAGGGGCTTCAACAGAGTTAAGGCGCTTATGCTTTTGAATGAGCTTCGGTTTGTTTTCCAAGTCGATGTGCATTGCATGGCCTTTCTTTTTACGGTTGAACTTAGGTAGGCCAACTACAAAATCTTTTGATGCCAGCTTTGGACATGCTCTTGAAGTTTAAGTGAGACAACCGCTCATGCCATAGCCACTTTCATTTCTTCAGATGCTTTTGCCGAAAACATATTGTCTCATCTCGAGCTTAGTTGACCAAGATCCATTGTGTAGACATTTCCTTCTCTTTGTCCCGCTTAGCTTTACGTTAGATGTCTTCAAATCTCTGACTTGACATTGGTTGTTGAGGAATGTCACTTGATGACCCTTATCGCAGAGTTGACTGATGCTTAGAAGGTTGTGTTGGAGACCTTCTACATATGATACCTTGATGAAACATACTACACCATTTCCAGCAGAGCCGTATCCTCTTGTCTTGCCCGAGCCGTTGTCTCCAAAGATGACAGAGGGACCCTCCTTCTATATGTAGTTAGACAAGAGGGCTTTGTTCCCAGTCATGTGCCTTGAGCATCCACTGTCCAGATACCATGTGGTGATCGTGGAGCTCTTTTCCTGTCAAAAATTGAACCTTCATTTTGGTACCCATAATTGCATGGGTCCTTCTTTGTTAGTGCCTTTGGGGACCCAAATCTATTTAATCTTGGGTCTTATATGCATGGAATTATAATAACACTTAGCAGCCTTGTGACCATATTTATTGCATATAAAACATCTAGTATGATGCATGCCGAAGTGTGTGTATGATGATTCATCCTCCATTTAGACTTGTGTGGTTCTTTAGTTGTCCTTCTGTTAAACTGATTCTCATTCTTCCACGTGTCCTTCGATTTCATAAATAGTGATGAGTGTGCCTTACCTCTACTGTACCTTCCCAGTTAATTCGTAGAGTTAGTCTTGCTTGACTCTACGATTCTTTGAGGTTGGTGAGTAGAGGTTAGGTTACTCTTCTCTTTTATGAATCCTAGACCAGCATGAGATCCTTTACTCCTTTGAGTATGAATAAAGACAGTAAGACAAGGTTGAACTTGTTCTTCCTTCTGTGAGGATTTCACAAAGGTAATGCTTCTACTAAAACTTGAGGCATTACTAGTGCTAGTTTCCTTTGTCTTTTCCACACATGGCTCTGGAATGGATTCCCCAAAGCCTAAGCCTGTTCTGTCTAATGTGCTCCTCTAACTAGAGAGTAGGGAGTCCATGGATGATGAGGATTCGTTCCATGCAGAGATAGTCTTTTCTAGTTCCTCAATTTTAGAGGTAAGATTAGATTCTCTTTGCGCATTGAGTGTGTTTATCTGTTTTAAGGTTTCATTCTCAGTCTCAAGCTTGTAGAGAAGATTAGTACTTAGAAGGGCTATTTCCAGCTCTTCTTGAACTTTCTTCTTCTCCTCTTGAAGAAGTGAATGATCCTTTGACAAAACTTTGAACCACTTCATGTATTGATGTAGGTCAGTGGTTATGCCATTCAGTACAGTTCTTAAATAATTTATGTCTACATTAGGTGAGTTGAAGTCAAATACCTCGTCGAGACTTATGTCATAAATGTTGAGGTTTTGTTTTTCCTTTGCATGTTTGGCCATTAAGCGCAGATTAGCCATTTGTGGTTCTTCATCATCTCCGGAGTCGGCATTGGAGTCATTATCTGAATCGCTCCATGATCCTCCAGCTACCAGGCCTTTGTCTCTTTTCTGAGGCCTTTTGTTTCCTTTGTATTCCTTCTTTGCATGATGTTTCTTCTTTAGTTCTTCTCTTTGAGGTTTGTTGCAGTTGGCAATGAAGTGGCCAGGCTTCTTGCAGTTGTAGCATATATCATTTATTTGCTCATGGCTGCTGTAGTTGCTGACCTTCATTGGCTTGCTGGTTTTGCCTTGACGCGTGAATCTTCTCAATCTTTTTACCAGCATGGCAAGATCTTCATCATCGTCTTCATCATAATCAGAGTCAATCTCAGTGTTGACCTTTGATGCACTTTCAGTTGCTTTGAGAGAAACACCCTTATCCTTCCTTCTTCCTTCTGATAGGGTTTCAGCTCGTTGAGTCAGCTCCAGTTCATATGTCAAGAGATTTCCATATAGCTGTTGGACTGTCATCTCGTGAAGATTCTTTGACTCTCTTATAGTAGTGGTTTTGGCATCCAACTTGCTCGGTAGGGCTCTCATGAACTTTATGATCAGATCTTTATGAGGATAAATCTTCCCATATGCTCATAGAGAGTTGAGCAGAATGTTGAATCTCTCATAGGTGGCAGTCACGTTCTCTCCTTGAACATGAGCAAACATCTCATACTGCTGTGTTAGAAGAGATTGTTTGTTTTCTCTGAATTCTTCAATTCCTTCGTGCATGATCAACAATGCTTCCCAAACCTCCTTAGCTATTTTGTTGTTGACAGCGTTTTCAAATAGATCGTCTTCTAAGGATTTGGAACAAGATGTTCTTGGCCTTTTTATCAAGTTTGATGCCTCTCTTCTCTCGTTGTCATCCATTCTTCTTTAACCTTGATTTGTATTCTGCTTGGATCATCGCGGTTGGTGCAAGCTTTGTTGGAATATAGGGCCCATTTTGAATCGGTCTCAAATATATCTTCATCTATCGAGTCCATATAAGCTTGCATCCTTACTTTCCAGCTTTGCAAATTTATCCTTGTTGCACATTGGTGGCTTGCTGCCTCCTCCAGTTCTAGATTTGCTTGGTACGTGTGTCATCTGATCTACTAAAGCTTGTAAGCTATATAATAGAACCTGCTTTGATACCAATTGTTAGTTCCTAGTTGGCACAATAGTTATCTAGAAGGGGGGTTGAATAGATATTTAAAAAATCTTTTCATTTTAAACTTGTTCTTTAATGATGATTAAAACTTAGCGGAATTTATGTTTGTTTTAATCTTCTTTACAAAGCAGTGGAGTTATGAGAGTGAGGCAGTTATAGCAGTTATGGAAGATATAGCAGTTATAGTATGAATGTAAAAGACACAGTCATTTTTAAGTGGTTTAGAGCACTTAAATCTCCTAGTCCACTCTTCTACTCAACGAGTAGGATATCCACTAAGGATGTCTTTTACAACTTTTGAATCACACAGATTCCTTCTAGACCAGCAGTCAAGGAACTTCTTAGTTCACTCTTGAACTCTTCAAGTCCAACAGACTTGGCTCTCCTACAGTTCACTTAGAACTCTTCAAGTCCAGCTGACTTGGTACTCTTCTTTAGTTGATTAATAGATGTTGAGTTCTTGATGGTTGCTACTCAGTTGCTGTTTAAGCACTTGTTCGAAAGAACTGAGTAGTTGAGCAAGCTTTGCAAATTCTCAGATCGTAGAGTTGAGCTTGAGAGTTGTTCACATTGTTTGTTCAATGCTTGCTTAATCCTCTCTCATCTGTCTGATTTGCGTATATGTGATCTTGAAAACTATCCGTTGGATCCATCTGTTGAGGCATTAAATGCATTTGGCTTTTCTGATCTTTGATGGAGACATTTCTGCACATCTTCTGAAACTGCATTCTGGCCCACTGATACATCAGACTGCTTTCTCACCTAACACCTGAAAAGGTGTTTTTCCCCCTTACCAATGGTACTTTCCTTAGCTTCTTCAATACGCTTCTTTGTTGCATACTAAGGATATTTCATAATACTTTGGGAGTGATGAGTACTGCAATGTCTAGAATCCATTCCTCATATGTTGGAATCTGTCTTCTCATATATCATGAGGCTCGACGCTTTTTGACATAAGACAGATGATGCTCGACGATTTATATCGTGATACTCTACGATTCAGATCGTAGTGACTTGTCGCCTTGGTGCTTGATCTGATTCTATCAGCCGAGAGCACTACGATTTCTCTTAAACCTTTGCACACTACGATCTTTGCTTGCTAGGTTCTAACTCTACGTTTCTGAGAGCACACTACGATTGTTGACTTGTAAACTCTACGTTTCCTTCAGCATGCTATGATCGTTGAGTTGGCTCGACAAACGTTGGGACCACTCTACAATTTCCGAATAGGTCCTTCAAGGCATGCACACTACGATCTTTGAAGCTCTACGTTTCTGCCTTGACTTCTGCAATATTGATCAGATGATACACTATGATTTCTTCGAAGCCTATCTATTACATCTCAAGATCAACCTAACAGCTTTGATCTTTCTATATATACATTCTATTACAGAATGATACACGTTAAGAGCTTAGATCAACCTAAAAAATTTGATCTATCACTAAGTCCTTGTACATATCTTACTTGAAGGACTTTACAAATAATCATGAGCATATACATTAAAACATCAAATCATAATATGCATTCTCCCAACACAAGGAAGTCAAGTAATCAGTATCTGAGAACTATTGAGGCAAAATGTAAGTGTTGAAGCACCGCACAAAAGAAGGAAGAGGTGTTCTACATCAAGATCCAATCAACACTCTTCAAGATCATAGTGTTGTCTCTACCAACAACAAGACACTAAGAATCGGGTCCATGAAGACATACATCGAAATCGTAGAGTTTGAATAATCAAGATCAAGCATTGGCAGCGGTTCAATCAAGGGTAATATTCGAACAAGTGCTTATTGAGAGCATCGATGCAAAAGGACAACCTCGATCGAGAAATCGGAAGGAGGAAATAAAGTATTCGACACGCCCAAGACATCAAGTGATATATCGGCGAGTAGTAGTAGGTGAAACAAGAGAAGATGCAGTGTCAAAGAAAGTATGACCTATCACGTCAGCAGTCTACCTCAGTCAATCCAAGATCTAAGAAGATATTTGAGTAGCTCTCAATGGCTACTTTCCAACTGAAGGATTGGGAAGGATTATAAATCAGCAAGAACTTCAAAGATCGAAGAAGGCAGGAGTTGTCGAGTTTGGAGTAACGGTGGACTGTTCTAAACCATGTAAAATAGTTATTCCGAAGGCTCACTCTACAATCCACCAAGAACACTCAGAGACATACAAAGGAAGAAGTAGAAGTGAAAGTTCTACAATGTAGAAGTGGGAGTTCTACTACATGAAGACTGTTCTGAATTGCCGAGAGAAAGAAGAGCGTCATGTCATCTTGGTGTCCATCATGGGAAGACTCTAAGTACTATAGAGAAGAACTCACAGTCATCTTAGCAAGTACATGATGAGAAGGCTTCAAGTATCAAGAAAGGAGATCACAAACGTCATCATGGTGGCAATCATGAGAAAGTTTCTAAGTACCTAGTAGAAAAGCTTACAGTCATCTTAGAAACCCATCATGTGCAGCCATCATGTATCAAGAGGAATGATCTTCTAGGCAGTCATCAAGGGATCATCCGAAGTGGTTGAGTAACTGAAGAAGCTGAGCATCATGCAACACTCAACTGCACTTCAAGGGTGATCACGTCAAGCTACTAAGTACAGAAGATGTTCAAAGCATGAAGACATCTTAGCAGCTCAGCACCAACTCCAACAAACAAACAAACAACTCAATAGAAGCCAGGGCCTGAGGGGTCCTTGTCTGGAGGGACTAAATGAAGTTCCAAGCCTGCTGGGCTTGAAGAGTTTAAGGGAACTAGAGGAGTTCCAAGGCTGTTGGCCTTGAAGAGTTCTTAGTGAACTGTAGTCCCAAGGCTGCTGGCCTTAAAGGAATCTTAATGATTCGTGGTCTTTGCCTTCCTTAGTGGAAATTCTGCTAGTTGAAAGCAGAAGAGTGGATTAGGAGCTTGAGTCTCTGAACCACTTAAAACCCCTTGTGTCTTTTACATTATGCCTATTAACTGTTATAACTACTATGTATGTTTCAACTGCTTACAACCAAACTAACTCTACGAACAATGTATGAATGATTATGAATATATCAACGAAAGGGATCTTTTAGTTTTTCCATTGTGATTGAAAAGATTCTTATGTTTGTCATATGATAAATTAATAGCAATACAAAATAAAAGAGAAAAATATTTGAAATTTAAAAGGATCTATTCAACCCCCCCCCCCCCCTTTTAGATCTATTGTGCCTACTGGGAACTAACATCTTTCTCTAGTACTCTTGTGAATGTCTTCAACTGAAACAACGACACTTTTCTATACAACCAGGGCTTTAATCCTTGTTCAAACCTTCTTACTTTTCTCTCATCTATGTGTACTTGATATGTGGCAAACCTAGCCAACTCATTGAATCTTGCCGCATAGTCTGGTACGGACATATTACCCTGTTTCAACTCTAGAAACTGGACCTCCATTTGTTCTCATGAAATGGTTGGGAAATACATCTCAAAAACATCTCTTTGAATCTCTCCTGGTAATCACACCTTCTCTTCCACGGACCTTGTTTGTTTGCCACTCAATAACCGGCTTTTGATCTCAAAGATGAATGTTGCAAAAGCGGTTTTTCGATTCTCTCGACTCTTGCGACATCAAAAACCTTTTCCATATCCATAACCCACGCTTTGAGCCTCGATCGGGTTCATGGATCCTTTAAACTCTGGCGGTCCCACCGCCTCGAAATATTTGAATGTCATATTCAGTGGAGCTTGAGGTTGATTATTCATCGCTCCAGCTAGTAAGTTCACCAATTGTTGAACGGGGTTAGCATTGGCGTTGTTGTTCTTATTATTCATCGGTTCTTCTTGAGCTTGTTGATTTGGTTACTTCTTCTTCTTCTTGGCGGCATATTTCTGTTTCAAAATATATGTTTATTAGGTTTTATTTAATTCTCTAAATAGTTAAGGTTTAACACAACAATTTAACATAATCACTTAACACATTTTCTCAAATAACATGATATATTTATTCAAATCGAAAGTTTTAACATCAAACGATAGCATCACTGCTATTTACATCAACTATCCCGAGATAAAGAATCTACAGGATTTAAAATATTAAAATATTCCTTTGTTTATAAACACATTGGAATTTACATCTAACACCAGATAAGTTTTTCACATAATTAAACAAATCATATCACCGTCATATTGTTAAAATATTTGAATAACCTTTGCTACGTTCCTCTTCAATGATGCGGGACATCGTCCGACGATCTAGCATATATGATGGTAGTCCTTCAAACTGGATTGGGTATCTCATAACTCGATCCTGGGCCTCATCCATTGCATTTTGAAGTGTAGAGTACGTCTCCCCAAGCTTAGCCTTCTTCGAACGACAATCCTCTTCTGCAAGATCAGCACGACGTGATTCTCTTACCCAGCCCTCCTCTGCTATGGTCAGCCTTTCTGAACTCTCTTTCAGTTCCTTCTTCAATTTCTCTATTTCTTCGGACTACTCCTCGGTTTGACCCTTCTCGTGAACCAAATCCCACTCCACGTTTCCTAGACGTGTGTGAAGAGTCACAACCTCTCTATCTTTCTGTTCGATGGTAATCTGATGAATAATCGTCCTCTCAGTCAGGTCCTGTACAGTGTCACGTAACTCTACGTTACGATCATATAGTTCGTCATACATCTTAGCATCAATGGAGTTTGGTGGGAACTCCTCTTCTTCCTCTTCTTCCTCAGGATCCTCCTCTGGATCAATCTCAGGCTCATGCTCCTGACCAACAACAGTGATCAACGGAGACGGCTCTCCCTGTACCAACTATTTCCTAACGACATGAATGTCTCAGGGCTCCTCCTCTGTAGGTACTCGGGGTTCCTCCTCCCAAGCTCGACTCGCTCCTCCAACATCCGACATCCTGACAACATAGTTTCAAGTTTTAGTTACTAAGTCGTACTAGTGAGCACATAATTTAACACATAAACACAAAGACTTATATTATCTTCAATGAATTAAGAAATTCATTTCTTAGAACTCGATAAGAGTTTTCCATCACTATGTTCTTCCTATAAGGCTACTACATAAGGTTGTTCCCCCACCTAAGGTTCATAACCTACAGCTTTGATACCAACCTGTGACACCCCCAAATCCGGATACTTAAATTCCCACATGATTTTGTGTTCACTATACAAACATCATATCTCTATCTACCCATAATAAATGAAAGCATAAATAAATAGAAATAAATCCTCTCCTTAAGGAGTTACATCATAAAAATACATAAATCCCAGGTCATACTAACCTTAAATCTTAACTGCGGAAACATAAACAATTAATCATCTTACACATCATTATCATAAATCTAAAACAAAAATACATCATCACATAAAATAACAAGTCTTCATCACTTGTTAATCTTGTCCTTGCCTTTGCTAGTAGAAGGCTCGTCGAACCTTTCGTTCTTAACTGCAATGTTATTATTACGCAAGAGTGAGCATGATTGCCCACAAGTATAAAAATGAAATAACAATATATAATAACATGCGAGTGAATCAAAGACTTCTGGAATAAAACTAAACTTTTGAATCAAGAATGACTAACAAGAATCAAAATATTTCTGAGGGTCATAAGACCTTGAAATATGTCCTAGGTTATCAAGGGTTATACTTGAAACCTTTAACAGTCATAAGACTATTGACTCTTCTACTCGTACTTAGGGGGATCATCCTTTACTTAGGGGGATCATCCCTTAGTACCATACTGTGCACAATATATTAATGCAAACACATAAGTAATCCTTATACATGGTTTTCATCTCAGTTTGACAATAGAGTCCACACCAAAGGAAGTTTGGTTTGGATAAATCAACAAGGGTTCTGAAATTTAGATCGTTCATCAACTATAGACTAGTCGAATCAATAAGGGATTCACTAGTCTAACAAGGTTTAACAATAAATGATATTTAAATCGAATAACAATTTCAATAGGTATACAATAGAACAAGTATTGTATAACGAAAATCATGCTTTGAAAAGATAAATAATCTTTAATATAACAAATTGAACTTGATTGATAATAATGAGAATTTACTCGACGTAAATTATAAACTTGAATAATGATACAAGTAGGGTTAGGAAACTTGCCTCGTGCATAGATTACACGTTAATTATACTTGTTCCTCGATTTAATCCTATATACCATTCATGTTCACAATACCAGTCAATTATAACGTAACTAGTCATTACATGTTCATTCTTTTCGTCTAACTCGGATTATGACTATACTTAGTCAAATTACCACACTTATTGTCACATAATTTTACACTTCACGAACAATAAGTTAACTATGTGTTTAATCATTCAATCCACACGTAACTGTGTTATTGACATGTTAATAACTTATTTTAACGTCTCGTTATACTTCTAACATATTTTTATGTTCATTAGATTAGGTTACTATCACATTCTTAGACTTGAACAATTTAAAATTTTCATTTCTGGATATTCTGCAAAGTGGCAGCACTGCATGTACCATCGTTTCTACTTTGTTCTCTATGGCGCATGCAGGTCACTAGCAGCATGGCCTTGGCTTGGCCTTTCGCATCATGCGCACGCCTTAAGCGTGGGATCAAGGCGTGGTATGCGAACCAATGTCGATTCTGCAATTCGCGAAAAATTGCATAACATGGCCAACACCTCCAATTAATTTATTCTTACACGAAATTAGACATACCCAAACACTGTAATACACATATACTTACTACTCAACCCTTCTATCATGATTTTAACATCATAATTTGCAGAATCAAAACATATAATTTACTGTTCTTGATGTTTTTAAAAGTTTTGAATACAAAACATGAAAATCAACACAACAAGTTCATTATAACACCGAATTTGTTTATTTGAAGTTGTTTTTCTTCGTTCTAACATGCATAACTATATACAAGTGTAAATTTATGATACAACTTATGATTATTGCATTAATTTTTGGTATGTAAGGCCATATGGCCATATTTTCGTACTCTGTAACTTTGAATAAACTATCTACGATATGTTTTTATGAAACTAATGCTATGGAATTATACGATATATAGTAAAACATGTTATACTTAACATAATAACACATAATCTTTACTCCTTTTTTAATTAAAGAGATTTTACAAAACTTGAAAGCCATTTTCTTGTAAAACTTAAACAACATAAATAAAAATTGAGTTGAAGAAATTACCCAAAGCGTAGAGTGTAGATTAGTAGGCTCAGATGCTTCTTCAATCACTCATTCCCAATCTCCCTCACAAATTCTCAAATTCTCTCTGACTATTTTTCCAGACTTGACAAACAATTGAAAAATAAGACGTATGAAGGTTTAAGAACTGACGCGTTGTGGTGATCAGTTAACCCATCATGGGTTAACTGCTACTAACTTCTCTTTGGGTCTCGTTTGGCTGGAAATAATAGGCTCTAAAACCATTTAATTTAATAATTTTCTTATACTATAGTTTAAATCATGTCACACCTATTTATACAATAAATCAAATATCTTATTTAATTTAATTTGAATAAAATATAATAATTTCTCATTAATTCACATAGTCACATAATTAATTTTCTCATTTATTAACTATGTCAAATTATTAAATCTCTAATTAATTGTTAAATTAATTAAAATAACATTATTCTTATTAAATATTTCTTTTAATTCAATAAGCTCACATAATTACATAATTTGAAAAAAAAATCTCCACATTAATTTAATAAATATAACACATATAATTAAATTAATCTACCACAATTTCATCAATTAATTATTTAATCTAATAATTAAATCATCGAAAATATTTATTTAATTTAATAAATATTATAATTAAATTACAAAATCTCGTTTGTCACAGAACATATGGTAGATGATAAAACTTTTCAACCATAGTTGTAGCGGAATGAGCAATCCATTAGAAAAGTCAAATAGACCATAAAGTCTATTATCTTCTCCATGTTAAAAGTCCACCAACAATGTTTTATCCCTGTAACATCAATCAACAGTTCTAGTCCACAATCATATGAATAACTCATAATCATAATTGTGGTTCTAAATTCTTCTTCTCATCCAGGACGAAGATAATTTGCATCACCTGTCTTTACCTGAAACATCAAAGATCATGGTTATACCAAATCACGCTTCCTATTCATAATCATACTAATAAATTCATCTTTGCAATACGGCCAAAGATATTCGTCAATGAGCTCATCTTTGCACTCATCGGTCAAGATATTCAACAACAGTGTCATCTTTGCACTATAGGCCAAAGATATTCAATAATATATCATCTTTGCACTACGGAGCCAAAGATATTCAATAACAGCTCATCTTCTGCACTACATGCCAAAGATATTAATGTCTCAAAGAAATATATAATCATTTCAGAACAATAATTATAACCATGTTGATCAATTCACCTTTGCACTTAAGCTAAAGATATTCAATTATAAATTCATGGTCATGATCATCCCGATTAACAATTCATCTTTGCCTTCACGGCTAAAGGAACCCATAGTCACGATCATACCAATAATCTACCAATCTTTACACTCAAGTCAAAGAGAAATTTCATCACCGTGGATTATAAAATGTTATATATGATAATAAAAATAATATGATCAACATTTGCATTTAATTTCAAGAGTAAGATTCATAAATTAACAATAATTTGGTCAGAAAAAGAAACCAATTTTGTTGGGAATAGTACCCGTGAATAGTAACTCGTGAATAGTAACTCGTGAATAGTAACTCGTGAATAGTAACTCATGAATAATAACTCGTGAATAGTACTCCGTATTCGTACATAGTACCATATACGTAAATAATGTCATATACATAAATATTGTTGTATACGTGAATAGTGTCGTATACGTGAATAGTGACCCCGACACGAAAAGGTAGAAATTTCACAGTAAAATTCATATCAATATTTCGGCATAATGTTTTTGAAAAAAATAATATCATTTACGAAGAAAATAACATCCCTTAGTATCCCTTACCTCAAAAGAATAGTACTTCAGGCTGGAATTTCGGATGTAATGCCGAAGGAAACTTGCACTGAATAACAACTCTCAAAGTATCTAAATTCTCACAAAATACGCTCGATAATATATAGAGAGAAAACTTATGTTTCTGGTGTAATTTTCAATTCTAACATAAACACCTATTTATAGGAAAATGCTAGAACGCCAAAGCAGACTAAATTAATAAAATATTATTTTCTTTTTTCTTCTCTTCTACGTACACTTCATTTGAATCATCTCAGCATGCCATCCTTGAAAAATCTCAGCACATGTTTTCAAAAAAACAAAAGTGGGTCCCACCCATAATTTTAATAAAAACATTTTATTTTCCGAAACTTCAATAATTCAAAATAAATATCCCCTTTATCAGAGAAATACGAATTTTTTATCCATTCCATAGGAAATTAAATTCTCTACAACTTTGTAAGTTTAAGTTTTTCCAAATTCCAAACAAAAAATGACCGAAATCCACATAGGGACGATTTTTAACACCTCTTAAAATTCATAACAAATCATACATTAATTTTTAACGGTTCAAAATTTGTGGACATACACTCAACTTTTATATGTATAACATATCCAAAAATCATAACGATCTAACGGTCAAATTAAAATTATACTCACGCAATAGAGCTTTAAGAACACTGATTTGATTTTCGGACTATAAGTCCCTCGTACTAGTTTTACTCAAACAGTCACCACGAAAAATCCATAAAGAATATTTGAGTGATTCAAATTTCTATGATTAGCTTACTTACATGGCTTTCTTTTGATATATGGCTCATCTCCTAACTCATTATACATAAAAATTATGGATTTTACAAAATCAAGTAATAAACTTTTTTTTGTCTCGAAAATCCCATATTTTGTTCTTCTTTTGATTTCTAGATTTCTCTCATTTGATTCATGCACCGTGAATTTAGTGCAAAGATATCACCATTATTATATTATTATATAACCACATTATACATTTATAATATAATATAATAATATATTTGAATAAATTATTTTATCAGAAAAGATAAAATATCAATATTTAACAATTGTCACCTTTCTAAAAATTCCTCCATTTATAACCCCATTAAAAGAAATATTTCCTTATCATATAAGTCAATAATTAATTTATTCACAAATAATATTACAGAATCACAATTATGACAACCGGGTTGTTTTCAGGAAAAAGGGGGCTTTCCGATAAGGATTTCTTCTTACTGGCGCAATTAGACGACCAAACCCCTTTCCTAAACAGAACTTCTTTAGACATTGCCAATAATGTTATCTAACAATATCATTCAAATAATATGAATTATTGATATGATAATGGTAGTGCAGTGACAATTATTGAATAAACAATAATATCAACGTAGTAATTATTGACTCAATAAAATAAAATATTGAACAACAATTACTGTAACAATTATTGAGTAGTGTCTTCTTACATAAGAATCAATAATTCAAAAATACATGCAATCGTGTGTACCTCTTGTGCATCCACACGTATTCATCGTATTTTAACCACCGTATTCCAACAAATGTTAATTGAGTAATAACTACGCCGTTATTTATAAAAACTCATATTTGTCATTTTCTTCATTCGACAGTTATTCTGTTATGGGGCCCACAAATGGTTGCGCCGTCGTACGAATATTCCCCGACAACAAGAATATTTCATGACCAAACGAATATTCCCCAACAACAATTAATATTTTATAACCGCTTGCTTATTTTTCAAAATTTGAATATTTAACCCATAACTTTAAACTTTTATCAATTTAACATTTACTAAATAGAAAAATTGAATACTTTTATTTCATAAAATTCGGGGTCTTACAATCTCCACTCCTTATGAAATTTCATCCCCGAAATTTATGTACCTGGTATTTCGAAGAGTTGAGAATACATTGCTTTCAGATTCCATCTTCCTTGTCATTATGATTTCTCCATTTCTTATTCTAGAATACAGCTTCAAAACAAAGGTTAATTGACATATCACAATTTGTCAATTTATCAAGTAAGAAATTTCAGCTTAGGTAAGTCATACACTAGCGAAGTATATTACTCATCTCTCCCCTCCTAGTTCTAGACTCAGATCTTCGCCAGCGACCATATCCCTAAGCTCTGATACCAAATATAACTTTGGACACCAACTTGTGTCAGCACCTCACCAGGGTACTTATCACCTTGCCACCGCAGAACGACGTCCATTACAAAGAGTCTTGCTTCGGTGCATCCCTCATCAACAAGAAGTCACCAGATAGAGGCTCGAGGCTCTTTACTTATGGCTCTGATACCAACTGTGACTCATTTCCCAACCGTGGACAACACGTCACAATGGCACCTTACATAAAAGTACATTCAATAACTGTTTTAGAAATTAAAATCTTTGGAAAATGCTTCAGGAAACCTTCGTACATGGGAGACCATGCATCTAAGTTATAATAAATATTATATGATTGGAGAATTATCCTTGGTTGACCCAATAGACCCCAATGAAAAACGAGAAGATTACTATCATGTTCTTTCGAATGACGAGTCTTCTCTTGACATATAACTATCTCCATTGTTCAGAATTGAGAATTATATTTCAACCAAACTCCAAGATTATATAGGTAG
>CM035174.1:32162839-32365525 GCA_020205615.1 Panax quinquefolius
CACAATCACAACAATATAAAAAACATTCACAACAATATAAACATCCATCATCCACCAACATACAACAAACTAGTATTTAAACATTTAGAACCTAATATGAATTGAATAAATATAATAACATTTCAAAACTTTTTTAAGTAACATACAGACATCCAAAGAATGAATATACAAGTACAAGCTTATACTATAACTACAAAACTGATCTAAAGCAGGTACGTCAAGCATCATCGCCTCCTTGATCACCTTGTAATTAACAAAATAATAAAACAAGTTACAAATATAGTAACTATGTTGATACTGATATATACTATGATAATATATACAACAAAGTGATTTTATACCTCGTCGCCATCCCCATGCTGTCATGCTGCTGCTGTCGCTACTGCTTCAGCTAACTCCTCAGGATCGAGAGCCCCCATGATCATTGATGAATTTGACCGATCGTGACTCACTGATCAAGATGTTTTTAGGCAGGGTCTTGTAATGATCATGTAGTATTAATGTAATACTACATGAATCATCAACTAACAGGGTCTAACTACAACATACAAGAAAGATCTGGAGGTCCAAAGTGGCTGTCAGGCCCTTCCTTGGTTTACTGGGTTACCTAGAAACCCAGACAGTGTAACGGGTCGAATTTATTGAGTCGTGATTCTGGGGACAGAATCCTTTTAAGGGGGGGGGGGAAAGATGTGACGAACGAGATTTTTGTAATTTAATTTTAATATTTATTGAAGTAAATAAATATTTTCGATGATTTAATTATTAGATTAAATAGTTAATTGATGAAATTGTGGTAGATTAATTTAATTATATGTGTTACATTTATTAAATTAATGTGGAGAATTTTTATTATCGAAGTATATGATTATGTGAGCTTATTGTATTAATAGAAATATTTAATCGTAATTTAATTATTGATTAGAGAGTTAATAATTTGACATTATTTATTAATGAGAAATTTAATTATGTGACTATGTGAATTTATGAGAAATTATTATATTTAAAATAAATTAAATAAGATATTGATTTATTTTATGAAGGAGTCTGACATTAATTAAACTATATGATAAAAGGTTTTATTAAAATAAATGGTTTTGAAATCTATTCTTGCTAGCCAAACAAGGCCCTATGGGGAGTTGGAAGCAGTTGCCCATTATTGGGTTAACTGACCACTCAGTGCGTCAGTTCCTTTCTTATATGCGTCTTCTCATTATTTCCTATTTTTCTAAGTCTAAGAACAAAGCAATCACAGAGATAAAATTATCAGAGAAAATATTTAGAGATTGTGAAGGAGATTGAAAGAGAAGAATTGAAAAGCATCTAAGCCTACTAATCTATACTTATTCTCTGGGTAATCTCCTCCTTCCCAAATTTTAAATTACGTATTAATGTTTTTATAAAAATGGCTTTCATTCATCCTGTAAAGTCTCTGTAATAATTCGAGTAGTATAGCATGTTTTATATATATATTGCATGATTCCATATCATTAGTTTCATGAAATTATATAGTATATGATTACAGAGTATGTTATATGGCCATATGGCCTTATAAGTGGTATTTAATGCGTTGATCATATATTATCCCTAAATTTTACACTTATATATGTTTATGCATGTTGATACAAAGAGACCAAAGTTTAAATGAACGGATTTGGTGTTATAACGAATCCGTAGTGTCAATTTTCTTGAATTATTTTCAAAACCTTCAAGAACATCAAAGTCAGTGAAATTCACATATTTTAGTTCCACGATTATGTGTTTTAATGGGTTAAAACCATTCTATAAATGTTGGGTAATGATTATGTATAAATTATATCATGTGGTTTTGTCTAAATTTGTGTAGTAATATTTTAAATTGGAGTTTTTGGTCGTGTTACGCAATTTTTCGCGAATTATGAGCGGTTTCAGTTTAATTTACTTACATGGCATGGCCTCATGCCTAAACATCCGCGATTTATGACGCCATGTGTGTTCATTATGGCATACCATGCAAGCCTTGTATTGTGAAGACCAGAGTGTAACGATGGTGTGCATGACACCACTCTCCAGAAAGTTCAGAAATGAAATTTTTGTAAAATGATTAAGTCTAGCAATGTGTTAGTAACTTAATTAATGAACATGTAAAAATGTTAGAAGTATAATGAGATGATAAAATAGATGTTTAACATTAAATAACATAATTGCATGTGGATTGAATTATTGAATACATAATTAGTTTGTTATTCATGAAGTGTAAATTATGTGACAAAGTGGTAATTTGACTAAGTATAGTCAATATTCGAATTAGGCAAAAGAATGAGTTTATGATGATTAGTTAAGTTATAATTAACTGGTATTGTGAATGTGAATGGTATGTAGTATTAAATTCAAAGAACGTGCTTAGTTAAAGTGTAATCTAAACACGTGGCAAGTTTCCTAACCCTACTTGTCATTATTGTTCAAGTTTATTATTTACCTCGAGTAAATTATCATTACTATTATTCAAGTTCAAATTATTATATTAAAGATTGATTATCTTTTTAAAGTATGATTTTGTTATACAATAATCGTTCTATTGTATACTTCTTGAGATTATTATTCAATTTAAATATCATTATTGTTGAACCTTGTTAGACTAGCGAATCCTTATTGATTCAACTAGTCCATAGTTGATGAACATTCTAAATTTCAGAACCCTTATTGAATTATCCAAACCAAACTTCCTTTGGTGCGGACTCGAATGTCAAACTGAGATGAACAACCCGCAAAGGGATTTACTTATCGTTAGCGTTAAGATATTGTGCATGAAGATGGTACTGAGGTGATGATCCCCTAAAAGTACGAGAAGAAAGGTCCATAGTCTTATGACTGTTAAAGGTTTCAAGTATAACCCTTGATAACCTAGGACATAGTTCAATGTCTTATGACCCTCAGAAATCTTTTGATTCTTGTTATTCATTCTTGATTTAAAAGTTGAGCTTTATTTCAGAAGTCCTTGATTCACTCGCATGTTATTATACTTTTATTTCATTGTTATACTTGCGGGCAATTATGCTCACTCTTGCTTAATAATAACATTGCAGTTAAGAACGATTGAATCGACGAACCTTCCACCAGTAAAGGCAAGGGCAAGGTTAACAAGTGATGAATACTTGTTATTTTTATTAGATGATGTATTTATGTTTAAGACTTAAGTTATTGATGTTGTTTAAGACTTATTTGTTTATGATTCCGCACAGATGTTTAAGGTTAGTTTAACCTGGGATTGTATTATTATTATTCGGATGTTATAACCCTTAAGGGGAAGATTTTATTTCTATCTATTGCATGACTTGCATTTATTATGGGTATATAGATAGATGATATTTGTACGGTGAACACCAAATCCTGTGGAATTGAAGTACCCGAATTTGGGGGTGTCACAAGTTGATATCAAAGCTGTAGGTTATGAACCTTAGGTGGGGGAACAACCTTAGGTAGTAGCCTTATAGAAAGAACATAGTGATGGAAAACTCTTATCGAGTTCTAAGAAATGAATTTCTGTAATTCATTGAAGAAAATAAAAAACTTTATGTGCTTATATGTTAAATTATGTGCTCACTAGTACGACTTAGTAACTAAAACTCAAAATTTTGTTGTCAGGATGTCAGATGTCGGAGGAACTAGTCGAGTAGGGGAGGAGGAACCTCGAGTACCTACAGTACCTACAGAGGAGGAGCCTAGAGACATTCATGTCATTAGGGATCAGTTGGTACTGAGGGAGTCATCTCCATTGATCACCGTTGTTGGTCAGGAGCATGAACCTGAGACTGATCCTGAGGAGGATCCTGAGGAGGAATTTGACGAGGAAGAGGAGGAAGAGGAGTTTCACAAAGACTCCATTGATCTTTGAGATGTACGACACATTATCTGCATCGTAACGTGGAGTTACGAGATGAGGTGCGAGGATCGATCGAAGCGGGCTATTATTCAGCATATTACTCTAGAGGAGAAGGAGAGGGAGATTTCGACTCTTCACTCACGACTGTGAAATGTAGAATGGGATTTGGTCCATGAGAAAGGTCAAACCGAAGATAAGACCGCAGAGATAGAAAAGTTGAAGAAGGATCTGAAATAGAGTTTAGAGAGGCTTGCCATAGTAGAGGAGGGATGGGTAAGAGAGTCGCGTCGTGTTGATCTTGCGGAAGAGGATGGTTGTGTGAAGAAGGCAAAGCTTGGAGAGACATACTCTACACTTAATCATGCAATGGATGAGGCCCAGGATCGAGTTTTGAGGTACCCCATCCAGTTCGAAGGACTTCTATCGTACATGCTGGATCACAGGACGATGTCTCGTATCATTGAAGAGGAGCGTGGCAAGGCTATTCAGCACCTTGACAAATAATGATATAATCTGTTTAATTATGTGAAAGACTTAGTTAATTTTTATATGTAAATTCTGATATGTTTATGAACGAAGGAATATTTTAATATTTAAATCCCGTGGATTCTTTATCTCAGGATGGTGATGTTAAAACTTTTGGTTTGAATTAATATATATCAAGTTGTTTGAGATAATGTGTTAAATAATTATATTAAATTGTTGAGTTAAGTCTTAACTATTTAGAGAATTTAATAGAGATTTAATAAGCATATATCTTTTTAATAGAAATATGCCGCCACGAAGAAGACAACAACGTCAACCAGCTCAGGAAGAGTCTACAAATAACAACAATAATGCCAATGCTAATCCCGTTCAGCAGTTGGTTAACTTACTAACTGGAGCAATGAATAATCAACCTCAAGCTCCACCAAATACAACATTTAAGGATTTCAAGGCAGTAGGACTACCAGAGTTTAAAGGTTCCATGAACCCAATCGAGGCTCAAACGTGGGTTATGGAGATGGAGAAGGTTTTCGACGTTGCTAGGGTTAGAGAAGACCAGAAGACCGCTTTTACAACGTTTATGCTGAAGTCTGAAGCTAGCTATTGGTGGCAAGCAAACAAGATTCGTGGAGGTGAAGGTGTAATTACTTGGGAAAGATTTAAAGAGATGTTCTTCGAGATGTACTTCCCAACTAGCTCGCAGAACCAGATGGAGGTTCAATTTCTGGAATTGAAGCAGGGAAATATGAGCGTACCTATTATGCGGCAAAATTCAATGAGTTGGCGAGGTTTGCCCTGTATCAAGTACACACGGACGAGAGAAAAGCCAGAAGATTCGAACAAGGACTAAAGCCTTGGGTGTACAACAAGGTATCAATGTTTCAGCTAAACACGTTTGCTGGAGTACTGGAAAAGGCCATCCTCGCTGAAGGTGGAAGCGATGCGGTGACCAAGTATAATCAAGATCAGAAGAAGAAGAAGAGTGAAGGTGAAGTAAATAACAAGGCTAGTGGAAGTGGCACAGGAGGTGGAAATTTTAATCAGAAGAAAAGGTGGAATGATAACTCATCATCTGGGGAATCGCAAGGTAGTCAAGAAAAGAATCAAGCATGCTGGACACGTGGGAAAGCCCATCCGGGAGTTTGTGTGAAGGAAAAAGAGTGTGCTACAATTGTGGTCAGGAAGGCCACATAGCACCTAACTGTCCTAACCCAAAGAAGGGTGCTTGCTTTACTTGTGGTTCAAAGGACCATCTGGGAAGAGACTATCTTAAGAAGGGATCGGGAGGGTCAGGATCAGGAGGAAACTGGGGAAACAATAGTGGAAATGCCTTATCTATCACCGGACCAACCGCAACAAATCGACCGACCGCCAAGACTTTCAACATGACGGAGCAAGATGCAGTCCAGTCTCGTGATGTGGTGTCAGGTATCATTTCGATCAATAAAGTTAATGCTTATGTATTATTTGATTCAGGTGCTACTTGTTCCTTTATATCCGATAACTTTGCTAATAGTTTAGATTTGCTTAAGGATGAGTTGGAATATCCCATGAACATAGAAATTGCGAATAGAGAGATAATCCCTGTTAAGTACGTGTATAAGAACTATAGAGTGGATATTAAGGGTAATATCATGAACGTAGATCTTATCCCTATTCGACTTGGGGAATTTGACGTTATTTTGGGAATGGACTGGTTATTCAATTACGGGGCTGTAATTAATTGCCAAAAGAAGCGTATTAACCTTATGACCCCGTCAAAGGTTGTGTTTTATGGTAGCAAGTCGCCTAGACAAGCAAGTTGTCTGACGATGATGCAGGCCAGGAAGTTATTAAGACAAGGCTGTATAGGATACTTAGCTTAAATAGTCGACAGTCGAAAAGAGAATCCGAAGATAGAAGAAATACCGATTGTGAGGGACTTCATCGACGTATTTCCAGACGATTTTCCAGGACTTCTACCAGATAGAGAGGTAGATTTCGTGATCGATTTGGCGCCCAGAACTACTCCAATATCAAAGGCACCTTATCGAATGGCACCAGTAGAGATGAAAGAACTAATGGTACAACTACAAGAATTATTGGACAAGAAGTACATTCAACTGAGCATATCGCCGCAGGGAGCGCCGGTGTTGTTTGTGAAAAAGAAGGATTGATCGATGCAGCTCTGCATTAACTATAGAGAACTTAATAAGGTCACGATTAAGAACAGATATCCATTAACGAGGATCGATGACCTATTTGATCAATTGAAGGGAGCGAGATACTTTTCCAAGATAGACTTGAGAAGCGGTTATCATCAACTGAAGGTGAGGCCAGAGGATGTACCGAAGACAGCATTCAGAACGCGATATGGTCACTATGAATTTTTTGTAATGTCGTTTGGTCTTACGACTGCTCATGCATCATTTATGGGACTAATGAATGGTGTGTTCAAGCCATTTTTGGACAAGTTCGTAGTGGTATTTATTGATGACATTTTGGTTTATTCAAAAACCAAGGAAGAACATGAAGAGCATTTGAGATTAACATTGGAAGTATTGAGAAGGGAAAAGCTATATGCCAAGTTTTCAAAAAGCAAATTTTGGATTGAACGAGTACAATTTCTTGGTCACGTGATAGATAAAAACGGAATTTCGGTAGATCCATCTAAAGTCGAATCCGTGATTAACTGGGATCAGCCGAGAACACCGTCGGAAGTAAGAAGTTTTCTTGGATTGGCAGGATATTATAGAAGGTTCATACAAGACTTTTCCAAGATCGCCACTCCGTTAACGAATTTAACTCGAAAAGCTGTGAAATTTGTTTGGACGGAGAAGTGTGAGGAAAGCTTTCAAAAATTGAAGAAGAGGTTGAGTACAAAGACTGTGTTGTTGTCTCTTAGGACGATCTACAGAAATTTTGTTGTTTATAGTGATGCGTCACATAAAGGACTTTGGGCGTGTCTTGATGCAAAAGCAAGAAAGTCATTCACGTATGCATCATGATAATTGAAGGATTACGAGAAAGGATACCCGACCCACGACTTAGAGTTAGCTGCAGTTGTTTTTGCTTTGAAAATTTGGAGACACTACCTCTACGGGGAGAAGTGTGAAATATATACGGACCATAAGAGTCTGAAATATATTTTCACGCAGAAGGATTTGAATATGCGTCAAAGAAGATGGTTGGAATTAATTAAGGATTATGACTGTGAGATTTTATACCATCCGGGTAAAGCAAATGTGGTTGCCGATGCCTTAAGTAGAAAGGGTAGTGAGAAATTGATGATGTTGACTGCTCAAGAGGAGCTAATTTCAGAAATGGAGAAACTAGAGTTGGAAGTGAAGTATCCTATGGCGATTGATGAGAAACTATTTCAGATGCAATCTGGTACAACTCTACTTGATAAAGTAAAGGAGGCTCAGCTTCAGGACGAAGAATGTAAAAAGGTGATAAAGAAGATATCTGAAGGAACTGAACCGAGATTTAAGATGGATAAGGAAGGAATACTGAGATTTGAGAGTAGAATTTGGGTACCGCCAGTACAAGAGATTAAGAAGATATTTTGAGCGAGGCTCATAGTTCACGATATTCGATTCACCCTGGTAGTACCAATATGTACCAATATCTTTGACAATATTTCTGGTGGTCGAATTTAAAACGTGATGTTGCAGAATGTGTTGCCAAGTGTCTGACCTGTCAGAAAGTGAAGGCAGAACATTAGAGATCGAGTGGATTGCTACAACCGTTAGAGATCCCAGAATGGAAATGAGAACATATTACAATGGACTTCGTGGTTGGCCTTCCGACGACTCAGAAAGGCTACGACACAGTATGGGTTATCGTTGACCGACTGGCGAAATCCGCACACTTTCTTCCGATCAAAATTAGATGCAACTTAGATCAGTTGGCGAGGTTATACGTTAAAGAGATTGTTTTGAGGCACGGAGTTCCGGTGTCAATTGTTTCTGATAGAGATCCGCGCTTCACATCAAATTTTTGGAAACGTCTTCAGGAATGCATGGGTACGCAATTGCGAATGAGTACAGAATACCACCTTCAAATAGATGGACAGAGCGAAAGAACGATTCAGACATTAGAAGATATGCTAAGAGCCTGTGTGATGGACTTTAAAGGAAATTGGGATGATCACCTACCATTAGTAGAGTTCGGCTACAACAACAGTTACCACGCTAGTATTGGCATGCCGCCTTATGAAGCGTTATACGGCAGAAAGTGCATAACTCCGCTTTACTGGGATAAATTTGGTGAAAGGCAATTGCTAGAGCCAAAATTGGTACAACAGACAGCAGAAATAGTCAAAGTTATCCGAGCACGACTGGTAGCAGCTCAAGATAGACAGAAGAAATACGCTAATCCACATCGTAAAAATATCGAATTTGAATCAGGTAGTTATGTTTTCTTGAAGGTCTATCCTTGGAAGGGAAAGATCAGGTTCGAAAATAAAGGGAAATTGAGCCCAAGATTCATTGGACCATTTAAAGTACTGAGAAGAATCGGAGAAGTTGCGTACGAGGTAGCCCTACCTCTAGCACTCGAGAATGTCCATACACTACTAGAAAATCAGCCTATAGCGATGGTCACCGACCGTCGCTATAGGCCAAAAGACCGTCGCTAAAAGTTTTAGCGACGGTCCGCCGATCGTCGCCATAGAACCCCGCGGTAAAGCCTATAGCGACGGTCTTTTTGGCCTATAGCGACGGTCACCGACCCTAGCTATAGGTTATGTCAAAATCGTGTATTTGCTCTTTCTTTACTAATCTATCGTTGAGAGTTATTGCTACGGCCATGACAGTAGCTATAGAGATCATATAGCGACTTTCGATGGACCGTCGCTATAGGGATGTGTTATATAGAACACTATAGCTACGGTCGATGACCGTCGCTATAGCCTTTTCATATTAAAAAAAAATTAATAATGCACATTTATTCAACAAACACAAATACAATATAAAATAAAATATAAAAAATATTATATACATCATTTAAAATCATTCACATTACAACATTACAATATAAGAAGAGATATTTTACAACATTACAATCATTCACAATACAATCATTACAACATTACAATACAATATTTTAGTTACATCTAAAGAAGAGATCTTTGAACTCGAAAGCAAATTTCAATAGTCCATATTCTTGGAGAAGCTTATAGATGGAGCCACCAGGAACATATTCCAATCATTCACAATACATATTCAGCAGTCAAATTCCGAATATTTAAACTTTAAGAAACTTCCCTGTACAATTTACGCTAATGCAACATATTATTATCAAAGGCACCCACAATTTGGAGTTTCATTCTTTGTTGATCAAATGAGATCGCCAATTCAATCCGCGGGTATTCAACAAAGGCACCCACAACTACCTTAACTCGGTAAAATATAAAGAGAGTGAGAAAACAAGTATATGCATTCATGCGTATGCACTTATGGTACCTCTTGAATCGCATAATGATTTGTGACCTTCAAATGAGAATCCAATGGAAGAATGTTATAGGGAGCATAAATTTCCTTCTTTGCTTAGACATCTTTTCGCCACAATAATAACATTTATCAAGTTATATATTGCTTAGCTCCCAAAAAACAACTAAGCATGCATTATAGATTCTTGATATACATAAATATACACCATACACCAACTAACTGGCTTGTTTATGGCTTGCTTCATTTTAACAAGTCCTAACTAATACTGCCTGCAATCAACAAGTTGTGAAGAAAGTACTTGAGGAAAACTGCAGACAGATTCAAAAGTTATATATTCCCTTGTATGTTATTATTAGAGCACTTGTGTTCCAGCAGAAGTGCATCTGTAGTAATTCCTGAAACCCAAGAGATCTAATTTTTTTTGCAACAGTAGTAATTCTTGCATCTGTAGTAATTCCTACAACACAAAACAGAAATGATCAGCGGACATCAGCTTGGAACTATCGTAAAAGCTTCAGAGACTGGTAATAGAGATTAAGATCAATGCCATCTACATTTTTACCCTCTTGCCTTGAAGATCGCTGGAATAAGAAAGTAAATATTAAGTTTAAACCACCCCACGACACACGAAACCAAACTGTAAATACAAAACCTTCATTTCCATTCAAAATAAACTGTTATCAAATGAAAGCAAGGATAATACACCAAATGTATGAAAATACAAAACCAAGGTCCGTCTCACTAATGTATGAAACTGTTTATAGTTTTCACATGAGCAAAATTATTCCTATATCTATCTATCTATGTATCAGTTTTAGTTTCATCCAACATTAATGGTACAAATGATTTTCAGTATTGTTGCTACGCACCATTAAAGTGTAACTAACAGAAATAAACTTAACCAACAAAATACTACTAATTCAATTACAATTACATACATACATACAAACTTGAACTATTTTTCTTGAACCTGTTGCACAAGTTGAAGACTATATACATACATACATATATATACTCCCTTGTATGTTATTATTAGAGCACTTGTGTTCCAGAGTAAGTGCATCTGTAGTAATTCCTGAAACCCAAGAGATCTAATTTTTTGGCATCCGTAGTAATTCCCGCAACACAAAAAACACAATGGACAGCTTTAACAATTTTTTTAGAGTAGTTGCGGTTGAGATCACGGACACATGTATCTAAATACTTAAATCAAAACCTCATGCCTACTTAAATTTGGTGCAATCGCTTGTCATGTTGGTTCGTGACGCATTGAGAATTTGCTTTAGGTGTAGGGAACTCGGATGTATCCAGTATAAGTATGATTTCGATTTAAGCTAGGTTTTAGAAGTTTGAGCTACCATCATTTGGAGATTCGAATAGAAAAGGTTAAATACTTGCTCAAGTGCAACAAAACATAATAATTTAACAGCACAAAATTTCCAAATTACACAAAAATAAACAAAATCCCAGGAACAAAGATTACTAATTTCTTATTAAAATTTAACAAAAAAAATGGATTAGCTAGCATGTAAAGTAACACCTACAGTTCAAATCATCAACCCACAATTCAATTCAAATTCAGTGGGAGAAAAAAAAAGACAAACTAAATTTAGGCATTATATACATACATAAAGATACTCACTTCTCGTCGAGCTTCTTGAGCTCATCGTCGATCTTAAGACGCATCGAATCGAGTATCTTTCGATCCAATTTCAAAGACGGAACTCGAGGCTAGGGTTTTGTATAATGGGGCCATATCTCGCAACCAAAATTGCAATTTCAAAAACCACGAATTCAAAACAGTGCAATCAATAAATAAGAATGCATAATTGTGAAAATAATACCGCAGTCACGATTTACCGCTAAGACTTCATCACCGAGGCCAACTTTCTCGATATCGTAAACATCGGGCTGAGTTAGCAGGAATAGCTTGTAGGCTAACACTAGATGTGCTTGTTGTTTGCCATCTTCCCCGTCCATGGCTGCTTTCTCTCTTAAAGTAGTTTTTCAAGTTTGGCTCTGGATTTGTTAGCTTGCAAGAAGGAGAAACAGAGCTAAACCTTGGTCTGGGTGGAGAGGAGGAAAATGATTTGGGGGAAAAGCGAAATCATTTGGGGGAAAATGGGAGGGTTTTTCCTTAAAAAATCATCTATACCGACAGCCGGATGATGACCGTCGCTATATATACCCTATAGCGAGGGTTCCGTTCCGACCGTCGCTATAGGTCGTCGTCATAGGTCAAATTTCTAGTAGTGATAACGTCTTCCACGTTTCTGTTTTACGACCCCACAAACCCGATTACAAGCATGTAATTGAATACTAACCCCTACATTTTGAAAAAGACTTATCTTACGAAGAAATTCCTGTTCAAATTGTCGACAGAAAAGAACAAGTTCTCAGAAATAAAGTAATACCTTCTGTTAAGGTAATTTGGAGGAACCACAACGCTGAAGAAGCTACGTGGGAACTCGAAGATAATATGATGAAGAATTACCCTCATTTATTTACTTAATTATGTGTAGCGATTCTCGGGATGAATCTTTGTAAAGGGGGAGAATGTAACTGGTCAAATTTATTGAGTCGTGATTTCGGGGACAGAATCCTTTTAAGGGGAAAGATGATGATTTAACGAGATTTTTGTAATTTAATTCTTAATATTTATTGAAGTAGATAAATATTTTCGATGATTTATTTATTAGATTAAATAATTAATTGATGTAGTTGTGGTAGATTAATTTAATTATATGTGTTACATTTATTAAATTAATGAGGAGAATTTTTATTATCGAAGTATGTCATTATGTGAGCTTATTGTATTAAAAGAAATATTTAATATGCCTAATGTTATTTTAATTAATATAATTATTAATTAGAGAGTTAATGATTTGACATTATTTATTAATGAGAAATCTAATTATTTGACTATGTGAATTTATGAGAAATTATTATATTTTATTTAAAGTAAATTAAATAAGATATTGATTTATTTTATAAAGGAGTGTGACATTATTTAAACTATAGTATAAGAGGTTTTATTAAATTAATTGGGTATAAGCTTTTAAATGGTAGCCAAACATGGCCTTAGTGGGAGTTGAGGGAAGTTACCCATGACTGGGTAACTGACCACAACGCGTCAGTTCCTTCCCTTATTATTATTATACGTATTCTTCTTCTCTTCATTTTCTAAGTTCAACAAGGAAATCACAGAGAGAGAGAATTAAAAATTTGAGAGAATTGATAGTTGTTTGATTAATTGAGAAAGTTCATCTCTTCTATCTACACTAAGCTGTGAGTAATCTCCTCCTTCCCAAATTTTAAATTACGTATTAAAGTTTTTATAAAAATGGCTTTCATTCATCTTGTAAAGTCTATGTAATTGGGAAATTGTGTTGTTATATGGATACATGTAATAATTGGAGTAGTATAGCATGTTTTGTATATATATTGCATGATTCCCTATCATCAGTTTCATTATATTACACCGTATATGATTGCTTCAAAATTTCAGAGTTTGGGTTATGGCCATATGGCCCTTATACGTAAATTTAATGTGTCAAACATAAATGTTTTTATAAAATTCCCACTCCTATTTGATTATGCATGTTGTTACGAAGAGACCAAACCTTAAATGAACGGATTCAGTGTTATAACGAATCCGTAGTGTTAAAATTTTATGTTTTTGTTCAAAATCTTCAAGAACACAAAGAACAGTGAAATTTATACATTTTAATTCTGTAATTATGTGTTTTAATGGGTTAAAATCATTCTATAGATGTTAAGTAATGTTTATATATGAATTCTAACATGTGGGTATGATTAAATTCGTGCAGTAAAAATTAATTGGAGTTTTTTTTTGGGTCGTGTTTCGCAATTTTGCTAATTACGTATCAGCTTCGTTCGCCGTACCGCGCCGCCATGATCTCATGCCTTATATTATTCTGCATTGGCATATGCATGCGTTAGGCATCACCGCTACCAGAAGCGCGAAGACCAAGTACAAAAGTGGCGTCGCAGCGCCACTCTCCAGAATGTCCAAAAATGAATTATTTTACATGTTCAAGTCTAGCAATGTGATAGCAACTTGATTTAAAGAACATAGAGATATGTTAGAAGTATAATGAGATATTAAAATAGATACTTAACATGTAAATAACATAATTGCGTGTGGATTGAATTATGAAATACATAAGTAGCTTATTATTCATGAAGTGTTATTATGTGACAATAAGTGTGATATTTGACTAAGTATAGTCATAACCAAAGTTTAGATAAAAGAATGAATTTATGATGGTTAATTATATTATAATTTAACTAGAGTTGTGAATGTAAATGATATGTAGGATTTAAATCAAAGAACGAGTTTAATTAAAGTGTAATCTACGTACGAGACAAGTTTCCTACCCCTACTTGTTATCATTGTTCAAGTTTATTATTTACCTTGAGTAATTCCTCATTACTATTATTCAAGTTCGAATTTTTATATTAAAGATTTATTATCCTTTCAAAATATGAAATTGTTATATAATATTTGTTCTATTGTATACTTCTTGAGATTATTATTCAATTTGAATATCATTATTGTTGAACCTTGTTAGACTAGTGAACCTTATTGATTCGACTAGTCCATAGTTGATGAACGTTCTAAATTTCAGAACCCTTATTGAATTATCCAAACCAAACTTCCTTTGGTGCGGACTCGAATGTCAAACCGAGATGAACAACCCCGCAAAGGGATTTACTTATCGTTAAGCGTTAAGATATTGTGCACAAGATGGTACTAAGGGTGATCCCCCTAAATGAAAGTAGAAAGGTCCATAGTCTTATATGATCGTTAAAGGTTTCAAGTATAATTCTTGATAACCTAGGACATAGTTCAAGGTCTTATGACCCTCAGAAATCTTTTGATTCTTGTTATTCATTCTTGATTCAAAAGTTGAGCTTTTATTTCAGAAGTTATTATTCTCTCGCATGTTATTATTCATTGTTATATTGTTATACTTGTGGGCAATCGTGCTCACTCTTGTGTAATAATAACATTGCAGTTAAGAACGAAAGAGCAGACGAACCCTCCACTAGTAAAGGCAAGGGCAAGCTTAGCAAGTAATGAAGACTGTTTATTTATGTGATATAATTAGAATTGATGTTACTTAAGACTTATTGTTTATATTTCTGCATAGATGTTTAAGGTTAGTTTAACCTGGGATTGTATTATTATTATTCGGATGTTGTAACCCTTAATGGGAAGATTTTATTTCTATCTATTGCATGGTTTCCATTTATTATGGGTAGAGAGATAGATGATATTTATACAGTGAACACCAAATCCTGTGGAATTGAAGTACCCGGATTTGGGGGTGTCACAGGCAGTGCTTGATAGCTACTTTGTGCCTTATTTAAATCGAGTTCTATATAATTATATGGTGTTCTAATGGTTCCAGTGTGTAGACAACATGTAAATGAAGAGATCTAACACATAAAACACTTATAACAACAACACATCAAGCAGATAAGGTCCGGTCAAACCTTGTCAGGGATCACCTTCATACGTTTTCTAGGTTACCCAGAAAATGGAAATCATGTTCATCCTACCTACTTTGACCAGCCATTATGATCAATCTGTTTGATGTTTAGGTGTTAAAAATGGATGAATCTATAGTCTATATAACATACTATAACCTAGATACAAAAACAAAAACATATCATCAAACCACTATCAGATCCAATACCATCAAGATCATGTCAGAACTTTATGGGCACGTTCTGGGTTACCCAGAATCGTTCGGTCATGGCCGGTTAACGTGGTTTGACCACCTATATCTTACAATCTGTAAACGATCTGGACTTGATTCAAGTTCCAGATCAAAGATCTCATAGCATACTACAAGATCAAACCTTAAAATGACCAAAAACATAAACATACAAAGATCTATAAGGCCTGACATTAGGTTGTGAGACACTAATTTCCAGTTTTTTCCATATTTTGAAAAATAACAAATTCGAGCCTATAGATGTTATGGATCTAACATCTATCAGCCCATATCATCTATTTACACTTTAAACAACTTATTAGAACACAAAATCATAACTTCTAACACAACATCAAAGGTCAGATTTTAGATTTAGGGTTATACCTTTCTTGATCAAATCCTTGATTCTAGGCTACTGCTTTGTTAGTGGAGGTAGTGGGGCTTGGTTTGGGAACTAAAATTCTAGGAGAATTTGTGGGTTTTAGAGAGAGAAGGTCTAGGCTGAGTGTTGGTGAATAAATGGGCTTGAAAATGACTTTTTCTCTCTCTTATTCTATTTATATAACTTAGATGTAATGTATGTAGCTGAGATATGGATGATTGCAGGAGCTTTTGGTCACATGGGAAGTTAAGGTTAGTTCACCAACTCCAATATGACTAGATCTACAATTTACCAAATAAAGAATGTGCAAAAGGGCATTTTGGTCAATTGTCTTGTGATTTTAATGGTATTGTTGTAATCTTGTCCCAACCCTTAGGGTTTCAAAATTTTCTTTTTTAGGATTTCTTAATTTGGTATAAAATGAAAATTTTAGTTTCCTTAAATTCCAAATTAGGGTTTCTAATTAGTTTAGGTTTACTAATTACACAAGTGCTTGAAAATTAGGTTTAGGTGTACTAACTAACATTAAGCTTTATAATTTAGCGATTAGGGTTCCCATTTATCAAATTAGGGTTTCTAGTTTAGTAATTAGGGTTTCAAATAATTAGGATTTTTAATTACTAATTAGGGTTTTCCATAATTAGCGTTAAAACCTACAATACAAATTGTATATCTCATAACACAATGACTTAACAAATTTTAAAGTCGTAATTGACTTTCATATTATGGTTTATCAAAGCAATGCTAGGGTTTTCTCTTGTTACACCATAATTGACCAACCATTATCAGTCTATACACACAGTACATATTTATAGCACTGAAATATATTTAATATAATATTATTATTTTCATTCCTTATTCCAAATCCAGAATTAGGGTTTGGATTCCATATCTGATATATCTTTCATATATACCATTATTAATTAATTTAAAATAATTAACTTAATTAATCTGAAATAAATTCATATAATAAAATAATTATTATAATAATTCTAATAATCATTCAAATATTATTTAAATAATAATATAATCATATTTTCATGGAAAATAAATAATAAAAATATTTTCACTACTCCCTCCGTCCTAGGATATTAGTCTTGGTGGACTTTTCACGCATATTAAGAAGATGAATAAAATGGAAAAAATTGTCCACAATAATGTCATTAAATATGGAGAGAGAATTAAAATAAGAAAAGTATGAGATATTTAATGCTACGAGTATAATATGAAAATATATGTGTAAAAGTTTGGTTATTAAAGGAAAATGGACATTTCAAATTGGACTACCCAAAATAGTAATAAAGACTTTTATCATGGGACAGAGGGAGTACAAAATTAATTTATAATAAGAACATAATTTATAATGATCAATAATTTCTAAAAGTTTTATTTGTAAATATTCATGTAATAAATAAATTTTATTTATCACATATATACATACGCTTTAACTTGAACATATTCCCACATTTAAAAAAAAAAAAAAAATATTCGCAAAATTCCTTATTTAATTATATAGAAAATATCGGGTTATTACAGATGTTGGTTATGTGCTATAAACAAACAGCATGCCGCGGATAGCCCGATTGATCAAGGATAACATAGGGAGTAGTCAGGCTAAAAGACTTAAAAACAAGCGCTAATTGGGAGGCAACCCAATTTTACTTTCATTTGCAGTATTTTTAAGTATGCTAATTAATTTGTAGTTTAGAGTATAAGTTAGTATAGAGTAGGTTAATTTCGATTCTTTAGGTAGTTCGTTGAGTCTTGATTTCTAGTGAATTCGACCTTCAATGTTCAATGTTCATGATGTTATCTTAATCTTATAATTTTATTATGTTTCAGGCACGTGGGAAGCTTATGGATATGTGTTGGATGCAAAGAATTGGAAAAGATGAACCAATCTGCAGAATACCCCCTGTGACACCCCCAAATTCGGGTACTTAAATTCCACGGGATTTGGTGTTCACTGTTCAAATATCATCTATCTATCTACCCATAATAAATGCAAACCATGTAATAGATAGAAATAAAATCCTCCCCTTATGGGGTTATATAACATCTGAAAAAAATACAATCCCAAGTCAAACTAACCTTAAACATCTGTGCGGAAACATAAACAAATAATAAGTCTTAAACAACATCAAGTCTTAACAATAACATTCTTAAAATTAAATAACAAGTCTTCATCACTTATTAGCTCTGCCCTTGCCTTTGCTAGTAGAAGGCTCATCGTACCTTTCGTTCTTAACTGCAATGTTATTATTACGCAAGAGTGAGCATGATTGCCCACAAGTATAAAAATGAAATAACAATATATAATAACATACGAGTGAATCAAAGACTTCTGAAATAAAAGCTCAACTTTTGAATCAAGAATGAATAACAAGAATTCAAAAAATTTCTGAGGGTCATAAGACCTTGAACTATGTCCTAGGTTATCAAGGGTTATACTTGAAACCTTTAATAGTCATAAGACTATGGACTCTTCTACTCGTACTTAGGGGGATCAGCCCTTAGTACCATACTGTGCACAATATCTTAACGCTAACGCATAAGTAAATCTCTTTGCAGGGTTGTTCATCTCAGTTTGACATTAAAGTCCGCACCAAAGGAAGTTTGGTTTGGATAAATCAATAAGGGTTCTGAATTTAGAACATTCATCAACTATGGGCTAGTTGAATCAATAAGGATTCGCTAGTCTAACAAGGTTCAACAATAAATGATATTTATAATGAATAACAATCTCAATAGGTATACAATAGAATAATTATTGTATAACAGAATCATACTTTGAAAAGATAGTAAATCTTTAACATAACAAATGAACTTGATTTATAACTTGAATAATGATAACAAGTAGGGTTAGGAAACTTGTCTCGTGCGTAGATTACACGCTAATTAAACACGTTCCTTGAATTTAATCCTACATATCATTTCCATTCACAACTATAGTTAATTATAATGTAACTAGTCATCATAAGTTCATTCTCTTTGTCTAACTTTGATTATGACCATACTTAGTCAATTTATCACATTCATTGTCACATAATTTACACTTCACGAATAACAAGCTAATTATGTATTCAATAATTCAATCTACATGCAATTATGTTATTTACATGCTAAGTGTAACAATCCTGATTTTTAATTAATATTTAAATATTTATTGAATTATATAAATATTTAATGGATGTGTTTATCGTTGACTAAGTATTTGTTTAATTGATTTGATGTGATTTGATTATTTATTTGTTTAATAAATAATAAATGAGTTAAGGAAAGTAATTATTTTGAGATAGTAATCTAATTTAATTTAATAATTAAGTTAGAGGGTTTATAATGATTAAATAAATTATTATATTATGTAATGAATTGTTATTGGTATTAATTAAATTAAGTATGAAAACTTAATTAATTAGAAGTGTGACAAATAACTATATTATAAGTAGTTATTAAAATAAATTAAAGTAGTTTTAATTTATTTTGCCAAACAAGGCTTAAATATATTAATTCTTTAATTTTAAAGAGTTTTGCCAAACGAAGCCTTATGGCTTTTGGAGTTCTTTTGAATTTTGAAATATTATATAAATTATATAAATAAAATAATGAATAAAATATATTTATAACCTATACGTTATATTTGGTAACTGATATTATTTAATCGGGCTTATTATGACCATTTACGATTGGTTACCAGTGGTTCTGTTTACGCATTCTAAGTGTTTGCTAAGCCTAAGAAGAAAATCATAGAGAATTTGAGAGAGAGAGAGAGAGAGAGAGAGTTTAAGAGAGAGAATCAACAAGAGAAGGTTCCGAAATCTTATTGTCAGTGATTAGCAATGGTTTCTAAAGCGACAAAAGGTATGTTTTAAAACCTTTATATATATATATATATATATATATATATATATGTTTACGTTCTCTGTGTTCTTGATTTTCAATGTGTATAAGGTTTTTACAAAGATTCTCTATAAAACCATATTGTTGCAAGTGTTATACTAGCATATATATATATATATATATATATATATATATATATATATATATATATATATATGATTGTATGTTTAGCGTATAGACAAGATTGTATGCTAATTTATGTATACAAGTAAGGTGAATTGGTTTTACAGTGAACACATATGCATGAATATGATTTTTGTAAGATAACAAAATTAGTGTATGTTAATTGTGAAGTTATGAAATTGAACCTTGTATATGATAACGGGGTAAGAAATTCAGAGAAACATAATTCAAAGGAATCAAATTAGTTTATAAATTATGTTTACCATGTTCACTGCGTAAACAAACATCGGTAATGGTGTTTTGGTTGAAAACAGTGTTTTCAAGGAATTAAGTTTTCTGTGATTGTTGTTTAGTGGTTTAAATTAGTATATGCATGTTGGATAATGTGTATATGTGTAATTGGCATAAGTTATACATGTTAATTAGTGTTAAAAATTAAGTTATAGACATAAATTTAGTTGTTTTGTTCTTCGTGGGCTGCGTTCTGTTAGTTTTCGGCGCCCCAACGCCAAAAATGGAGCCCCAGCGCCAAAAATGGCCCCCAGCGCCATAATTCGCACCCCAACGCCAGAATTTCGCGCCCTAGCGCTGAAATTCACGCCCCAGTGCCACTGTATGACTTAGTTCTCGCGCCGCGGCGTGGGGACAGAAGTCTGAGTCGGACAGTTTTGTCCTCCTGTAGTAAAATGGCCATAACGTTCTCATACGAACTCCGATTGAGATGATTCAAGATGATCCGAAACGAGGACGAGTAGACCTACAACTTTCATGCTTTAAGGTGTTTAATTTGGGGTCTATAATAGTAGTCAAAATGGTCATCTTTAGGACTGTTATGTTTTCGGGGGCAATCGGAGGGTGTCGGGCATGCACATATGTATGTGTAATGCTCCTTACCATAATAGATGATGTCCTAAGTTATAAAACATGTATGTTAGTAAATATAATGATGCTTAACATTAATAAATAATGTATTAGATAAGTTATAAAAGCATAGTAAGCATACACAAGATAGGCAAATTGGGCATGTGACGAATGAAAATCGAAACGTTGTGCCAAGTGTTAACGAACTTAAAAAGTATTTTAATTCAATTGAAATGAATATTATAGGATATGAAATGGGTTTAATATAAAACCAATAAGTAGTCCTAGCAAGACTTAAGCACTTGAATGAACTTCGATTATGAAATATAGTGAGTCATAAGTTAAAAAGTTAACACAATCTAATTGAACACTGTGTGCTAATTAATAGGAATGATTATGAGATGTGGAGTAGAGTTTATATTACAATTACTATGTGTTGTTATGTGACTAATAGTTGATGTGTATGATTATATAATTGTGTAGAGCACGTGAAGTGCAGATAACTGTAAGTTGTTAAACTATTATTGGTAAACAACGATTAAGGCAAGTCAACTGTTTTAAATTGTATGATATGTTATACATGTTGAAATCATGAAATGTTAAAGTCAATTTATGACTGCATTGTTTTGGTTAAATAAGGAGTATTGAGTAAGGAACTCAATCTTTATATTTGCTATGTGAATTAAAAGCATGTATGCCATGTTACTTTAATGAGATGTATATCGAGCATGTTATTATGTGATATGTGATGCATGAAAACCGTTAGACTTTTTTCTTTCGGGTACATCGAGCTCACTCTTGCAAATAACCACTTTTGCAGGTCAAGATTTTAAGGTAAAGATATGTGCTAAGTGAGTTATAGAGATCTATATTCACGAAGATTACTTATGTTTTATGAGAAATGTATTTCATATTTTGAACGTAACATGTTTTTGAATTGTAAGTTGAGCTATCCAATGTATATGAATATTTAGTTATGATGTAAGACTTTGTATAGTCATTTTGTTGTAAAGATTCATTATATAAGATTGAATCAAAGAGATGTAATGTAAAGGTTGCGATTCAGGGCAAGAAAGAAGGAAATGTATAAACATTTTAAAATTTTCGCAATTTTAGTGTTTTTAATAACGAATAACGATGTAAAATTAGAGATTTAATGTATGGTTAATGGCCGAAGTTGAGATTTAAATTGTATGGATTTTGGGGTCGTTACACTAAGCATCTATTTTAACATCTCATTATACTTCTAACATATTTTTATGTTCCTTAAATTAGATTAACATCACATTCATGGACTTAAACACTTTAAAATTTTCGTTTTTGAACTGTTCGGAGGTGGAAATGTAGGCCACTTTTGTATTGATTATTGGTGTCTTGTTGCTGCTGCGCTTCTACTTAGTCAATGGCGCCATGTATGGGTCATATATACTGCTGCCGGTTACATGCATGCACAGACAGACAGACATGAATTGCAGTTCGCAAAAAATCGCAGAACATGCCAATTTCTACCAATTTGTTATACCTTACATGTAATTTGACATACCCATATGCTAGAATTCGTATATAATCATTACTCAACATTTATAGAGTGATTTTAATCAATTAAAACACATAATTACAGAATTAAAACATGCAATTTTCATTGTTCTTTGTGTTCTTGAAGGTTTTGAACAAAAACATAAAATTTAACACTACAAATTTGTTATAACACTGAATCCATTAATTTAAGGTTTGGTCTCTTCGTATCAACATGCATAATAACATACAAGTATAGATTTTACAAAAAAATTTATGTTTGACATATTAAAATCACGTATAAGGGCCATATGGCCATATTCTATACTCTGTAAATTTTTGAGGCCATACATACGTTGTAATTATAGTATTATGAAACTAATGATAAGGTTTATATAATATATATAATCAAATACGATATGATATATCTTAATTTATACACAAACCCATAATCATATCATTTTCCCATTTATAGAGACTTTACAAAATTTTGAAAGCCATATTCATGAAAACTTAAATAACGTAAAATAGAAATTGGTTTGGAGAAATTACCTAGAGTATAGAGTAGAAGAGATGATCAAAGATGATCCTTTCACAAGTACTTGTTGATTACACACTCACAATTTCTCTCAATCTCACAATTTCTCTCTCGCAAATTCTCAAACTCTCTCCTCTCTCGCTTCCGGACTTAGAAAATAATAAGAAGAAAAAGAGAATACGTATAATAACTAAGCAAACTGACGCACATTATGGTCAGTTAACCCAATCATGGGTAACTGCTATCAACTCCCCTTAGGGCCTTGTTTGGCTAGCAAGAATAGATTTCAAAACCATTTAATTTAATGATTCTCTTATACTATAGTTTAAATCGTGTCACACCCAATTATACAATAACTCAATTATATTATTTAATTTAATTTGAATAAAATATAATAATCTCTCATTAATTCACATAGTCATATAATTATTTTTCTCATTAATTATAAAATGATATTAGGCTTATTAAATATTTCTTTTAATTTAATAAACTCACATTATTACATACTTTGAATAATAAAATTCTCTACATTAATTTAATAAATATAACACATATTATTAAATTAATCTATCACAATTTCATTAATTAATTATTTAATCTAATCATTAAATCATCGAAAATATTAATTTAATTCAATGCATATTAAGAATTAAATTACAAAAATCTCGTTCGTCACATCTTTCCCCCCTTAAAAGGATTCTGTCCCCAGAATCACGACTCAATAATTTTGACCCGTTACATTCTCCCCCCTTATAAAGATTATGTCCCCAGAATCGCTTACACAAAATTAAGTAAATAAATGAGGGTAATTCTTCATCATATTCTCTTCGAGTTCCCACGTAGCTTCTTTTGCATTGTGGTTCCTCCAAATTACCTTAACAGAAGGTATTACTTTATTTCTGAGAACTTGTTCTTTTCTATCGACAATTTGAACAAGAATTTCTTCGTAAGATAAGTCTTTTTCAAGATGCAGGGGTTCGTATTCAATTACATGCTTGTAATCGGGTTTGTAGGGTCGTAAAACAGAAACATGGAAGACGTTGTGGACATTCTCGAGTGCTGGAGGTAAGGCTACCTAGTACGCGACTTCTCCGATTCTTCGCAGTACTTCAAAGGGTCCAATGAATCTTGGGCTTAATTTTCCTTTCTTTCCGAATCTAATCTTTCATTTCCAGGGAGAGACCTTTAAGAACACCTAACTACCCGGTTCAAATTCAACATTCTTACGGTGTGGATCAGCGTATTTATTCTGTCTATCTTGAGCTGCTACCAGTCGTGCTTAGATCACTTTGACTATTTTTGCTGTACCAATTCTGGGCCTAGCAATTGTCTTTCGCCAACTTCATCCCAATAAAGTGGAGTTCTGCACTTTCTACCGTATAATGCTTTATAAGGCGGCATGCCTATACTAGCGTGGGTAAATTGTTGTTGTAGCCGAACTCTACTAACTGTGTAGGTGATCATCCCAATTTCCTTTAAAGTCCATTACATGTGCTCTTAGCATATCTTCTAATGTCGAATCATTCTCTCACCGTCATAAAATGCATTTTGAGGGTGATAAGCCGTACTCATCCGTAATTGCGTACCCATGCATTCCTGTAGACGTTTCTAGAAGTTCGATGTAAAGCGCGGATCCCTATCTAAAACAATTGACACCGGCACTCCGTGCCTCGAAATAATCTCTTTTATATATATCCTGGCCAACTGATCTAAGTTGAATCTAATTTTTATCGGAAGGAGGTGTACGAATTTCGTTAGTCGGTCAACGATAACCCATACTGCGTCGTAGCCTTTCTAAGTCGTTGGAAGGCCAACCACGAAGTCCATTGTAATATGTTCCCATTTCCATTTTGGGATCTCCAACGGTTGTAGAAATCCACTTAGTCTCTGATGTTCTGCTTTTACTTTCTGACAGGTCAGACACTTGGCAACACATTCTGCAATATCACGTTTCAAATTCGGCCACCAAAAGTGTTATCGAAGATCTTGATACATCTTGGTACTACCAGGGTGAATTGAATATCGTGAGCTATGAGCCTCACTAAAAATGTCTTCCTTAATCTCTGGTACTGGCGGTACCCAAATTTTGGTCTCGAATCTCAGTATTCCTTCCTTATCCATCTTGAACCTCGATTCAGTTCCTTCAGATATCTTCTTTGTCACCTTCTTGCATTCTTCGTTCTGAAGTTGAGCCCCCTTAACTTTATCTAGTAGGGTTGTACCAGATTGCATCTGAAATAGCTTCTCGTCAATTTCTATAGGATACTTCACTTCCAGTTCTAACTTCTCCATGGCTAAAATTAGCTCCTTTTGAGTGGTCAACATCATCAAGTTCTCCCGACCCTTTCTGCTTAAGGCGTCGGCAACTACATTTGCCTTACATGGATGGTATAAAATCTCACAGTCATAGTCTTTAATTAATTCCAACCACCTTCTTTGACGCATATTTAAGACCTTCTGCTTAACTTTATCGTATTTTTGTCCTGATGCATACGCAATGACTTTGCAGTTTTGCATCAGCACACAACCAAGTGCTTTATGCGACACATCACTATAAACAACAAAATTTCTCAGATAAATCTGGAAGAGACAACACCAAGTGTCAGACTCAACCTCTTCTTCAATTCTTGAAATCTTTCCTCACACTTCTCCGTCCAAACAAATTTCACAGCTTTTCGAGTTAAATTCGTTAACGGAGTTGCGATCTTGGAAAACTCTTGTATGAATCTTCTGTAATAACCTGCCAATCTAAGAAAACTTCGTACTTCTGACGGCGTCCTCGGCTGATTCCAGTTAATCACCGCTTCGACTTTGGATGGATCTACCAAAATTCCGTTTCTATCGATTACGTGCCCAAGAAATTGTACCCGTTCGATCCAAAATTCGCACTTCGAAAACTTGGCATACAACTTCTCCCTTCTCAATACTTCCAACGTTAATCTCAAATGCTCTTCATGTTCTTCCTTGATTTTTGAATAAACCAAAATATCATCTATAAATACTACTACGAACTTGTCCAAAAACGGCTTGAACACACCATTCATTAGTCTCATAAATGCTGCAGGAGCATTCGTAAGACCAAACGACATTACTAAAAATTCGTAGTGACCATATCGTGTTCTGAACGCTGTCTTCGGTACATCCTCTGGTCTCACCTTCAGTTGTTGATAACCACTTCTCAAATCTATCTTGGAAAAATATCTTGCTCCCTTCAATTGATCAAACAAGTCGTCGATCCTCGGTAAGGGATATCTATTCTTAATCGTGACCTTATTCAGTTCTCTGTAATCAATTTAGAGCCGCATCGTTCCATCCTTCTTCTTCACAAACAACACCGCCGCTCCCCACGGCGATACGCTCGGTTGAATGTACTTCTTGTCCAGTAATTCTTGTAGTTGTACCATTAGTTCTTTCATCTCTACCGGTGCCATTCGGTACGGTGCCTTCGATATTGGAGCCGTTCCTGGCGCCAAATCGATTACAAAATCAACTTCTCTATCTGGCGGAAGTCCTGGCAAATCATTTGGAAAGACATCGACGAAGTCTTTCACTACTTGTATCTCCTCAATTTTTGGATTCTCTTTACGACTGTCGACTATGTAAGCTAAATATCCTACACAGCCTTGTCTTAACAATTTCCTGGCCTGCATCATCGTCAGATAACTCGCTTGTCTAGCATAAAACACAACCTTTGACAGAGTCATAAGGTGAATACGCTTCTTTTGGTAATCAATTACAGCCCCGTAATTGAATAACCAGTCCATTCCCTAGATAATGTCAAATTCCCCAAGTCGAATAGGGATAAGATCTACATTCATGATATTACCCTTAATATCCACTCTACAGTTCTTATGTATGTACTTAACAGGTATTATTTCTCTATTCGCAATTTCTATGTTCATGGGGTAATCCAACTCATCCTTAGGCAAATCTAAATTCTTAGCAAAGTCATCGAATATAAAGCAACAAGTAGCACCCGAATCAAATAATACATAAGCATTAACTTTATTGATCGGAATGATACCTGACACCACATCACAAGACTGAACTGCATCTTGCACCGTCATATTAAAAGTCCTGGCGGTCGGTCGGTTAGTTGCGGTTGGTCCAGTGATAGTCAAGGTGTTTCCACTACTGTTTCCCTGGTTTCCTCCTGATCCTGTCCCTACAGATCCTTTTATAGGACAGTCTCTTGCCAGATGATCCTTTTAACCACAAGTGAAGCAGGCACCCTTCTTTGGGTTAGGACAGTTAGGTGTTATGTGGCCCTCCTGACCACAATTGTAGCACACTCTTTTTCCCTTCATGCAAACTCCCAGATGAGCTTTCCCGCAGGTTGGTCATGCTTCGATTCTTTCTTCTGTCCTCCTTGCTGATTCCCCGATGACGAGTTGTCATTCCACCTCTTCTTCTGATTAAAATTACCACTTCCTGTACCACTACCACAGTTGTTATTTCCTTCACTTTCAGTCTTCTTCTTCTTCTGATCTTGATTGTACTTGGTCACCGCATCGCTTCCACCTTCAGTGAGGATGGCCTTTTCCAGTACTCCAGCAAAAGTGTTTAGCTGAAACATTGATACTTTACTATAAACCTAAGGCTTCAGTCCTTGTTCAAATCTTCTTGCTTTTCTCTCATCTGCGTGAACTTGATACGGGGTGAATCTCGCTAACTCGTTGAATCTAGCCGCATAATCAGGTATGGACATATTCCCCTACTTCAACTCCAGAAATTGAACCTCCATTTGGTTCTGTGAGCTGGTTGGGAAATACATCTCGAAAAATATCTCTTTGAATCCCTCCCAAGTGATTACACCTTCACCTCCACGGACCTTGTTTTCTTGCCACCAGTAACTGGCTTCAGACTTCAGCATGAACGTTGCGAAAGCGGTCTTCTGGTCTTCTCTAACTCTAGCAACATCGAAAACCTTCTCCATTTCCATAACCCACGTTTAAGCTTCAATTGGGTTCATGGAACCTTTAAACTCTGGTGGTCCCACCGCCTTGAAATCCTTAAACATAGTATTTGGTGGAGCTTGAGGTTGATTATTCATTGCTCCAGCTAGTAAGTTAACCAATTGTTGAACGGGATTAGTATTGGCGTTATTGTTGTTATTAGTAGATCCTTCTTGAGCTGGTTGACGTTGTTGTCTTCTTCTTGGCGGCATATTTCTGTTACAATATATGCTTATTAGATCTTTGTTTATTTCTCTAAATAGTTAAGGCATTACTCAACAATTTAACATAATTATTTAACACATTATCTCAAATAACTTGATATATTTAATTAAATCAAAAGTTTTAACATCAAACAATAGCATCACTGCTATTTACATCAACTATCCTGAGATAAAGAATCCACAGGATTTAAATATTAAAATATTCCTTCGTTCATAAACACATCATAATTTACATATAAAAACTAATTAACTCTTTTACATAATTAAACAAATCCTATCACTGCTGGTTAAGGTGCTGAATAGCCTTGCTACGCTCCTCTTCCATGATGCGAGACATCGTCCTGCGATCCAGCATGTATGATGGTAGCCCTTCGAACTGGATTGGGTACCTCAAAACTCGATCCTGGGCCTCATCCATTGCCTTATTAAGTGTGGAGTACGTCTCCCCAAGTCTAGCCTTGTTTGCACGACCATCCTCTTCCGCAAGATCAGCACGACGTGACTCTCTTAACCAGCCCTCTTCTGCTACAATCAGCCTTTCCGAGCTTTCCTTCAGTTCCTTCTTCAACTTCTCTATCTCTTCGGTCTTATCCTCGGTTTTACCCTTCTCGTGGACCAAATCCCATTCTATATTTCCCAGTCGTGAGTGAAGAGTTGAAATTTCCCTCTCCTTCTGTTCGAGAGTAATCTGCTGAATAATCGACCGTTAAGTCAGATCCTGTACATCGTCTCGTAACTCTACGTTACGGTCGTATAACGCATCGTACATCTCAGCATCAATGGAGTGCTGTGGAAACTCCTCTTCTTCCTCTTCCTCTTCAAGTTCCTCCTCAGGATACTCCTCAGGATCAGTCTCAGGTTCATGCTCCCGACCAACAACAATGATCGATGGAGATGACTCCTCTATACTAGCTGTTCCCTAACGCATATGAATGTCTCGGCTCCTCCTCCTCAGAGGTAATCTTGATGTACTCGGGGTTCCTCCTCCCCAGTTCGACTAGTTCCTCCAACATCCGACATCCTGACAACAAAATTTCAAGTTTTAGTTACTAAGTCATACTAGTGAGCACATAATTTAACACATAAGCACATAAAGTCTTTTATTATCTTCAATGAATTACAAAAATTCATTTCCTAGAACTCGATAAGAGTTTTTCATCACTATATTCTTTCTATAAGGTTACTACCTAAGGTTGTTTCCCCACCTAAGGTTCATAACCTACATCTTTGATACCAACCTGAGACACCCCCAAATTCGGGTACTTAAATTCCACGGGATTTGGTGTTCACTGTTCAAATATCATTTATCTATCTACCCATAATAAATGCAAACCATGTAATAGATAGAAATAAAATCCTCCCCTTATGGGGTTACAACATCTGAAAAAAATACAATCCCAGGTCAAACTAACCTTAAACATCTGTGCGGAAACATAAACAAATAATAAGTCTTAAACAACATCAAGTCTTAACAATAACATTCTTATAATTAAATAACAAGTCTTCATCACTTATTAGCTCTGCCCTTGCCTTTGCTAGTAGAAGGCTCATCGTACCTTTCGTTCTTAACTGCAATGTTATTATTATGCAAGAGTGAGCATGATTGCCCACAAGTATAAAAATGAAATAACAATATATAATAAAATGCGAGTGAATCAAAGACTTCTGAAATAAAAGCTCAACTTTTGAATCAATAATGAATAACAAGAATTCAAAAGATTTTTGAGGGTCATAAGACCTTGAACTATGTCCTAGGTTATCAAGGGTTATACTTGAAACCTTTAACAGTCATAAGACTATGGACTCTTCTACTCGTACTTAGGGGGATCAGCCCTTAGTACCATACTGTGCACAATATCTTAACGCTAACGCATAAGTAAATCCCTTTGTAGGGTTGTTCATCTCAGTTTGACATTAGAGTCCGCACCAAAGGAAGTTTGGTTTGGATAAATCAATAAGGGTTCTGAATTTAGAACATTCATCAACAATGGACTAGTTGAATCAATAAGGATTCGCTAGTCTAACAAGGTTCAACAATAAATGATATTTATAATGAATAACAATCTCAATAGGTATACAATAGAACAATTATTGTATAACAGAATCATACTTTGAAAAGATAGTAAATCTTTAACATAACAAATGAACTTGATTTATAAATTGAATAATGATAACAAGTAGGGTTAGGAAACTTGTCTCGTGCGTAGATTACACGCTAATTAAACACGTTCCTTGAATTTAATCCTACATATCATTTCCATTCACAACTATAGTTAATTATAATGTAACTAGTCATCATAAGTTCATTCTCTTTGTCTAGCTTTGATTATGACCATACTTAGTCAATTTATCACATTCATTGTCATATAATTTACACTTCACGAATAACAAGCTAATTATGTATTCAATAATTCAATCTACATGCAATTATGTTATTTACATGCTAAGCATCTATTTTAACATCTCATTATACTTCTAACATATTTCTATGTTCCTTAAATTAGATTAACATCACATTCATGAACTTAACCACTTTAAAATTTTCGTTTCTGAACCTTCTGGAGAGTGGCGTTGCAGCGCCACTTTTATCTTGATTATCGGTCTGTCTTTGTGACATGGCTACCAAGATGACTTTGGTCAATAGCTGGTATTAAAATACAGTACAGACAGACAGACAGAAATGGCGATTCATGCGAAAAAAATCATGAGAACATGCCAATTTCTACTAATTTGTTATTTCTTACATGTAATTTGACATACCCACATGCTAGAATTCGTATATAATCATTACTCAACAATTATAGAGTGATTTTAATCAATTAAAACACATAATTGTAGAATTAAAACATGCAATTTTCACTGTTCTTTGTGTTCTTGAAGGTTTTGAACAAAAACATAAAATTTAACACTGCGGATTTGTTATAACACCGAATCTGTTCATTTAAGGTTTGGTCTCTTCGTATCAACATGCATAATAACATACAAGTATAAATTTTACAAAACAATTTATGTTTGACATATTAAAATCACGTATAAGGGCTATATAGCCATATTCTATACTCTGTAAATTTTTGAGGCCATACATACGTTGTAATTATAGTATTATGAAACTAATGATAAGGTTTATATAATATATATAATCAAATACGATATGATATATCATAATTTATACACAAACCCATAATCATATCATTTTCCAATTTACAGAGACTTTACAAAATTTTGAAAGCCATATTCATGAAAACTTAAATAACGTAAAATAGAAATTGGTTTGGAGAAATTACCCAGAGTATAGATTAGAAGAGATGATCAAAGATGATCCTTTCACAAGTACTTGTTGATTACACACTCACAATTTCTCTCAATCTCACAATTTCTCTCTGGCAAATTCTCAAACTCTCTCCCTCTCTGCTTTTCTAGACTTAGAAAATAATAAGAAGAAAAAGAGAATACGTATAATAACTAAGCAAATCGACGTACAGATTATGGTCAGTTAACCCAATCATGGGTAACTGCTATCAACTCCCATTAGGGCCTTGTTTGGCTAGCAAGAATAGATTTCAAAACCATTTAATTTAATGATTCTTTTATACTATAGTTTAAATCGTGTCACACCCAATTATACAATAACTCAATTATATTATTTAATTTAATTTGAATAAAAAATAATAATCTCTCATTAATTCACATAGTCATATAATTAATTTTCTCAATAATTATAAAATGATATTAGGCTTATTAAATATTTCTTTTAATTTAATAAACTCACATAATTACATACTTTGAATAATAAAATTCTCTACATTAATTTAATAAATATAACACATATTATTAAATTAATCTATCACAATTTTATTAATTAATTATTTAATCTAATCATTAAATCATCAAAAATATTAATTTAATTCAATAAATATTAAGAATTAAATTACAAAAATCTCGTTCATCACCCCCGTTAAGGCGGATGATAAATTACAAAGGATACTCTGTAAAAAGTGGGTCTTGACTAGAAAGCAGAATACTCCCCATCATGGCAAGTGCATCTATAATATATTACCCCATTTGAAGGCAAGAAATACTGAGAACGTGAAATATTACAAATTCGGCAGTTACACCAAGTCAGACCATCTTCTCCACTTCCAATTCCTTGAAACATAACTGATACCCACTAAATCCCACATCAAACCCACGACTTCCTCAACTCTCACCCATCATCCCACATAATCCTCACTTACCCACTACATTAACCCACTAAATACATACACTATCTTCTTTCTATAAATTCAAACCCTAACTACACAACATCTCCATCTAAGTTTATACAATTTCAGTCATACAAAGTGAGGGTTCTTATAGTGTGAATTTTGGCAGCAAAAAGGAAGGGGAAAATCAACCAATTTGTTAATACATTGAGGGTAAGCGGTTATTTCTTACAATTTCTCATCATATATCACCATATTCGAAGTCTATTACCAATTTTGGGGGTATTGCGAGTCATGCACACCACGTGTTCGACGAATTCTTTAAGTAAATTTTGGGGGGATTTTGTCTTGAGTTCATCAATTCGATTATATGGCACCAAAACCAGCATCAAAGAGACAGCGAGGCGAGAGCTCTGGGTCTACACCACCAACTCGAGCCTTTGACAGGAGAAAGTTCGGGAGTGCCAACGTCGCCAATCGATATGATTATCTAGTGACTAAGACACTAACTCCAGAATGAGGCTTGGCACTCGACAACATAGATGGCCAAATGAAGAGACAAATATATGAAAAAGGATGGGATAGGTTCACTAACAATCCAGAGCCAGCGATCGTCAATGTGGTGAAGGAATTTTATGCAAATGCGGAGGATAAGGCCCCATTCATTGCATTCGTGAGGGGTTAACAAGTGCCTTTAAGTTCAAAAGCTATTAACGAGTATTACCACCTGCGAGTTCCTGTGGAATGCCGGTATGCATATTTACGTGACAATGATCCCGACTATGACGAGATTTTAACTAAAATAACAAAGTCGGGCACCACATGGGTCAAGGGACGAAAAGGGGGCACCATCTTCCTCAGCAAGGACCTGAGCTATTATGGAAAAATATGGTACGCGTTCTTGTGCGCCAAATTATTCCCGACCACACATACGACTGAAGTGAAAAAGGAGAAGATACTTCTTTTGTATGCAACCGTGCAAGACTTTCTAATCGACGTGGGGGCCATCATCAATTTCTCAATACGAAGATGCCTGCGAGGGCCATTTTTCGGTGGCCTGCCACACACATCCCTCATATGTGGGTTGTGCAGGAAGGCTAGAGTTAGGTGGTTCGGTGATGAGACTTCCCAGCAGCCGCTTCAGACTTTGGACTCACGGATGATAACACGTTACACAGTGTGGCCTAGGGGGGAGTCGCATCCAAGAGGAGTCGGGTTTATATTTCCACCAGCCTCTGAGGATGAGGCTGATGCTGAGGACACCTCTGACGACGACGAGTTCCAAGCGGACGAGATGACGAGAGAGTAGGAGACTGAGTAGATGCAACAGACCGACATAGATATGTTTAGCCCTCAATTTTGTAACCTCCAAAGACAAGTTGATGGGCACAAAAAAGAAGCCAACAGATAGAAGATGAGACTCGTGACCAGTCAGGACCATATGTTCGAGGCCATGAACATGTCCCTTCCCTCGTGAAATGTGACCCTCCAATGTTTTAACCCAAATGCTCAGTTTCCATGCCAGCAGCCTGCACCAATGCCACGATTTCCACCTTCAGATTCAAAAAATCATGAGCCACAGCCACCACCACCTCAAGCTTAAATGATTACAGGGAAGTCCTCATACACTTGATGCTTTATATTTACAATGAGGACATTGTAATTGTTAAGTTTGGGGGAGTTAGTTTAATTTAGAGTTTATTACATGTTTAATGTAGTTATTTTAGTTTTTAATATGTTAGTTTCATGTTTAGTTTTAGGGTCATGATATGTTGCATTCATGTAGTGTAATTGCATAATAGTTTGCATAGTAGTGTAGGATTGTAAACAGTTTTTATTAGTTTTTTATTATGTTATGTTTATCCCATATTGTAAAAAAAAAATTAGTTAAGTCTTGTGTTGTCATGAATGAGTCCAGATGTTAGATAATACAGTCTATTTTGGCCAATGATGAGACTGGGATCGAGTAGACAAGTATAATACCGACTATTAGAACTTTGATGTGATTTTTTGTTATGAATTGAATCTTTTCCTATTTGAAATTGGTATAATAAGGTTATCAAAGTAATAACAACTATGTTGATTGATTTAGTTCAAATTGATACATAATGGACCTCTAAACGATAATGCTAGTTTGAATAAAAGAATGACAATGATAGGCAGTGAAGGCGGAAATTAGGTAGGAACCTAAGTTTGTGGAAAATTTGGGGTATACAAGCTTCATAAAAAAAAGAATAAATATCGTGATATGTTTGTCTAGCTTTATGGCCTTTGTTACTTGAGTAAGTAAGCCCGAGGGGATTGTCTTTACACCTAGCGCCCTAAGGTCTTAATGGTCTGGGAGTCATTGGTCAAAAGCTCGTTAAGGTAGCATTAAAAAGCCTAAGGGAATAAGACATTGCATAGCCATGTGTATCTAATATATATATATATATATATATGAATAAAACGAGAAATAAGAGCAAAAAGCCCATGTGAATGAAAAATAAAGCATAAGTACCCTATTTGGACCCTTGACATTGGTAATTGTTTGATTTTAGTTAGATCTTGACTATTTTTGGAAAATCTTGAGTTTACACTATATGATTCCTTCAAAGAGATTTGTTATGTATTAAATTTGAATTTGTATCAGTTAGCATGTGTGTTGTGTAATATCCGAGATTATTATGTAATTTACTAATTATCAATAAATGAATTTATGTGAAACTCTTGTGTGATTTCTATTATTAGATGTATATGTGTTATACATACATGTTTAATTTTAAGTTATGTGATGAGGTATGTGTAAATGGTTGGTTTAGATTAATTTAACTATTTGAGTTAGTTATGTAATTAAATGGATTAATTGCGTGGGAGGGGATTAAAACATGAGATTTATTTCAAAACAAAATTTAGAGACATGGACTGCGTATTTGAGTCCGGAATGTCAAAATTAGTCAAGGCAAACTGTAACCACAAAATGTGTCGCGATTAACTTTTTGTTCAAAGTCAATCGGTTGATTTTTTTGGGTAAAAATCAACCGCGAATTTTGGAGGCTAATTTGACGAAACGGATAGTCCCATGACGTCCGGAACGTTGATTTAGTAGGAATCAATATTAGTATCAAGACATTTGGCTACGGAGGGCAAAATGGTCAAAATAGTTTATCAAATGATTAAATTGATTATATTAATATTTTAATAAAAAGGTGCAGTAGCCGTGGGGCCCACGTAACAACCAAATTGGGACAAGAGAGGGAGTATTCATATTATAAGGTAATGAGGGGGGAGGGAGTTACAAACTCCTTACAAATCCAAGACCTTTCCTTTCTCTAACCCCCACCCCATACCAAATTGAATTTATACAATATACTTAAAACATGTAACTTATATTAGAGATGGAAGGGCTAGGAAAATCAATTGATAACATATTTTATATATACTCCCAATCCAAGTCTCTTCTTCCTCTTTGTAAAATCCTACCGTGAGTGAAGTTGAGAGTGAGAGAGGAATGACCTTGAGAGGGTGGCGAATTCTGGAGTTTTTTGAGACTAATCAAGCAAGGAGAATCATTGGAGGAGTTCGAGCAAGTAGAATTCATCAAAGAGGTAAGCCATGAAGTCTCTTTTCCATGTTATTAAGTAAAAATGAGATAATATGCTTATTTGACTTTTTGCAAATAATTTGTTTTGGACTTTGTGATGCCATGCTACTGTTAGTTGATGTTATGTGGATGGAAATTTAGTAAGTTCAATTGTTGTAACATGTGTATTTATATCAGTATAGATGATCTGGACATTAGGAACAATTTAATTTCATGCTAGAAGCAAAATCACGTATTTTTGTTAAATTGGGTTTAATTAGTAATTTATGACTTTTCGAATTTTTCGGAGCCTTGGAATCATGGTTTCTGCCTTGGAATCATGGTTTCTATGACCCGATTATGGTAGGTAATAATTTTGTAAAATACTATGCTATATGAAGTATATTGTGTCCAAGTTTCATGGTCAGATGTTCTGTAATTTGGTTGGAATTTGATGTCCCATTTTCTTGGAACTAGTTTGGATCAGTCTGTCTTTGTGGTATTTTTGTCCACTTTTTTTATTTTAAAAATTCTGGAAAACTTTGGAGTGTTAATATAAGAAGATATGAATATCCTGCAAAAATTTGAGAATTTTTAGCTATACGGTTTGAGAGTTATGGATTTTACGGCTAAGGGCACTCTTTAAAAAGATACCCGAATAACTCTCTGTGTATAAGTCCAAATATTACGAAATGTTTACTGGAAGTACATGTATATACTAGGAGCTAACCCTGAAAATTTCAGAATTTTTGGAGCTAATCTCGATTTATGAAAAATCTGAGAATATTTGGCTATTATGGACTATTTAAAAATAGTAGATGGATTTTAAAAATTTCGGGGAAAATATATGTTCAATGTGGGACTATATTCTGTAAAATCCCAAAAAAGAAATATTTTTGGGACTGATTTGGTATTTTTCATATAAATGATGTTATATAGATAAATGAGTTTAATTAAATATGTCATGTTAAAAATATGGAAAATAAGGTTTTTCGACTTGAGACCCTTAAGCATATTTTATGTAGATTTTTTATGGAGGTTTGGGTCCAAAAAATGTCAAAAATTTATGTTTACTAGATTCTTTTATTGAACCACGTGGCCTATACGAAGCAACATGTTATGTAATTGAATTGTATTTGAATACGTGCGAGTTTAATAATCTTATTAAAATAAAAGTAAACCATTCCACTTCGAAGTGGTGTTCAAGAACTTAATTGCTTAATGTGATACATGTGAATAGGTTACGTGAAGGGCTAGTAGATAGCGTTAATTGTAGAAGACGTATCCGGCAAGTTTCCTAACCCTAAGCTTCTATTGAACAATTATTCAATCTTTACTCATTGTTGTTGCAGTGAGAGTAAGTATCGGACTTGTACTATTTACTTTTCGTATAAGTTCCTTTGTCGTAAAGTTATATAACTGCAATTTCCTTGCAAGCGTTATTGATGATTACTCAGTTAATATTACAACTGCTATACTTTAAAGTTCTATTTCTTTAACGAACTGTTTTCAAGTATGCTTTCTGGCTTTTTGTTTTGGCTAGATTTTATTGATGATAAGTGATATAACCATTGAAAAATTCAAATCCTTTGAAGCTATTTAATGTTTACTAATCCAAATTGCTTTGGTGCGATCTCGCTTGAATACTAAGATGAACAACCCGAATAATCGGGCCAAACAGATGTCGGGCATATAGTCTCATTTATGCTTATGCAGTTAAACTTTATACTTGTGCACAATATAGGGTACGATAGGCTGATCACCTGGAGTACTTGTAGAGACTATTTACAATCTATTTGATTGTTAAACCGTCTGATGGTTTTTGATGAAACAAAGTAATGTTCAGGGTATCTAACACCCCTTAGTATGTTATTGAGAATTCTAAAACTCTTATCTTGATATTCCTGTTTATCTCTTGACAATTATTTCAACTGTTGAGAAATATTCAAACAAATGCTTTTACTCCTGATGTATGTTTTCAAACTACTTTATACACTTGTTGGGCAATTTGTGCTCATTCTTGCTTAAACCTTTCAGTTAGGGTTGAGAACGCTGAGGGCTCGGGCAAGGACAAGGGGAAGTCTAAGATGAAATGATGCGAGTTATTTATGTAATAAGTTATATTTTCCGCATATGATGTAATGTAGTGATAAACGCTAAGTTTAAGTTTCAGTTTATTTAAGGTTGTAAACACTTGGGATTTTATTTGAATGGGAATGTAATAGTTATTATTATTATTATTATTTCTGGAGTTTTTGTAGTTAGATGATTATGTATGTTGTATCATGAGCACCATGTCCGGTAATCGATGTTATACGGATTTGGGGGTGTCACATGTTGAGCACACACGCTCTATATCAATGATTACAGTTTAAGATTTGATGATTAATAGGAATTTACTGATTGGTTTTGATATGAAGTATTGTTATGTTTGCTTGATTTCTTTGAGGCCGAATGAACAGACTTATTGCTATCACTACTGCTGGATTCGTAGGCATATTGTCTAGTTTCATTCCATTGCATTGCATAGCATTTTTGTTTTGTTTTGTGCTCGAGGACTAGCACGTGTTTAAGTTTGGGGGAGTATGATGAGTGGGTTATATACCTACGAATCGGCCTCTAAGTCGAGCTTAAACTGTGTTAATTCTATATTTTTCTGTTTCTTTTTACTTGTTTATTGTTGTTTTATGTTTAGGTGTGGTGGCATAGCATTTAGGCTTAAAAGATGGGTTCATGGCGAAACTTGGCAAGTAAATGAGCAAAGTTGGACTGATGCAGAATGAACCCCCACCGGGGAGGACATTATACACACAAAACCCCCCACCGGGGCGGGGGTACTAAGGTAAAAACAAAAGCACCCCTCGCCGGGGCGGGGGTACGGGAAAAGTCCAAGACTTTTATTTCAGTTGTAATGCTACAGTGGTGTGAAGGAAGGAGGTTGGTATGGTTTGGAACTGTATTTGGCATCGAGTTATGATCAGAATACATGTCTTATGCAGGAGATAACAGGAGACAACATGGGGAGATTAACAACACACAATCAATTTACAATTAGAAGCCGAAATTTGGAGAAAATTCATTGGAGGAAGGGTTGAAGGTCTAAGTCGCGATAATTACAGATTGGAGCTGAGAAGAAGGGTGGTTTTATATTCATTCAACTTCTTTAATTCAATTTTTGTAATTAGGATGATGATTACTTTGATGATTTCAGTTTTTATTTCGTTTGTGATGAACTAATTTACTTGTTAGGCTTATGACGGATCTTTATGGTTGAAAGATGATTATGTAGTCCTTAATTTCAGTTTAATAATCTATCATTCAGTTTATATATTGTGATTTGTGCTTTAATTCATGAATTGCTTGATCACCAATTCTGTGTGGATTTGTATGAACTCGAGAGATGATATATCAATCTAGACTTAATCATTATAGCATGTGTTCTTGAATTCTGTGATTGAATGGAATCTTAATGAATGTTAGGGTAGAGATATGCTTAACATCGCATGTAATCGGGTAGAGTGTAACGACCCCAAAATTTAAATAATTTAACTCTCGACTTCGGACGTTAACAATACATTCAACCTCTAATTTTACATCATTAAACAATAATACAACCATTGAAATATACGAAATAATTAAAATTTTCTATTACAAACTATTCTCGTTCCCAAAACTTTCAACCTTTACATCTAAATATCTCAGAATCATTTTAATACTACAAGAGTTTACATCGCAAAACGATATTACAATTCAAAATTAATACATTATTCGGAACCTTAAATATGGTTCAAATAATAATAACTCAGCTAAAGTATATAAATCTTCAAGTATCACATATGATTCATATCTTTCAAGTAGCACATAACTTTACCTTAAATATTTAACCTGCAAAAGTGGTTATTTGCAAGATTGAGCTCGACAGCCTAGCAAAATCTAACAGTTTTCATGAATCTCATAGCACATAATAACATGCTCGATATACATCTCATAAACATTGGACTAACATAACATACAAGCTACAGTTCATATAACAAGTATAAAGATTAAGTTCCTTACTCAATCAACATTCATTATTAAATCAACGTAGTCATAATTTGACTTTAACGTTTCATACTTTCAATATATATAACACATCATGCTCTTTACAACAAAAATTTAAAACAGTTCATCATCAAGTTCACATAGCAAATAGGAACTAAAAGACTTTCCTTGATCGTTGTTTTCCAATAACAGTTTAACAGCTTACAGCTATCTGCACTTCGCGTGCCCTACACAATTATATAATCAATCACATTAACTATTAGTTACATAGCAATGCATAGTAGTTGTAATGTAAACTTTACTCTATAACTCATAACCCTTCCTATTATCAATACACAATGTTCAATTTGATTGAGTTAACTTTTGACTTATATCTCACTATATTTCTTTTTAATAATACTCAAAATTAATTTAAGTGTTTAAGTCTTGCTACGAATTCTTATTGGTTTTATATTAACCCCATTTCATATCTTATAATATTCATTTCATTTGACTTAAAACACTTTTTACGTTCATAAACACTTGTCACGGCGTTTCGACGTTTATTCGTCACACACCCGATTTGTCTCTCCTGTGTATGATTAGTATGTTTATACAACATATCTATACATCATTTATTAATGTTAAGCATCATTATATTTACTAACATTCATGTTTTATAACTTAGATCAACATCTTCTATCGTCAAAAGCACTACACTTGCATACGTGAATGCTTGACGCCCTCTGATTGTCCCCGAAAACACAACAGTCCTAAAGATGACCATTTTGACCCCTTTTCTGACTTTAAATTGAAAAACTTAAAGAATGAAAGTTGTAGCTCTATTCTTCCTCGTTCTGGATCATCTTGAATCTTCTCAATCGGAGTTCGTATGAAAAGGTTATGGTTGTTTTACTACAAGGGTCAAAATAGTCACACTAGACAAACCTAGAGCGCAGCTGTGCCCAATTAAACCTTGGGCAAAGCGCTTGATTGCGCATATAGAAGGCGATTGCACCCCAAAATGCTTAGGATACACAAGGTCTTGATTGCTTAGATAGCAGATCGGGACATGCGCTTCTTCGTTCTTGCGATTTTTGACCCTTTTCTCTTTCTAATCTTCATAACTTGAGTTATACATATCCAAATTAGTCCGTTTTTGATTCTATGGATTCGTAATTCATAGAACTACAACATACTAGAATAATTACAATTTACAGAAACACTAACTAGTCCAAATCTTGACCCAAAACTCATGTTCATACTAAACTTTAATGTTTTAACATGTTTAGCGAATTTATTCACTACAAATTCGTTTTACAACCAAAACAATTAGTTTCAATTACTTTGTTTTCGTTTCTTCATGTATTTTCACAATCAATAGCCAATTTATACATTATACTATGAATTAAATGTCAATTTTGACTTCAAAATAAGCCATATTCATACTCATATTCACTCTAAACGATTTCATTTCTTTTTGAACGTAATTCATCTAAATTAATATCTCAAATCCTACTCTAGATGTGAGTTATAACATCACAATTACATCTACACACAATCGAACACTGTATATACTAACAATTCATCAAAATTGCATTTACAGAGAGTTTGAAACTCAAGAACATAAAACTTTCATATACTTAAAACTAAAGTTTTAGAGATTTTACCTTCAATTGCTAGATTATTCCACATGAATGATTAGTCTTGCTTCCTCAACCTTCTTCCTTCAAACTCATAATTTCTCTCTTTTCTTTCTCTCCTTTCTCTCTATTTTTCTCTGTATTATCCCTTTCTTCTCTTCTCAAACTTAGGCCAAACTCTTACGTAAAACATAAAACAGACGCAATAAACCAAAACATATAAAACTACCGTACTAATAAATATAATAATTATGTATCAGTTATAAAAGTATTTATTATAATATATTATATTTTATTTTTTTATTCAAAAGCCATAAGGATTTGTTTGGCAAAACCAATTAAAATAATGACTTAATCATTCCTTAAGCCTTGTTTGGCAAAACAAGATTAAAATAAGAATTTCAAAAGCTCTAAGGCTTTGTTTGGTAAAACCAAATTAAAACTCTTTTAATCTATTTTCATAAGTCATTTATAATATAGTTTATTGTCATACTTTATTTAAATAAATTCCCATATTCAAATTAAATTAAATCTAATAAAAATTTATTAAATCAATTTACCACATAAACCAATACAATAAAATTATAATTTTCATTATAATTATAATTTTATTTAATAAATTAACACATCACTTTAATTACAAAATCAAATTAAAATAACAATATAATAATTCATTTAATCATAATATAGTTTCAACTTAATTTAAATTACCCAATATTTATAGGGTTAATTTCCCTTGCCACCAAATTCCTTATCGTGACTAATTTCTTTTATTTCCTTTAATAGTTCAATCAACTATTAAATCTCATAGAAATTTAATTTCTTCACACCAAAACACATAATTCAAAATATATACACCTCATAATAAGAATTTTAATTATTAAATTCTTATTTTAATAATTTATGAAAATTCGGGTTTTCACATCCTTCCCCCTTATAAGGATTTCGTCCTCAGAATCACTGAAACCCTACCTTAATCAGGTTTTCATCAAATCTCTTTAAAAAACTTTTAAAAAAAAATTATCGTTGAATAACTTCAACACATTACCTTAATATAGGTTTTATATTTCCTACTATATTCATTTCTTCAACAAATTCTAGGTTTTATTTCATAACTTTCACTTGAACTCAATTATATTTTGAGTATTATATATTCTTTAACACATTCATTTCCTTTTCTAAGGATCGTTATCATAAACACTCGGGATATTACATTCACCCTTTCTTCTAAGAGTTTTGTCCTCAAAATTTTATTTATTAATCTTCATTCATTCAATCTATCAAAATAGATTTTACGTTAATCTTTATTCATTCATTGGGTTCTATAACCACTTTTCTATTAAAAGTTTTACATTATTCTTTGATAACTCATCTCCTTCTCATTTCAGAATTTCTTTTCTCACTTATTCAATATATTCATCATTCAGTGTCGCATTCTACGACTTACTTCTTTCTAAGGGATATCATCCTTATCACATTCGCCTTTTAGAGTAACAAGAATCTTCCACAATTGCTCAATAATTGGGAAGCAATATGAATAACTCAGGAATTTAAAAGATTCTCAAATCATGATGAGGGGTCACAAGACCTTGAAGTTCATCCAGGGTTATAAGTATTTCTTTCAACTTAAACCTAAACAGTCATAAAACAGTAGGGACTCCCGTACTTAAGGTGTTAAGCCCTTCGTATGATGTATTGTGCACTCTTTCCAAGGTTATAAGTATATTTTTCAACTTAAACCTAAACAGTTATTAGACTATAAGAACTCCCGTACTTAGGGTGATAAGCCCTTCGTACCATATATTGTGCACAAACATCTAAACGCTTCCGTGTACTTCCCTATAAAAGGGTTGTTCACCTCAGCTTTTCAACACTTGAATTCGCACCAAAACAATTTGGTTTGACATAACTTCTCAAGAAACGTTTGAACTGCATAAACATCTTTCAATATTTATCTAGCTGAATCAAATAGCATAGACTTCTAACAACAACTCGAACATAAATTGAAATAGTTTTATCCAATTCATATGGCATATCTTTCTTAGTTTAAAGAAAACAAAAAATCCTTTTATGATGACATGATAGTGTACTATCTCGAAAATACGTTGAGGATTTAGTCATTATATGACTTTGTCATGCTACAGCATACCATAGTGGGCTAACTATATTATGATCACATCCAACACCAGGTTCAATTGTGACACCCCCAAATCCGGGTACTTCAATTCCACGGGATTTGGTGTTCACTGTACAAATATCATCTATCTATCTACCCATAATAAATGCAAACCATGCAATGGATAGAAATAAAATCTTCCCCTTAAGGGTTACAACATCCGAATAATAATACAATCCCAGGTTAAACTAACCTTAAACATCTGTGCGGAAATATAAACAATAAGTCTTAAGTAACATCAATTCTAATTACATCACATAAATAATCAGTCTTCATTACTTGCTAAGCTGGCCCTTGCCTTTATTAGTGGAAGTTTCGTCTGCTTTTTCATTCTTAACTACAATACTATTATTACGCAAGAGTGAGCACGATTGTGACGCCCCCAAAATAGGTATACATCACCTATTCTGAGTCCAAATACATGGTACATAATATAAATACAATCTTAATTATACAACAAGAGAGCTGTGAGTTTAAATACAAATACTGTATTCTAGACAATATTCACTCTCAGAATAAGTCATCATTACATTTATTGTCACACTATTTAACAGAATAGTGAGGACTATTAGCTAATACTATCATCCGGACCATCACTCCGTTCTCCGACTCGTCCCAGCTACGTTCTCATTTCCTGAAGTGAACATTGAAAGAAAGAGTGAGCTCAACTAGCCCAGTAAGAAATATTATGACTAAGATAATGCAGAATAAACTATCATTAGCCTTTGACAGTGTTAAGCGATAAAATATAACAACATCAAGTTTAAGCTGCGGTGAACAAGCAATCCATTAAAAGAATCAAGTAGAGAAAAAATCTACTATCTTTTATGATTTAAAAGGTTTTACATCACTTTTATCATTTGGGACTCGACAATGAATAATTCACATCCGAATCACTTCGCACTACTACCAATGATATTCTTTAGTATTACGACACACAAATTATTCATACACTACGGGCGAGGACATTCGTGTATTCACCAATGGTCATGATCATGCCAACAACCTGTCCATCAATGCACTACGGGCCAATGAGGACTTTTACCACATCATTTGTAACATTACGGTCATGATTATACCGAATAATCCTTGGTCATAATCATACCAAGTCCATCTATGCACTACAGTGCCACATATGACTTTTAAAAATATAAACATGAGGATGATGATAATGATATAAGAATTCAATAAAACATGTTCAAGAATTAATTTATTCAGGAACTAATAACGTCCAAGTTGTCGACACAATCTTGCTTTGTGCAGTAAAATTCAAGAATGCTCGGAAGAATATTTCCATGAAAAGATCTTTGGATGAAGCGCAAATATCAAGAATATTCCACTAATTTCATGAAGTATAGAAGTCAAACTTTAACCAACCGAGTATAATTAGGAATGGAATAACAAAAGAAATCACCGGGCATGCGATAGACCGCCATTACAGGTGAGTTATTCCAATGAATAATAATTAACGGAACCGGTCCGTCCCGTAAACGCGCCTGAATGGGATATTCCAATGAATAATAAAGACGAAATCGGTCCGGCGTAAAACGCAGCAGCAGACGAATATTCCAGCGAGAATAATAAAGAGCGGAATCGATCCACAGTAAAATGCCTGAGCCGGATATTCAGCGAGAATAATAAAGACGGAATCGGTCCGGCGTAAAATGCATGAGACGAGGATATTCCAATGTAATAATAAAGAATGGAATAATGGAAGAATTTCATCAAGTATAGGGTAGCAGCGATATCTGAGTTATTCAACATAATAATAAATAATGGAATAAAATAAGTTCTCTTCATGAATACAAAAGAAATAATACCTTACCGTAGTAAAAGCTGAATATAAGAGTAGGAAGGAGCAAAATACTTTTCTATAGCTTCTCTATAATTTCTTTCTCAGAGTTTCAAATTGAATTAAGTAAGAAATAATGAAGGAATGAGCTTTATTTATAGAAAATGGATCAGATAGTAATTAACTCATGAACGGTCAGATTGATTTACTTTAATCTGACAAATCCATATTTAAATCAAAATCTTTTAAATAAAATATAATATATTCTATTTAAAATCTAATAAAACAAAACTTTTATATATATATATATATATATATATATATATATATTACACGTTGGTTTGAAAAGAAAAACCTTAGTGACAAAAACATCGACTTTTATCCCCATCCAAACTCATTTCCTCCCTTGTGGGCCCCGCTTGTCATTATCATATATATATATATATATATATATATATATATATATATATATATATATATATTCCCCATCTTATGTAACAACACCCCCTCCCATTTCTAAATTCGATTTTCAACACATGTAGGCCCCTCCTTTATAATATAAAATAATTTTCTCTAGAATATTTTAAAAATGGGCAAAATGGGGGTTCATAAAATAAGCATGGCGAGTGACTTCTCACGTAAGCATCAATAATCAATATTGTGTGCTCTTATGCAACCAGCGTACATTGTACTTTTTTTACCCAAGGGTGTTTCAAGCGATTAACAGTAAAACTTCAAATAGTTATTTTCATAAAGTATTTTTGTCGTTTTCTCAATCAAATAATAATTCCATTTGTGGGGTCCACCAATGATTGTGCCGTTGTAAGAATATTCCCTGTTAAAACGAATATTCCCGACCAATCGAATATTATATAACAACTTGCGTACTTTGCAAATTTATAAATATTACCCACAATTATAACATTATATCAAATTCATTCCATAATATTCAAAGATGATATTTATAGAAAATTCATCTTTATTTATAAAAGTTGGGGTCTTACAACGATTGCCCACAAGTATAACAATATAACAATGAATAATAACATGCGAGAGAAATAATAACTTCTGAAATAAAAGCTCAATTTCTAAATTAAGAATGAATAAAAAGAATCAAAAGATTTTTGAGGGTCATATGACCTTGAACTATGTCCTATGTTATCAAGGGTTATACTTGAAACCTTTAACAGTCATAAGACTATGGACCTTTCTACTCGTACTTAGGGGGATCAGCCCTTAGTACCATCATCATGCAATAATATCTTAACGCTAACGCATAAGTAAATCCCTTTGCAGGGTTGTTCATCTGAGTTTGACATTCGAGTCCGCACCAAAGGAAGTTTGGTTTGGATAATTCAATAAGGGTTCTAAAATTTAGAACATTCATCAACTATGGACTAGTCGAATCAATAAGGTTCACTAGTCTAACAAGGTTCAACAAAAATGATATTCAAATTGAATAATAATCTCAAGAAGTATACAATAAAACAAATATTGTATAACAATTTCATATTTTGAAAGGATAATAAATCTTTAATATAACAATTCGAACTTGAATAATAGTAATGAGGATTTACTCAAGGTAAATAATAAACTTGAACAATGATAACAAGTAGGGGTAGGAAACTTGCCTCGTGCGTAGATTACACTTTAATTAAACTCGTTCTTTGATTTAAATCCTATATATCATTTACATTCACAAATCTAGTTAAATTATAATATAATTAACCATCATAAATTCATTCTTTTATCTAAACTTTGGTTATGACTATACTTAGTCAAATATCACACTTATTGTCACATAATAACACTTCATGAATAATAAGCTATTTATGTATTTCATAATTCAATCCACATGCAATTATGTTATTTACATGTTAAGTATGTATTTTAATATCTCATTATACTTCTAACATATTTTTATGTTCATTACATTAAGTTACTAACACATTGCTAGGCTTAACATTTAAAAATAATTCATTTCTGGACATTCTGCAGTGGTATATATTTCACTTTTGTACTTGGTCTTGTGACATGGCTGCGTACAATGGCTATGACTTGAGACCTGGCGTTGTGGCGTGGTGGCACTGCGGCGCGAGACATAAGGCATGAGACTGGCGCCGCGGCGCGGCGAACCAGAAACTGTTCTGCAATTCGCGAAAATTGCAGAACACAGCCAAAAAACTCCAATTAAATTTTACTACACGAATTTAATCATACCCACATGTTAGAATTCGTATATAAACATTACTCAACATCTATAGAATGATTTTAACCCATTAAAACATATAATTACAGAATTAAAATGTATAAATTTCACTGTTCTTTGTGTTCTTGAAAATTTTGAACAAAAACATAAAATTTTAACACTACGGATTTGTTATAACACTGAATCCGTTCATTTAAGGTTTGTTCTCTTCGTAACAACATGTATAATCAAATAGGAGTGGGAATTTTATAAAAACATTTATTATTGACACATTAAATTTACGTATAATGGCCATATGGCCATAACCCAAACTCTGTAATTTTGAAGCAATCATATACGGTGTAATATAATGAAACTGATGATAGGGAATCATGCAATATATATATATATATATATATATATATATATATATAACATGCTATACTACTCGAATTATTACATATATCCATATAACAACACAATTTCCCAATTACAGAGACTTTACATGATGAATGAAAGCCATTTTTATAAAAACTTTAATACGTAATTTAAAATTTGGGAAGGAGGAGATTACTCACAGCTTAGTGTAGATAGAAGAGATGAACTTTCTCAATTAATCAAACAACTAACAATTCTCTCAAATTCTTAATTCTCTCTCTCTGTGATTTCCTTGTAGAACTTAGAAAATGAAGAGAAGAAGAATACGTATAATAATAATAAGGGAAGGAACTGACACGTTGTAGTCAGTTACCCAGTCATGGGTCATTTCCCTCAACTCCCACTAAGGCCATGTTTGGCTATCATTTTAAAAGCTTATACCCCATTAATTTAATAAAACCTCTTATACTATAGTTAAATAATGTCACACTCCTTTATAAAATAAATCAATATCTTATTTAATTTACTTTAAATAAAATATAATAAATTCTCATAAATTCACATAGTCACATAATTAAATTTCTCATTAATAAATAATGTCAAATTATTAACTCTCTAATTAATAATTAAATTAATTAAAATAACATTAGGCTTATTAAATATTTCTTTTAATACAATAAGCTCAAATAATGACATACTTCGATAATAAAAATTCTCCACATTAATTTAATAAATGTAACACATATAATTAAATTAATCTACCACAACTGCATCTATTAATTATTTAATCTAATAATTAAATCATCGAAAATATTTATCTACTTTAATAAATATTAAGAATTAAATTACAAAAATCTCGTTCATCACATCTTTCTCCCCTTAAAAGGATTCTGTCCCCAGAATCACGACTCAATAATTTCGACCCGTTACATTCTCCCCCCTTATAAAGATTATGTCCCCAGAATCGCTTACACAAAATTAAGTAAATAAATTAGGGTAATTCTTCATCATATTCTCTTCGAGTTCCCACGTAGCTTCTTCAGCATTGTGGTTCCTCCAAATTACCTTAATAGAAGGTATTACTTTATTTCTGAGAACTTATTCTTTTTTGTCGACAATTTGAACAGAAATTTCTTCGTAAGATAAGTCTTTTTCAAAATGCAGGGGCTCGTATTCAATTACATGATTGTAATCGGGTTTGTAGGGTCGTAATATAGAAACATGGTAGACGTTGTGGACATTCTCGAGTGCTGGAGGTAAGGCTACCTCGTACGCGACTTCTCCGATTCTTCGCAGTACTTCAAATGGTCCAATGAATCTTGGGCTCAATTTCCCTTTCTTTCCGAACCTGATCTTTCCCTTCCAGGAGAGACCTTCAAGAAAACATAACTACCAGATTCAAATTTGATATTTTTACGATGTGGATCAGCGTATTTCTTCTGTCTATCTTGAGCTGCTACCAGTCGTGCTCAGATAACTTTGACTATTTCTGTTGTCTACTATACCAATCTCTTTTACGTATAACCTTGCCAACTGATCTAAGTTGAATCTGATTTTGATCGGAAGGAAGTGTGCGGATTTCGTTAGTCGGTCAACGATAACCCATACTGCGTTGTAGCCTTTCTGAGTCGTCGGAAGGCCAACCACGAATTCCATTGTAATATGTTCCCATTTCCATTCTGGGATCTCTAACGGTTGTAGAAATCCACTCGGTCTCTGATGTCCTGCCTTCACTTTCTGACAGGCCAGACACTTGGCAACACATTCTGCAACATCACGTTTTAAATTCGGCCACCAAAAATATTGTCGAAGATCTTGGTACATTTTGGTACAACCAGGGTGAATCGAATATCGTGAAATACGAGCCTCGCTCAAAATATCTTCCTTAATCTCTTGTACTGGCGGTACCCAAATTCTATTCTCAAATCTCAGTATTCCTTCCTTATCCATCTTAAATCTCGGTCCAGTTCCTTCAGATTTCTTCTTTGTCACCTTTTTACATTCTTCGTCCTGAAGCTGAGCCTCCTTTACTTTATCTAGTAGAGTTGTACCAGATTGCATCTGAAATAGCTTCTCATCAATCTCTATAGGATACTTCAGTTCCAACTCTAGTTTCTCCATTTCTGCAACTAGCTCTTCCTGAGCCGTCAACATCATCAATTCCTCACGACCCTTTCTACTTAAGGCGTCGGCAACCACATTTGCTTTACCCGGATGGTTTAAAATCTCACAGTCATAATACTTAATTAATTCCTACCATCTTCTTTGACGCATATTCAAATCCTTCTGCTTGAAAATATATTTCAGACTCTTATGGTCCGTATATATTTCACACTTCTCCCCGTAGAGGTAGTGCCTCCAAATTTTCAAAGCAAAAACAACTGCAGCTAACTCTAAGTCATGGGTCGGATATCCTTTCTCGTAATCATTCAATTGTCGTGATGCATACTCAATGACTTTGCCATTTTGCATCAGCACACAACCAAGTCCTTTATGCGACGCATCACTATAAACAACAAAATTTCCTGTATCATCCAAAAGAGATAACACAGGGGCCGTACTCAACCTCTTCTTCAATTCATGAAAACTTTCCTCACACTTATCCGTCCAAACAAATTTCACAGTTTTTCGAGTTAAATTCGTTAACGGAGTTGCGATCTTGGAAAAGTCTTGTATAAACCTTCTATAATATCCCGCCAATCCAAGAAAACTTCTTACTCCGAATGGCGTTCTCGGTGATCCCGATTAATAATGACTTTGACTTTTAGATGGATCTCACCGAAATTACATTTTTATCGATCACGTGACCAAGAAATTGTACTCGTTCAATCCAAAATTTGCATTTTGAAAACATGGCATACAACTTTTCCCTTCTCAATACTTCCAATGTTAAGACCTTGAACTATGTCCTAGGTTATCAAGGGTTATACTTGAAACCTTTAACAGTCATAAGACTATGGACCTTTCTACTTGTACTTAGGGGATCGACCCTTAGTACCATCATCATGCACAATATCTTAACGCTAACTTTAAAAGTAAATCCCTTTCGGGGTTGTTCATCTCGGTTTGACATTCGAGTCCGCACCAAAGGAAGTTTGGTTTGGATAATTCAATAAGGGTTCTGAAATTTAGAATGTTCATCAACTATGGACTAGTCGAATCTATAAGGTTCACTAGTCTAACAAGGTTCAACAATAATGATATTCAAATTGAATAATAATCTCAAGAAGTATACAATAGAACAAATATTGTATAACAATTTCATATTTTGAAAGGATAATAAATCTTTAATATAACAATTCGAACTTGAATAATAGTAATGAGGATTTACTCAAGGTAAATAATAAACTTGAACAATGATAACAAGTAGGGGTAGGAAACTTGCATCGTGCGTATATTACACTTTAATTAAACTCGTTCTTTGATTTAAATCCTACATATCATTTACATTCACAACTCTAGTTAAATTATAATATAATTAACCATCATAAATTCATTCTTTTATCTAAACTTTGGTTATGACTATACTTAGTCAAATATCACACTTATTGTCATATAATAACACTTCGTGAATAATAAGCTACTTATGTATTTCATAATTCAATCCACATGCAATTATGTTATTTACATGTTAAGTATGTATTTTAATATCTCATTATACTTCTAACATATTTTTATGTTCATTACATTAAGTTACTAACACATTGCTAGGCTTAACATTTAAAAATAATTTATTTTTGGACATTCTCACAGAGTATATATGGCTTTCACTTTTACTTAGTCTTTCACTTGATGTGGTAGTATTGCCATGACTTGAGACTTCAGACCAAGGCCATGTGTGGTGTGGTATTGCTGACACGGGACATAAGGCTTGAGACTGGCGCGTGGTATGGCGAACGTAAGCTGCTACTGCAATTCGCGAAAATTGTAGAACGCTACCAAAAAACTCCAATTAAATTTTACTACACGAATTTAATCATACCCACATGTTAGAATTCGCATATAAACATTACTCAACATCTATAGAATGATTTTAAACCATTAAAACACATAATTACAGAATTAAAATGTATAAATTTCACTATTCTTAGTGTTCTTGAAGATTTTGAACAAAAACATAAAATTTTAACACTACAGATTTCTTTGACTGAATCTTTCAGGTTTATGATGTTCTTCGGCATGAGTTTATTTTAGACTTCTTGATTTCTCTGCATTTCAAGAACAACCTCTCTTTGCTTGGTGGCTATCTGGAAATGAATCTCATCACTGTCCTTCATGCTTTGAAGAATTTCTTGGATAATTTCCCTCAGCTTTTTTGTAAGCTCAGCATTTAGAGTGCCAGGGATATTATTTGCAGCAATGATCATTTGATTCAGCCGGAGATGAATGAGGTCTGAGTGAGTGTCCAGGCTTTCTTCAATGTTCTTGACCATGTTCTTGGACACTTCATTCAATTCATCTTTTGTGGGCAGATTTGGAAGAGTATCATTGGTTTGAGGATTGTTGAATGGAGGGGTTTTTTTTGGGATTGATCTTGCAGGGAGTAGAGAGCAAGATCAAGACTAAAATAGTCATTGGAGGAGGAGGATGGTATGTCTGATGGAGGGGCCTGAGTTTCTATGTTTGGAGTATGTGGCTCTACGATTTCTATTTGGGACTCTACGATGGGACTAGAGTCAGGGATCGTAGAGTTGGTGGTTTGTGGGAGTGAAAAAAGTCGATCGTGCATTTGGTTCCTCGATTCATGTAATTTTGGGATTCTGCAACTGGAAATTAATTTAGTGGATGAAGTATCACTTCCAACCATCGTGGGAATTCATAAAAATAGCTAAATGAGGATGATGGTAAGTGATTAACTCTAAAGAGGTTTGGGATAGACAGTACCTCAAGTTTATCCTTTGAGGAAGAGTTGTTAGTAATTAATTTCTTGGCAAAGTTGAATCTCCCTGGAAATCCATGAGCCAATACTGAGATGGTTGGATACTCTTTGAAGCTCCAGAACATGTGATCCCAAGAGTTTAGGATTTGGGCTTGATGATATGGCATCATGGGTAGGTATGAGAACATCTGATTGTAGAGATAGCTTCTATACCCATCTCTGCCCACACTAGTGATCTGAAGGTCATTATCATCTTCTTCCTCTTCTATGTCTTCGTTGGAGGATTCCATTATCTCAATGGGCTCTTGATGATCTTTTATTGGTTCCTCTTCATTTTTGGCAAGGACATCTTCTTCTGCCATGGAGATATCTTGAGGCTCTCCCTCAACTTGATCATCTTCTTGTAAGCTCATAAACTCCCCCTCAATTGGAGCATCTTCTTGAGCTTCAGGCATCTCCCCCTTAGCTGGTGTATTCTCTATCATGAGAATCTCAAGGATCTCCCCCTCAGCTAGAGCACTGTCCTCTTGGGCAACCATGCTCTTGTCTTCCTTCTTGAGCACTTTTTCATTCTCAAGAATGTACTTCTTGACCAGCTTTCTCCTTGATTTACTAGGCTTAGCCACAGCTTCAGGATTTTCTTGAACCTCAGTGTTGTCCTATTCAATAGCCACTATGCTTGAAGCAGCTACTTCTTTGACTGTCATACTTGGTCTGGTCTCTACGAACAGTAGATACTCTACGATTGTGGTGACTGATGGCCTTTTGGACTTATGACCAACTTTGTTCTTCTTCAGGATCTGGGATATAGTAGCCTGATCCTCATCTACTTCATCTTACTGCTGCTTTCTTCTTAGCATCCTCAGAGTCTCTATATCAGAGGACTCTATTGGTATATTAGTGGTAGAACCTTAAGGCTCTTCTACCAGTCTAGCCTTCAGCTTCCTCTTGCCCTTGCTCTTTCTGGTAAGGACAGAGGGTTCTTCTTTGTTGGTTTCTTCTTCTTCTTCAATCTCCCTGACCACAGACATGTTTCCTGGAAGGCCTGAGTCCTTCAGATCCCCAATTCTTCCACTGGACTTGGTCATCATTCGAACATACTCAGCTGGGTTCCTCTTCTAATTTTCAAACAATTTCTGGGTCATTCGTCTATTTGGGTTGATAGATTCTCCTTCTTCATCCCCAATTTTGTCACCCATGGTTGATTGTAGAATGATACTTATGAATCGCCCATATAGCATCTTCTGAGGGATTTTTGACTTCTTTGAGTTGACGAGCCACTTACCAATCCAACCGAGCAATAGGGCTCCATAGTTGAGTTGTATTCCATAATTCATGGTAGTCATGATTTTAAGTTGAACTTCATTCACAGAGTCATGACCTGAGCTCTTGTAGCATATACATTTCCAAAGTATATCGGCTAGAAATTCATACCTCTGTGAGAACTGCTTCTTCTTGTACCCTTTCACAGAGAGGAGTTTCTTGTGATGCATTCTTCTAAGTCACTCTTAGAAGTCTAGGCTATCTAAGAATGGATGCCCTTCATTTTTGAGACCTAGGGAGAGGGTGATGTCTTCGGCCTTCAGTCTGATTTCCACATCCCTTACTCTCATATTGATGATGTCATTTTCAAATATTCCATTCCTATAGAACTCTTTCACTAACATGGGATAAATCAATGCATCTGTGCTAAAGGCTTCTTCGAGACCTGCCTTCTTCAGTTAGGCCAGAGTCTTGTGGAACTTGGGTTGAGCTGTTTTGAACTCAAAAGCAGTAGCAGTAACTGAGATAACCTTTGGATGCCGCCATTGATTTTATAGTTGGAAGTGAAATATGACTGAACTTTCTTCTGATTTAGGGTTTCTACTTTGAGTGAGGATGAGAGAGATAATCTTTCAAACTTCTGATTTTAAAAAATATGATTTCAATTTGTACTTGTAACTTCCTTATCTCCTTTTTTCTTAGTGGGACATGTGTCATCTTTTGTTTGGCTCTACGATTTTAACTGATAGGAATTGTACTGATTTGCCCTTGGCTCCTGTGGAGATGAGGTGTCCTTAGGGAGGACTACGAACGTTGAGGCAGTTTTGTGATCGTTGAGTGCTTTGAATTTGTCGAGTCTGATCTACGATCGTCGAGTCTGTCCAGCATTCATCGTGTACGTTCTACTATCTCGAGTCTGTCCAGCATTCGTCGTGTCTGATCTACGATCGTCGAGTCTGACCGGATCCTTGTGATGAGTTTTTGACATAACATTCTTTTAAGGTAACTCAGGAAGGGCCAACCTCTTGGAGTGAGTCAAGGGTTAGGTTTGTTCCTGAGGCGCTTATCAGAGGGGTTGCTGTGTTTTGAAGCTTATCATCACAGGATGCACTCTTGCTTTATTGATGGGGCTTTTGTCATCATTGAGTCTGATCTACGATGGTTGAGTCTTTGCTACGATCGTTGAGGTGGTTTTGTCTCTTCAGCTCTACGATCGTGGACTTCCCTTGATCATGTCTACGATTTTGAGTTTAGCCTTGTATCTATTATGGTTAGCACAATCTAGAGCATATATTTTATGGTTGAAGATTTAGCATGCCCAGCTCACTTATTAACTTATTAAATCTGGATTCATCTAGAGGTTTTGTAAAAACATCTGCAGGTTGATTTTCAGTAGGGATATATTGTAAAGATATAGTTCCATTTTGTACATGATCCCTAATGAAGTGATACTTTATCTCTATATGCTTAGTCCTAGAACGCATAATAGGATTATGAGTTATTGCTATGGTACTTGTGTTATCACAGTGAATGGCAATAGATTTGAAATCAAACCCATAGTCAGCTAGCTGATTTTTCATCCATAGGATATGAGCACAAGAATTTGCCGGTGACAATGTATTCAACTTCGCGGTTGAAGTAAACCTTTGAGTTTTGCTTTTGCTAAACGGGACACAAGTCTGTTTCTAGCAATTGGCGGTGCCATTGGTACTCTTTTCTATCTATTTTGCATCCTGCAAAATTAGCATCTGTGTATCTGTTAGTTCAAATGAGGATTCCTTGGGGTACCAAAGCCCCAAGTAAGGTAAGGTGTACCTTGAGATACGATGATCCTCTTCTGAAAGAAATAAATGTGACTCTTTAGGGTTAGCCTAAAATCTAGCACATATGCATATTACAAACATTATGTTTGGTCTACTGGCAGTTAGATATAAAAGAGAACCTATCATACCTCTGTATTGAGTTATATCAATACTTTTAACTTTTTCATCTTTGTCAATTTTGGTTGCAGGAGCAATTGGTGTTTTCATGGGAGAGGTTGATTCCATGCCATACTTCTTGAGTAAGTCTTTGATGTACTTGGCTTGGTTTATGAAAATTCCTTCATCAGTCTACTTTATTTGCTGTCCAAGGAAGAAATTCAGCTCACCCATCATGCTCATTTCAAACTTGCTCTGCATCAGCTTAGAGAATCTCTTGCATAACTTTTCGTCAGTAAAACCAAAAATAATATCATCAACATATATTTGAACTAATAAGACTTTGTCTTTATGCTTTCTAAGAAATAGTGTGGTATCTACTCTACCTCTAGTGAACCCATTTTCAATTAAGAAGTTAGTTAGTGTTTCATACCATGCTCTAGGTGCTTGTTTAAGATCATATAAGGCTTTGTCTAATCTATAAACATAATTGGAAAGAGATGGATTAATGAAACCTGGAGGTTGCTCTACATAGACTTCTTCTTGGAGTTCTCCATTTAGGAATGCACTTTTGACATCCATCTAAAAGACTTTGAACTTCATGTGAGCAGCAAAGGCAAGAAAGATTCTGATGCCTTCTAGTCTAGCAACAGGTGCAAATGTCTCATCGTAGTCAATGCCTTCTTCTTGAGACTAGTCGTTTGCCACTAATCTTGCCTTGTTCCTGGTTATAACTCCATCTTCATCCATTTTATTTCTGAAGACCCACAAAGTTCCAATGACATGATGACTCTTTGGTCTTGGTACCAATCTCCATACTTTGCTTCGTTCAAATTGGTTGAGTTCTTCCTGCATGACTTCTATCCAACTAGAGTCTTCCATAGCATCCTCTATCTTCTTTGGTTCTATTTGAGATAGAAAGCTTTGATAAAAGCATTCATTTTGAGTGGCAGCTCTTGTTTTGACTCTAGCACTCAGATCTCCAATGATTAGATCCTGAGTGTGATCTCTGGCCAATCTGTTACCGGTTGGGATATCTGTCCTAATGCCTTCTTGTCTTAAGTCTTCAAGATCTATTTCTTCTTCTTGGTATGGAGGTTTATTGTCTTGCATAGACCTCTCTACGATCTCATTTTGTTACTCAACGATTACACTATCTGGCACTACAATCGTAGTGTTGGGCTCGATGATTTCATTCGTAGTGTATTGGTCATAGTGTCTTGAAGCACTGTGTTGTCTAAATCTATTTCATCAGAGATGATATGGATCAAGACTTCAACACTCAGTGTCTTCTTGTTGAACACTCTGTAGGCCTTACTGTCTGTGGCATATCCAAGAAAGATTTCTTCGTTTGACTTGGGCTGAAATTTTGTCAGGTACTGCTTTCCATTGTTGAGAATGTAGCATGTACAGCCAAAAATATGAAAGTAGTTGACATTTGGCTTTCTTCCTTTCCACAGTTCATAGGGCGTCTTCTTGATCGTAGAGTGTATTATTAGTGATACATTGCGTGTAGCAATAAGTGTTGATGACTTACGCTTGAAGTATTCGGGTAGATGAATTTCTTTGCTAGTAGAGTTCTTCGACCTCTATCAAGGTTACATTCTTTCTTTCATTACTCCATTTTGTTGAGGAGTTCATGGAGCTGAAAAGTTATGACTGATGCCATTGTCTGAGCAGAACTGGTCCATTTCCGAGAAGTCGAATTCTCTGCCATGATCACTCCTTATGGCCTTGATTTTCTCTCCTTTCTCGTTCATCATCAGTCTAAATATCTTGATTAATTGGGAGCTCGATTCATCCTTTTAAGTTAGAAAGAATACCCATGTGAATCTGGTCTAGTCGTCGACTATAACTAGAGAGTATCTTTTTCCTCCAAGACTAGTTGTTGGGATTGGCCCAAATAAATCCATGTGAAGCAACTGCAGGGGCTTTTTGATAGAGTTGGCAGTTTTGCTCTTAAATGAGCTTCTGGTTTGCTTTCCAAACTGACAGGCATTGCATGGCCTCTCTTTTACGAAGTTGAACTTAGGTAGGCCAACAATGATATCTTTTGATGCTAGTTTGGACATACTTTTGAAGTTTAAGTGCGACAACCGTCTATGCCATAGCCATCTCATTTCTTCAAATGCTTTTGCCAGAAAACATATTGTCTCGTCTAAGCTTAGTTGACCAAGATTCACTGTGTAGACATTTCCTTCTCTTGTCATGGTTAGCTTTATAGCAGATGTATTCAAATCTCTGACTTGACATTGGTTGTTGAGGAATGTTACTTGATGACCCTTGTCGCAGAGTTGACTGATGCTTAGAAGGTTGTGTTGGAGACCTTCCACATATGTTACTTTGCTGAACGATACTGCACCATTGCTAACAGAGCCATATCCTCTTGTCTTTCCCGAGCCATTGTCTCCAAAGATGACTGGGGGACCCTCCTTCTCTATGTAGTTAGATAGAAGGGCTTTGTTCCCGGTCATGTGCCTTGAGCATCCACTGTCCAGATACCATATAGTGATCGTGGAGCTCTTTTCCTGTCAAAATAGTGAACCTTCATTTTGGTATCCATATTTGCATGGGTCCTTCTTTGTTAGTCCCTTTGGGGACCCAAATCTATTTAATCTTGGGTCTTACATGCATGGAATTATAATAACACTTGGAAACCTTGTGACCATATTTATTGCATATAATACATCTAGTATGATGCATGCATGTGTGTGTATGATGATTCATCCTCTATTTGGACTTGTGTGGTTCTTTAGTTGTCCTTCTGTTAAACTAATTCTCATTCTTCCACGTGTCCTTGGATTTCATAAATAGTGATGAGTGTGTCGTACCTCTACTGTACCTTCCCAGTTGATTCGTGGAGTTGGTCTTGCATGACTCTACGATTCTTCGAGGTTGGTGAGTAGAGGTTAGGTTACTCTTCTCTTTTATGAATCCCAGGCCAGCATGAGATCCTTTACTCCTTTGAGTATGAATGGAGACAGCAGAACAAGGTTGAACTTGTTCTTCCTTCTGTGAGGATTTCACAAAGGTAATGCTTCTACTAAAACTTGAGGCATTACTAGTGCTAGTTTCCTTTGTCTTTTCCACACATGGCTCTGAGATGGATTCCCCAAAGCCTAAGCCTGTTCTATCGAATGTACTTCTCTAACTAGACAGCAGGGAGTCCATGGATGATGAGGATTTGTGCATTGAGTGTGTTTGTCTGTTTTAAGGTCTCATTCTCAGCCTCAAGCTTGGAGAGAAGATTAGTACTTAGAAGGGTTGTTTCAAGCTCTTCTTGAACTTTCTTCTTCTCCTCTTGAAGAAGTGAATGATCCTTAGACAAAACTCTGAACCACTTCATGTATTGATGTAGATCAGTGGTTATGCCATGCAGAGCAGTTCTTAAATCATTTATGTCTACATCAGGTGAGTTGAAGTCAAATACCTCATCGAGACTTACATCATGTATTTTGAGGTTTTGTTTGTCCTTTGCATGTTTGGCCATTAGGCACAGATTAGCCATTTATGGTTCTTCATCATCTCCGGAGTCAGCATTGGAGTTATTGTCTGAATCACTCAACGATCCTCCAGCTACCAGGCATTTGTCTCACTTCTGAGGCCTTTTGTTGCCTTTGTATTCCTTCTTTGCATGTGTTTTCTTCTTTAGTTCTTCTCTTAGAGGTTTGTTGCAGTTGGCAATGAAGTGGCCAGGCTTCTTGCAGTTGTAGCATAGATCATTCATTTGCTCTTGGCTGCTCTAATTGCTGACCTTCTTTGGCTTGTTAGGTTTGCCTTGACGCATGAACCTTCTTAATCTTTTCATCAGCATAGCAAGGTCTTCATCATCGTCCTCATCATAATTAGAGTCAATCTCAGTGTTGACCTTTGATGCACTTTCAGTTGCCTTGAGAGCAACACCCTTATCCTTCCTTCTTCCTTCTAATAGGGTTTCAGCTCGTTGAGTCAGCTCCAGTTCGTATGTCAGGAGATTAACATATAGTTGTTGAACTGTCATCTCGTGAAGATTCTTTGACTCTCCTATAGCAGTGGTTTTGGCATCCCATGTAACGCCCTGAAATCCGGTCTATCTTCATACCCGAATTCTGTACGTCACGAGTACATCATTCATCTAACATACATCATTATATACTGAAATATAATAACATACATTCTGAATTCCCAGGTTCTAAAACCTTATAACCTTTCTCATTACGAATAATGACAATTACATTATTCCTTTCATCTTACAAGAGTGACTTTTATCCGCCACCAAGGATACATAACAGTTCATTAAACTAGTCTATAGTTTAATTTTCGTCTTTCTACATCACAAGTCTTCACTTGATCTTCTCACTCATTCACATTTTAAATGGAACTTCATCTGGACACCGTCAGCTTGATCCTTACGGGATCTTTAAGTTATTCTAACATCGTTTGCTGAAAATGTTTTTCATTTAAAGCAAGTGTGAGCATTCAATTGCCCAGCAAGTCATAACAGTTGAACATACAACTTCAAGAGTTTAACATTCCTTTGGAACTTCGATAACCGAACAAAGGTTATGAAGCAACTTGAAAAATAGGAATAATCTCGATTCCTATCATTTTAAAACATTAGTCACATTCATTTTGAAATACTTTAATTCTCTACTCTTTTTCATACACATTCTGTCTGGCTAGAATCAATAACACAGACTTAACAATAACAATTCATGTATAAACAGAACATTCTTTTATTGAACAGTTCAATCATAGAACAGTTCATCTCACTGAAACACCGAAGTGTTCAAATTTTGGCACAAGGCCTCATACATTCTACCACCTTGTACAAATATCGCACATTCGCACATAGACAGAACTTCTCAAGTTCAACATCTGAGAAGTTTAAGAAACTAGCATTCATTTAAAATAAGAATGAAGTTAGGAAACTTGCCTTACGAACAGCTACAACTTATGTTGAACTGCTCATTCCAATCCCTATAACATATAAGGAAATAACAAATACACCAATTAGTCATATACTTGACTGACGCATTGGTTTACTTAACTTTACTTCTTAAGGTTCGCGTTCTTACAATATAATTTTACGCGACTAACTTTCATTACCGATTTACGGTTTCATGACATACGGAGATGTCTTACTCAAAACGTTCATCATCTTTGATGATTTACATTCTTATCTTCTTCTTATACTTCTCTAGGACTCAAAGACACATCGCTCTCTCGCTAGTAGTCCATATGGTACTCTGAGTGGTTTCCCACAAACAACCAACAAACAAGTTCCCGTCTCATCTACACTACCCACACAGTGAGTTAGATCGGTTGCCAGTTTTATATATACCTTCGCTCTTTGAAGGAATTGTTTAGCCCAGCTCCCATATGTCAACCATCAAAGGTTACGATTGTACCACAACCTAACTTTCTCCTAACTTATACAAACTATTAAATTATAATGTTCGTTAAGTTAATTTCTTATTCCTTATGGCTTTCTAGCAAGTAATTGCCATACCTCAGAACTCGTTCTTATCCAACTCCCATTCGGCTTTCATTAATCTTATTACCATTCGATAGGGCTTTCTTGATACCATTCGTATCTTATTTACTACTTTCATCAACGTCTAAGTCATACAACTAGGGTATACTTAGAACGTTCGTCAAACACGAATACAATTTACGAAGATCGTTTACGTATTCAACGTTCACGTTGCTCGTCTCTTAATCTCTCATTCAACCTTTACTCAAGGTTTTTAATCGCTTTTGATCGTTATCCATCCCATGAACCCCATGTTCATTATAATTCCTTAATGTCAAAGCCATACGGTTAGCTATATGCTAAGACCGATCGTTCATCGCAACAACGTTGCGTTCACAGCGTCTAAACGCTTTACATTCATCTCTCAATGCCATGTCATAACATCAAAATGTTATACATTAACATCATCAACCACCGTCTAAGGAATCACAACCATAGCAATCCCTCACGTTCGTTTATCGCTACTACGGTCCCCGGACATCGGTTCCGTAACCCGCATCTACATTCTTTGTCTTTTAATCTCGTTTAATCTTTTCGTTCAACCTTTATTAAAGGTTTAAAACACTTGATTAAGTGTTACATTAGTTGAACATTATGTTCATATTTCTTTCTTGCACATCCCTAGAGAAATTGAGCAGTTAAAATTTCATTTACAGGTATTGCCTCATCCGGCGCTTTGGCGCTCTGTGCGTTCCTTTTCCTCTCTCGTCGTGACTTGGCCCGACCTACTTCTCTCTCCTCTCATCCCGGGCTGGCGTTGCAGCGTCAAGTCCTTTGTTATCTCTCACACTGTGGCGCCACTCTCCAGAAGATTATGGCTGATCTTCATGCTTGTGGGCTGCTGGCCTCCAAGGCACGACTTCGTGATCATGGCCTTAGAGAGCATGAAACCTAGAAAATTTTTCTAAGTCTTTTTACAAGCTTGAGACGGCGATTTGAAATCTCATAACTTCTTCATTATAACTTTCGTAAGCGAGGTCGTTCTAAAGACATTTTCTTCCTTATCTTACGTACTTCGATTACCCTCAGACAGAACTTTGTTCTGAATCCGTTAACATGCCATTCAATTGGCTTAATCTTCATTCTTCGTTCATTTTAACGTTTTTAACGTTCTTTGTTCGTTCGTCCGTAATTCGGTCATCCGAACTCGGAATTCGTTCGTTCTTGAGTCCACGACTCACATTTTATACGTTCTCTTATATTCTTATGAAACCCTACACATTCGGGTTCATTTACTAACTTTCAAATTTTCGTTCTTCTTTTACGAATTTTTTTTTCCATAACTTCGTTATAGCTCAGTTTAATCTGTTTTTCATGAACGTTTCTAACGTTCCTAACCAAGCAATAAGCATCTAACTTATACGCAATGGTTTTAAACTTGTCCATCAACAACGATTACACTACGATGGTTTTAAATTTGTCCATCAACAACGTTCTTCGTATTCTTTGCGTGTTCTTCACGTTCTTCATTTAAATCGATATTTTGGATTACGATTTCACTTTTTCTTAGAATTTGATGTTATAGAACATCATTCCTTACTTATTTGACCTACTCATTCATAGGATTCATTCGGATCGCTCAAAATCCTTACGAATCTTATACTTCCTTAAGAAATTTATAAACTAAATTTCTTATTTCTTATTTATTCTTTTCTCATGATTTCAACCATATGAAATCATTCTCAATATCTTTTACTCCTTATTCTCATTAAACTATGTTTTTACCATAAAAACTTAAAGAAAAATTATCTAGAAGTTAGGTTTTCGGATTACCTTTCTTCTTTAATTTCATTCCATCGGACAAAGTTTGCTCGCGAGCAACTTTTCCTCTTCCTTTTCCTTTTCTCCTTCATCCGAAATCTCTCTCTCTCTCTCTCTCTCTCTCTCTCTCTCTCTCAAATGTTTGACAACTTTCAAAATTCCAAACAAATGAAATTAAGCTTCCTATTTATAGATTTTCAAGGCTAGGGGCAAAATAGTCATTTCGCCCCTAAAATAACTATTCACACCTCCTTACTATTCAAGACTTAAGGACCAAGTTAACTTAGCCCTCAAGTTTGCTTAGCCCTTAAGTTTCGTAGTTCCGTCTTTCGGGTTTCGTCCGACAGTTTTAAAAACTGCGATTCTCGGAATCTAAATATTTTTGGATATTTCGTCTTTCCTTTACCGATTAACTTTTACGTATTCTTCGGATTTCTGAAAACTAAAAAATAATTTTCCACATTAAGCGTTTTCCTTCACGTTTTCCCCTAACGTAGCTAAACGAATGAAAAGTACACAGCAGTACTTTTCGTCGTTTTTATTTCGTCTGATTTCTGCACGTTTTTCAAGAAAAACTTGTATCTGCTTAATTAACTTTTCACGATATATTATTGTCAAATCTTTTGACGGAATATCATTTCGACATACCGAACTCTCGAAAAGGCTTAGGTTATTCAAACCCTAACCCTTAGGTTTCGTCAGGTGAATAGTGCCTATTTCGTCATTTTCCCCAGAAATATTTTGTTCCCGGAAAAATTTTATTTTCGTCTTGAAAATTCTTACTCGTTCAATCTAGCTCGTAGCCAGAATCCTCCCGATTAATAATCATTCTAGGTTATAAAACGATTAATAAACACATAGCACAGAATAGTAAAAAAAAATCATTTTATTAATAACTAATTCTTTAAATCTTAATTTCTGGACAATCCGAATTTTTGGGTTGTCACATCCTTCTCCCCTTATAAAAATTTCGTCCTCGGAATTTCTTCAAACCATACCCATACCCGGGTCATCACATTCACCCCTTCTTCACAGAATTTCGTCCTCAAAATTTTAACTTACTCTTCTTCTCAACTTCTCTTCAAATAAGTTATTATCTTTCAAACATTCCCTACCCTTCATAACTTATCAAGAATCATGAAGTGAAAGGAATAACGAGGAATATAAAGATTCCTTTAAAACATTTCATACTTTTGCTGAGGGGTCAAATTGACCATGAACTCTTACTATGTTAAACAGCCTCGCGCCGTAAACCTTTCTTACACGGTAAGTTTACAATCACAAAGTAGGTAAACTACCTCTTCCATATGTAGGTGATCAGCCTATCGTATAACCCCATTTCAGGGTATGTTCACCTCAGACTTAATCATTAGAATCCGCACCAAAATAATTTGGTTCGGCATAGCTCTTCAAAGAAAGCTCAATTTTCTTTTAATCATGACATACCATTCGTCTTAGCCAAATCAAGTAGCTTAGACCATACCAATAAATTGAACATCAACTTGAAACATTCGTCTAGTCAACTTAATTGACATCGACTACTTTTTTAAATTCTTTTGCAATACATAAAAATGTTTTATGACGTCATGATGCCGCACTCTTCACAGTACGTTGAGGACTTCGTCAGTTTATGACTTCATCATTATACATCATACCATGGCAGGTTGTTGATCCTAAGATCAAATTCCACACCAGGTTTAACTGCATTAATAACTCCATCCATTTACCATCCTTGCATCGAATGCACTGATGATATAAAATTCATTTTGATATTTCAAATCAATTTCTGTCTAGCCGAAACAATTAGCATAGACATACAAAGAATAGTTCTTTTAAAATCCGTTGGTTTCAAAAAAAAATTGAACTAACTCTTTCATTTTCAAAACTCGCACATCAGCACGATTTCAAGAAATTTCGAAATCTAGCATAGCTAGATGACTTGGAATGTCTTATTCTCCATCTCCCTTCATTGTCTTACTTGCGACAATACTTAATCTTCTCTAGCACCTTCAATGCTAAGTCTACTGAAAATACTTACTTTTAGTCTAAACATTCCTATACCTTAGTATAGTTCATCAACTTACCACACTTTATGTGTTTAGGAACTTTTCACAACCATATGTGTTTAAGAACTTATCTTCGCAATATGTAATCCAAGAACAAATCAAGGACTATCCATATGCTTAGGGATCAGAAACATAACATATAACTATAAGTCACAAACTTTTCATAAGTATGAGTTTCAAGAACCCGCACCTATCTTATCATTTTCTACCTATCAAGTATATACATGAGAAAAGATTCACCATCTCGTCATATACATATTAATAGCACGACATACTATTCCAATGATTATCACTGTAATAACTAAGTAATCACAAACCCCCTCCCATTCGAAGGTTCGTACTACTCAGCTATCACATGAGTCCTCAATCGAAATCTTAGAACTTCTAACTTTCTCTTTACTTAATACGAATTTTCTTTAATTCGTATGCTATCCTTTATAACTCAATCTGAGTTCTTCTTTCCATACTACTTTGTAGTACCATTCATTCGTAGCATTAGCTATAAATCATTCATCGTTTAATAGCTCATCTGTTACTACGATTTACTATGATCACGTGGTGATCTTCTTATCCTTCTCTTTACGATTATAGTCTTAGGTACTCATACCTAAGGTTTATAACCTATCGACTCGATACCAACATAACGCCGAAATTTGGATTCTATCTTCACACCCAAATTCCGTACGTCACGAGTACATCATTCATCCAACATACATCATTATATAATAAAATATAATAACATACATTCTGAATTCCCAGGTTCTAAAACCTTATAACCTTTCTCATTACGAATAATGATAATTACATTATTCCTTTCATCTTACAAGAGTGACTTTTATCCGCCACCAAGGATACATAACAGTTCATTAAACTAGTCTATAGTTTAATTTTCATCTTTCTACATCACAAGTCTTCACTTGATCTTCTCGCTCATTCACATTCTGAATGGCACTTCATCTGGATACCGTCAGCTTGATCCTTACAGGATCTTTAAGTTCTTCTAACATCGTTGGCTGAAAATGTTTTTCATTTAAAGCAATTGTGAGCATTCAATTGCCCAGCAAGTCATAACAGTTAAACATACAACTTCAAGAGTTTATCATTCCTTTGGAACTTCGATAACCGAACAAAGGTTATGAAGCAGCTTGAACAATAGGAATAATCTCGATTCCTATCATTTTAAAACATTAGTCACATTCATTTTGAAATACTTTAATTCTCTACTCTTTTTCATACACATTCTGTCTGGCTAGAATCAATAGCACAGACTTAACAATAATGGTTCATGTGACGCCCCCAAAATAGGTATACATCACCCATCTTAAGTCGCCAAATACATGGTACAGAATTCAAATACAAACTTAATTTTTCAACAGTCGTGTAGAATACGACTAAACATATGTTGTGAGTTTTAATACAAATATAGTCATCTAGACAATATACAAACTCAATGGAGTCCTCATTACATTTATTGTCACAATATTTTACAGAATAGTGAGGACTACTAATGCTATCATCTGGACCGTCACTCCGTTCCCGACTAGTCCCGACTACATTCTCATTTCATTTCAAGAGAAACGATTGAAAGAAAAGTGACCTCAACTAGCCCAGTAAGAAATATTATGACTAAGATAATGCATAATAATTTATCATTAGCCTTCAACAGTGTTAAACTGATAAAATATAACAAACATCAAGTTTAACTGCAGTAGAACAAGTAATCCATTAGAAGAGTCAAGTAGAGAATAAAATCTACTATCTTCTATGATTTAAAAGGTTTTTCATGACTTTTATCGCTTAGACTCAGCTTAATAAATAATCCACATCATCCCTGCACTACGGCCAAGGATATTCATTAGTATCACAACAACAAATTATCCATGCACCACAGCCAAGGATATTCGTGTATTCATCAATGGTCATGATCATGCCAACAACTGTCCATCAATGCACTACGGGCCAGTGAGGACTTTTATCACATCATTTGTAACATTGCGGTCATGATTATACCAAATAATCCCTGGTCATAATCATACCAAGTCCGTCTATGCACTACATGCCACATATGACTTTCAACATAATATAAACATGAAGATGATGACAATAATATAAGAATTCAATAAAACAAGTTCAAGAATTAATTTATCTAGGAACTAATAACGTCCATGTTGGGAGAATGCATATTACGATTTGATGTTTTAATGTATATGCTAATGATTATTTGTAAGGTCCTTAAATGAATATATGTTCAAGGACTTAGTGATAGATCAAAATTGTTAGGTTGATCTAAGCTTTCAACGTGTACCATTCTGATAAAGAATGTATAGATAGAAAGATCAAAACTGTTAGGTGGATCTAAAGATGTAATAGATTAGTATTGAAGAAATCGTAGTGCATCCATCTGATCAACATTGCAGGAGTCAAGGCAGAAAACGTAGAGCCTGAAGATCGTAGTGTGCCTGTCTTGAAGGGGACTCTTCGAAAATCGTAGAGTGGTCCCAACGTTTGCCGAGCCAAGTTTACAAGTCAACTATCGTAGTGTGCTCTCGGGAACGTAGAGTCAACAACACGAGCAACAGAAGATCATAGTGTGCGAAGGTTTAAGGGAAATTGTAGTGCTCTCGACTGATAGCATCGTAGTGTGCAAAGATGTCAAAGACGCTACGATCTAAATCGTAGAACACCACGATCCAAATCATAGAGTATCATCTATCTAATGTCAGAAAACGTCGAGCCTCATGATCTGTGTTTTCAACAAGTGAGGAATGGGTCCCAGATGCTGCAGTGCTCATAAGTCCCAGAATATATGAAATATCCTTAGTATGCAACAAAGAAGCGTATTGAAGAAGCTAAGGATAGTACCATGGGTAAGAGGGATAAAACACCTTTTCAGGTGGTAGGTGAGAAAGCAGCCTGCAGTGTCAGTGGGCCAGAATGCAGAATTCAGAAGATATGCAGAAATGTCTCCATCACAGTACAAAAAGTTCAGACGCATTTAATGCCACAATGGATGGATCCAACGGATAGTTTTCAACATCACATATATACAGATCAGACAGATGAGAGAGAATTAAGCAAGCATAAAGCAAACAACGTGAACATATCTCTATAGCTCAACTCTATGATCTGAGATATTGTAAAGCTATCTCAGCTACTCAGTTCTTAACGAACCAGTGCTTACACAGAAACTGAGTAGCAACCATCAAGAACTCAACATCCATTAATCAACTGAAGAAGAGTACCAAGTCTGCTTTGGACTTGAAGAGTTCGTAGTGAATCAGAAGAAAGCCAAGTCTCTTTGGACTTGAAGAGTTCAAGAGTGAACTAGAGAAGTTCCTAGGCTCTTTGGTGCAGAAGGAATGTGTGATTCGGAAGATTGTAAAGACATCCTTAGTGGATATCCTACTCGTTGAGTAGAAGAGTGGACTATGAGCTTTAAGTGCTCGAACCACTTAAAACAATCGTGTCATTTACATTCATGCTATATCTCGCTATATCTGCTATAACCCGCCTTACTATTTCATAACTCCATTGCTTGGTAAAGAAGATTAAAATAAATACTAATTCGCATTAAGTTTTAATCATTATCTAAGAACAAGTTTAAAAGGAAAGATTTTCAAATATCTATTCAACCCCCCTTCTAGATAACTTGTGCCTACTAGGAACTAATAACGCCCAAATTGTCAACATGATATTGCTTTGTAGAGTAAAATTCAAGAATGCTCGTAAGAATATTTCCATGAAAAGATCTTTGGATGAAGCGCAAATATCGAGGATATTCCAATAATTTCATGGAGTATAGAAGTCAAAACTTTAACCAACCGAGTATAATAACGAATGGAATAACAAAAGAAATCACCATGCATACGGATTGCGCATGATACGGTTATTCCAACGAGAATAAAAAGTAAACGGAACCAGTCGGTGAAATTCGCATGCCAATGGGATGTTCCACAGAATAATAAAAGCGGAACCAGTCCCGCTTTAAAACGCGCTTACACATGAGGATATTCCAGCGAGAATAATAATAAAAGATGAATAATAGAAGAATGTCACCAAGTATAGGGTAGTCCATGATATCTTTGGTTATTCAATGAGAATAATAAAGAATGGAATAATGAAGTTCTCTTCATGAATACAAAAGAAATAATACCCTTACAAGTAAAAGAAACTAAATATAAGACTAGGAAGTAGCAGAATACTTTTCTATAGTTTCTTTATAATTTCTCTCTCTAGAGTTTCAGTGAATTCGCAAGAAATAATGAAGGAATGAGCTTATATTTATAGGAGAATGGAAAGGCACTGTGTAATTCACTGGCTGAAATCATACGCTAGATTTTTAAAAATCAAATTTTTATAATATATATATATAATATAACACATGCTATATTAGAAAATTCTACCACCCATGCCTCATTTGTCAAGGTGCTGGCCAATTAGAAGAAAGAGAAAAAAAAAACTAGTACACGCCAAGTTTGAGAAAATGGCTTTATTCATATGTTTGATAGCATTATTGGTTTGCTCAACCAATAAGGTGCAAGCTTGAAAATTATATCACATATTATGCCAAACTTCATCCTCCACCACAACCCACTCAACCACATTTAATATATATAAACCTATTATTCACGCACACCACAACCCACTCACCCACATTTAATATATATAAATATTTACTATTCTCACACACCCACACTTCACCACTCCCCCCATTTACGGTTGAAAATTTCTCCACCCAAAATCCTCCATTAGTGGCCCTAACCAAATATATATATATATATATATATATATATATATATAATATATACCAAAAACTTTCTACCGATTACTTTGAAAAAAATGGGTAAATGGGGGTCCATAAAATAAACAAAACTTACAACAACAACTTCATAAAAAATCCTCTCAATATTTTAACAGCATTTATCATCATTATTATAATTCACAGTATTAATCGACCAGGTCATTCCCAGGAAAGAGGGGGCTTTCCAAGAAGGATTTCTCCCTATTGGCGCACAATTAGGTGACCAAACCTCTCCTTGACAGAACTTCTAGACATTGTTAATATTACAAATAATAATATTAATAACTTTGTCGTCTCAATTATTGATTTAATAATATATAAAATGTTGACAATAATTGAATCAAATAACGTGAGATATTATGCAAGCAATTCTTGTAGCAATAATTGAACAAACCGCGAGTGACTTCTCACATAAGCATCAATAATCAATCATAGTGTGCTACTATGCAACTACGTGTATTCATGTATTTTTTAACACCGGTGTTTCAACGGTTAATGGTAAAACTTTCGTAGTTATTTTCATAAAGTATTTTTGTCATTTTCTCAATCAAATAATAATTCCGTTGTGGGGTCCACTAATGATTATGCTTGGTTTATTTAATATTCCCCGTTAAAAGCGAATATTCCCAGACCAATCGAATATTATATAACAACTTGCGTATTTTTGCAAAATTTTTAAATATTACCCACAACTATAACAATATATCAAATTTATTCCATAATATTAAAAAAATTATATTTATAGAAAATTCATTTTTATTCAAAAAGTTGGGGTCTTTCAATTCATGTATAAACAGAACATTCTTTTATTGAACAGTTCAATCATAGAACAGTTCATCTCACAGAAACACCGAAGTGTTCAAATTGTGGCACAAGGCCTTATACATTCTACCACCTTGTACAAATATCGCACATTCATACATACATGCATGTAACTTCTCAAGTTCAACATCCGAGAAGTTTAAGAAACTAGCATTCATTTAAAATATGAATGAAGTTAGGAAACTTGCATTACGCACATCTACAGCTTACACTGAACTACTCATTCCAATAACTATAACACATAAGGAAATAACAAATACACCAATTAGTCATATACTTGACTTACGCATTGGTTTACTTAACTTTACTTCTTAAGGTTCACGTTCTTACAATATAATTTTTCGCGACTAACTTTCATTCTGGGTTTACGGTTTCATGACATACGGAGATGTCTTACTCAAAACGTTCATCATCTTTGATGATTTACATTCTTATTTTCTTCTTATACTTCTCTAGGACTCAGCACACATCGCTTCTCTGCTAGTAGTCCACATGGTACTCTGAGTGGTTTCCCACAAACAACTAACAAACAAGTTCGCGTCATCTATAATCTACCTTGCCACATGCGGTTGAGTTAGATCGGTTGCCAGTTTCGTATATACCTTCGCTCTCTGAAGGAATTGTTTATCCCAGCTCCTATATGTCAACCATCAAAGGGTACGATTGTACCATAACCTAACTTTCTCTTAACTTATACAAACTATTAAATTATAATGTTCGTTAAGTTAATTTCTTATTCCTTATGGCTTTCTGGCAAGTAATTGCCATACCTCAGAACTTGTTCTTATCCAACTCCCATTCGGCTTTCATTAATCTTATTACCGTTCGATACGGCTTTCTTGATACCATTCGTATCTTACTTACTACATTCATCAACGTCTAAGTCATACAACTAGGGTATACTTAGAACGTTCATCAAACGTGAATACGATTTACGAAGATCGTTTACGTATTCAACGTTCACGTTGCTCGTCTCTTAATCTCTCATTCAACCTTTACTCAAGGTTTTTAATCGCTTTTGATCGTTATCCATCCCATGAACCCCATGTTCATTATAATTCCTTAATGTCAAAGCCATACGGTTAGCTGTATGCTAAGACCGATCATTCATCGCAACAACGTTGCGTTCACAGCGTCTAAACGCTTTACATTTATCTCTCAATGCCATGTCATAACATCAAAATGTTACACATTAACATCGTCAACCAACGTCTATGGAATCACAACCATAGCAATCCCGCACGTTCGTTTATCGCGACTACGGTCCCCGGACATCGGTTCCGTAACCCGCATCTACATTCTTTGTCTTTTAATCTCGTTTAATCTTTTCGTTCAACCTTTTTTAAAGGTTTAAAACACTTGATTAAGTGTTACATTAGTTAAACATTATGTTCATATTTCTTTCTTGCACATCCCCTGAGAAATTGAGCATTTAAAATCTCATTTCTGGGTATTTCCTGCACTTTGGCAAGTACTGGCGCCCGCCTTCCTTTTTCTCTCGTGACTGTGGCTGACCTACTTTTTCTCCTCTCTTCCCGGCCGATTTGGCTGCGGCCAAGTCCTTTGTTATCTCTCTCGCCATGGCTGGCTCACTCTCGATTGATTATGGCTGATCTCATCTTGCATGGCTGGCCTCTAAGGCATGACTCGCGCTACGGCGCCAAGCATGAAACCTGGAAAATTTTTCTAAGTCTTTTACAAGCCTGAGACGCTGATTTCGAAATCTCATAACTTCTTCGTTATAACTCAGAACGAGTTCATTCCAAAGCTATTTTCTTCCTTATCTTACGTACTTCGATTACCCTCGGACAAAACTTTGTTCTGAATCTATTAACATGCCATTCAATTAGCTTAATCTTCATTTTTTGTTCATTTTAACGTTTTTAATGTTCTTTGTTCGTTCGTCCGTAATTCGGTCATCCAAACTCGAAATTCATTCATTCTTGAGTCCACGACTCACATTTTATACGTTATCTTACATTCTTATGAAACCCTACACATTCGGGTTCATTTACTAACTTTCAAATTTTCGTTCTTCTTTTACAAAAAAATTTTTTGCCATAACTTCATTATAGCTCAGTTTAATTTGTTCTTCTTGAACGTTTCTAACGTTCCTAACCAATAAATAAGCATCTAACTTATACGCGATGGTTTTAAACTTGTCCATCAATAACAATTACACTACGATGGTTATAAATTTGTCCATCAACAACATTCTACGTGTTCTTCGCGTATTCTTCTCGTTCTTTGTTCGTTCTTCATTTAAATCGATATTTTGGATTACGATTTCACTTTTTCTTGGAATTTGATGTTATAGAACACCATTCCTTACTTATTTGACCAACTCATTCATAGGATTCATTCGGATCGCTCAAAATCCTTACGAATCTTATACTTCCTTAAGAAATTTATAAACTATATTTCTTATTTCTTCTTTTCTCATGATTTCAAACATATGAAATCATTCTCAATATCTTTTACTCCTTATTCTCATTAAACTATGTTTTTACCATAAAAACTTAAAGAAAAATTATCTAGAAGTTAGGTTTTCGGATTACCTTTCTTCTTTAATTTCATTCCGTTGGACAAAGTTTGTTAACGAGCAACTTTTCCTCTTCCTTTTCCTTTTCTCCTTCATCCGAAATCTCTCTCTCTCTCTCTCAAATGTTTGACAACTTTCAAAATTCCACACAAATGAAATTAAACTTCCTATTTATAGATTTTCAAGGCTAGGGGCAAAATAGTCATTTTGCCCCAAAAATCACTATTCACACCTCCTTACTATTCAAGACTTAAGGACTAAGTTAACTTAGCCCTCAAGTTTGCTTAGCCCTTAAGTTTCGTAGTTCTGTCTTTCGGGTTTCCTTTACTGATTAACTTTTACGTATTCTTCGGATTTCTGAAAAACTGAAAAACACTTTTCCATGTTAAGAGTTTTCCTTCACGTTTTCCCCTAACATAGATAAACGAATGAAAAGTACACAGCAGTACTTTTCGTCGTTTTTATTTCGTCCGATTTCTGCACGTTTTCGAGAAAAACTTTTATCGGCTTAATTAACTTTTCACGATATATTATCGTCAAATCTTTTGACGGAATGTCATTTTGACATACCGAACTCTCGGAAAGGCTTAGGTTATTCAAACCCTTACCCTTAGGTTTCGTCAGGTGAATAGTTCCTATTTCGTCTTTTTCCCCAGAAATATTTTGTTCCCGGAAAAATTTTATTTTCGTCTTGAAAATTCGTACTCGTTCAATCTAGCTCGTAGCCAGAATCCTCCCGATTAATAATCATTCTAGGTTATAAAATGATTAATAAACACATAGCACAAAATAGTAAAAAAAAATTCATTTTATTAATAACTAATTTATTAAATCTTAATTTCTGGACAATCCAGATTTCCGGGTTGTCACATCCCACTTGCTCGATAGGGCTCTCATGAACTTTATGATCAGATCTTTGTTAGGATAGATCTTCTCATATGCTCGTAGAGAGTTGAGTAGAACGTTGAATCTCTCATAGGTGGCAGTCACGTTTTCTCCTTAAACATGAGCAAACATCTCATACTGCTGTGTTAGGAGAGATTGTTTGTTTTCTCTAACTTCTTCAGTTCCTTCGTGCGTGATCAACAATGCTTCCCAAACCTCCTTAGCTATTTTGCTGTTGACAACGTTTTCGAACAGATTATCTTCTAAGGATTGGAACAGGATGTTCTTGACCTTTTTATCAAGTTGGACAACTCTCTTCTCGTTGTCTGTCCACTCTTCTTTAACCTTGATTTGTATTCTGCTTGGATCGTCAGTGGTTGGTGCAAGCTTCATTGGAATATAGGGCCCATTTTGAACGGTCACAAATAGATCTTCATCTATTGAGTCCATGTATGCTTGCATCCTGACTTTCCAGTTTACAAATTTATCCTTATTGCACATTGGTGGCTTGCTGCCTCCTCCAGTTCTAGATTAGCTTGGTACGTGTGCCATTGGATCTACTAAAGCTAATAAGCTGTATAATAGAACCTGCTCTGATAATAATTGTTAGTTCCTAGTAGGCACAATAGTTATCTAGAAGGGGGGGTTGAATAGATATTTAAAGAATCTTTTCGTTTTAAACTTGTTAGTTAATGATGATTAAAACTTAGCGGAATTTATGTTTGTTTTAATCTCTTTTGCAAAGTAGTGGAGTTATGAGAGTGAGGCAGTTATAACAGTTATGGAAGATATAGCAGTTATAGTATGAATGTAAAAGACACAGTCGTTTTAAGTGGTTCAGAGTACTTAAAGCTCCTAGTCCACTCTTCTACTCAACGAGTAGGAAATCCACTAAGGATGTCTTTTACAACTTCTGAATCACACAGATTCCTTCTAGACCAGCAGTCTAGGAACTTCTTAGTTCACTCTTGAACTCTTCAAGTCCAGCAGACTTGGTTCTCTTACAGTTCACTTAGAACTCTTCAAGTCCAGCAGACTTGGTACTGTTCTTCAGTTAATTTATAGATGTTGAGTTCTTGATGTTGCTACTCAGTTGCTGTTTAAGCACTTGTTCAAAAGAACTGAGTAGCTGAGCAAGCTTTGCAATTTCTCAAATCCTAGAGTTGAGCTTTTAGAGTTGTTCACGTTGTTTGTTCAATGCTTGCTTATCTTGCCCTCATATGCTTGATTTGCATATATGTGATCTTGAGAACTATTCGTTGGATCCATCCGTTAAAACATTAAATGCATTTAACTTTTCTATTTTTTGATGGAGACATTTCTGCACATCTTCTGAACTGCATTCTGGCCCACTGACACTGCAGACTGCTTTCTCACCTAACACCTGAAAAGGTGTTTTCACCCTTACCAATGGTACTTTCCTTAGCTTCTTCAATACGCTTCTTTGTTGCATACTAAGGATATTTCTTATGACTTTGGGACTAGTGAGTACTGCAGTGTTTAGAATCCATTCCTCTTTTGTTGGAACCTATCTCCACACAAATTATGAGGCTCAACGTTTTTTGACACAAGACAGATGATATTCTACGATTCAGATTATGGTGACTTGTCGCCTTGGTGCCTGGTCTGATGCTATCAGCCGAGAGCACTACGATTTCTCTTAAGTCTTTACACACTACGATCTTTGCTTGTTTGAGTTGTAAACTCTACGTTTCCGAGAGCACTCTACGATCATTAACTTGTAAACTCTACGTTTCCTTCAGCACACTACGATTGTTGAGTTGGCTCGGCAAACGTTGGGACCACTCTACTATTTTCGAAGAGGCCCTTGAAGGTAGGCACACTACAATCTTTGAAGCTCTACGTTTCTGCCTTGACTTCTGCAATGTTGATCAGATTTACACACTCTGATTTCTTCGAAACCTATCTATTACAACTCAAGATCAACCTAACAGCTTTGATCTTTCTATCTATACATTCTATTAAAGAATGATACACGTTAAGAGCTTAGATCAACCTAACAGATTTGATCTATCACTAAGTCCTTGTACATATCTTACTTGAAGGACTTTACAAATAATCATGAGCATATACATTAAAACATCAAATCATAATATGCATTCTCCCAACACTATCAAATATACACATGTGAAAAGAATCACTTTTCCACCACATATACATTGATAGCGCGACACCGACATTCCAATGATTATCAATGTGAAAAACCAAGTACATGCACAAAATCTCTGCACATACAAAGGTTTGTACAACTTAGTCACCATTTGAGTCCTCAATTGAAATCCCACCTAACTCTATCTTTCTCTTAACTTATTCTTAACTTGCCCTTAGCTTGCTCAATACGAATTCCTCGTATCACATTATCTATAACTCCTCGTGAGTTTATCTCGTACTATATCATAGTACATTATCTTCATAGCATCAAGCTATAATTATTCAAACATTACAGACCATCTTTCTTTTATAACTTAAACAAATCACGTCGTGATCTTATTCTATAATCATCTCCCTTAAAATTCTTTTCTTAACTCGTGATTATTTTATTTTACGATCCTCTTTCTTTCCTTTTTCATCATTTACGATTTCATTTATGCTTTTAATCTTATAGACTTTGTCAATTCATCATTATTCGTTATATTGGCTATTGGAGTTAGGTAACTTTTATTTCTTATCTTTATATCTCTTCAAGATTCTTTTTTCAATTTTCTTGTTTATATAACAATTCTTCCTTTAAGAATTTCTAACTTCATTTACATTGCTCAACATTTCATTCGAGATCCATATTTTCATCATACGTATCCATTTTCTATACTTAGTACACATCGAGTCTCTAATAGTTTCAATATGGTACGCTGAGTGGTTTCTCACAAACAACCAACAAACTAGGTTCCGAGTTACTAGTTTGTATATACCTCCGCTCTATGAAGGAATCGTTTAGCCTAAATACTATACATCAACTATTAAAGAGTATGATTGTACCATATTTAAATATAACTTTTTATTCTTAATTTTTTTATCATTCTCTTCTTATAGACATTATCTATTTATTATCACCTTACATCCTTATTATTGGAGTTGGATAACTCCACATTCATATTCCTTATAACTCTACGAGATTCTTCTTTGAATCCTCTCACGCATGTTTTAATCCCTTCTTTATAAATTTCTTAAATTACTTCTTATTGTTCAAACTCTATCTGAGCTTATTCTTTATCATCTTCCCATCTCTTCTCTAAGGTTATAGCCTAATGTACTCTTACCTAAGGTTTCTAACCTATCAGCTTTGATACTGTGACGCCCCCAAAATAGGTATACAACATCCATTATGAGTCGTCAAAATACATGGTACAGAAACAACTACAACTTTATTAATACAACATAAAAACTGTGAGTTTAAATACAAATATTGTCATCTAGACAATATCCACACTCAAATAAGTCCTCCGTACAATTATTGATACATTATTTTACAAAAATGGTGAGGACTACTAAAACGACTTTCTAAAACCTTCATTGCATACCCCGACTAGTACTCGCTACATTCTCGCCTCCTGAGAAGAAAAATGGAACAAAAAGGAAAATGGTGAGCTCAACTAGCCCAGTAAAGAATATTATGACCAAGATAATATAGAACAAATTATCGTTAGTCTTCAACAGGGAAAAATCTAATAGAATACAATAGACAACAAGTTTTAAATCAATATTCCCAGCTGAAATAATAATTCATTAGAAGAGTTAAGTAGAGAATAAAATCTACTATCTTCTATATATGAATTTAAAAGTTCATCGTCAATATTTTATCCCTGTAACATCAATCAATATATATCTGGAATCAAATCTTCATCTTTGCATTACAGGCCAAAGATATTCATCAGTTGGTCATGTTCATCTAAACACCTGTTCATCTTTGCACTACGGGCCAAAGATATTCATCAGAAATCATTAATCTTTGCACTACAGGCCAAAGATATTCAATTATATCATCATTTAGGACTGAGGATAATGAAAAATATTTTAAAAGAAACGAATCCAGTGAAACAAAATAACAAATAATAAGGATTCGTATTTCGGTTTATCCATGTTCAAAAATACCTCATAAGTAATCATAGTGAAGTAAAATTCAAGAATGATCAAAACATGGATAAAATCAAAGCTAGTATCCATAATAGATATTTTGGACAAAAAGAAGAAAATTTCATTTTTCGGTGAATAGTTCCGTATTAGTGAATAGTGTCGTATACGCGAATAGTAACTCTGACACTAAAAGATAGAAATTTCACAAAAAAAAATCATCATGCTTCGTGAAATAGTACTCGTGAATAGTAACTCGTGAATAGTAATTCATGAATAGTAATTCGTGAATAGTAACTCATGAATAGTAACCCCGACATAAAAAAGTTCCAAATTTGATAAAAAGTTCCAACCAATATTTTGGTATAATGATATTGAAGAAAGAATATCATTTTTTTTAAAAAATAATATCCCTTACCTCAAAAGGATAATACTTACATTTGGAATCTTTGGATATAGTCTTTGAAATAACTTTAACCAGTATAGCAAGACTCAAAGTACTAAAATACTCACAAAATACGCTCGATATTATAGAGAGAGAAAGAGAGAAATCTTTAGTTTCTGGTGTTATTTTCAATTCTGACATAAGCACCCTATTTATAGAAAATTGCTTAGAACACCAAAGCAGAAAATTTAATATAATAATAATATATTATAAAAAATTTCAAGCCCACTGTAGAAAAACCGAAATCGGTAGCATTCAACACACATGTGGAACACACCATAATGTAAAAAACGTTTTATAAAAAAAAAAAATAATTAAAACTTCCAAAATCAATTATTTGAACTTCAATAATTCATAATAAATAGCCCTTTTATCGAGAAAAATTGAATCTTGAGAGTTTTTATAGGAATTTCAAATTCTACAACTTTGCAGAAGAAAGTTTTTCCAAATTCCAAATGAAATTGACCGAAATCCATAAACGGGCAATTTTACAGGCTATAATCAAATTTCAGTCAAGAAATGGGCCCACGAACATGTTTAACGTGTTTTAAAAAATACTCTTCCTCCTCATATACTCATATATCTCACATTCATTGTAAAAATATCATCATTATTATATTATAATAATATAATAAAATATTATTTTATCAGAAAAGATAAAATATTGATTTTCAGCAATTGTCACTTTAAAAATCTTATTCATCTATATCCACATAAAATGAATATTTTCGTCATCATATAAATCAATAATTAATTATTCACAAATAATATTACGTAATCACAACATCGACAACCGTGCGGTTCCAGAAAGAGGGGCTTTCCAATAAGGATTTCTCTTCTTCGCACGCATGATTAGGTGACCAAACCTCTCCTTATACAGAACTTTCTAGACATTGCCAATAATGTTTTCTAATAATATTATTCAGATAATATGAATTATTGCTTCGATAATGGAAAATATTGTGTAGTGACAATTATTGAAACAACAGTAATATAAAATATCAACGCAGCAATTATTGAATCAATAAAATAAAATACTGAACAGTAACTACTGTAACAATTATTGAGTAGTGTCTTCTTACGTAAGAATCAATAATTGGTGCAATACCGTGTGCTACTGTGCAACAACGCGTATTACTGTGTTTTAACCATCGGGTATTCCAACAATGTTAACGATAACAACTACGCCGTTATTTATAAACAACTAATACTTGTCGTTTTCTTCATCCAATCGCTTTCCGTTAGGGGCCCACACAAGGCTACGCCGTCGTACGAATATTCTCCGACAGTAAGAATATTCCACGACCAAACGAATATTCTCTGACAACAATGAGTATTTTATAACCACCTACTTATTTTAAAATATTTGCGCATTTTACCCATAATTAACCACATTAATCAATTCAACCCTTACTATTTCAAAATAATAAATAGAGGAAATTAAATTTCATTTATAAAAAGTTGGGGTCTTACAGATAGATACCAACTGTAACGACCCCAAAATTTAAATAATTTAATTCTCGACTTCGATCGCTAACAATACATTCAACCTCTAATTTTACATCATTAAACAATAATACAACCATTAAAATTTGTGGAATAATTTAAATTTTCTATTACAAACTATTCTCGTTCCCAAAACTTTCAACCTTTACATCTAAATATCTTATAATCATTTTAATACTACAGGAGTTTACATCACAAAATGATATTACAATTCAAAATTAATACATTATTCGGAACCTTAAATATGGTTCAAATAATAATAATTCAGCCAAAGTATATAAATCTTCAAGTATCACATCTGATTCATATCTTTCAAGTAGCACATAACTTTATCTTAAATCTTTAACCTGCAAAAGTGGTTATTTGTAAGGTTGAGCTCGACAGCCCAGCAAAATCTAACAGTTTTCATGCATCACATAGCACATAATAACATTTTCGATATACATCTCATAAACATTGGACTATATAACATAACATACAAGCTACGGTTCATATAACAAGTATAAAGATTGAGTTCCTTACTCAATCAACATTCATTATTAAATCAACGTAGTCATAATTTGACTTTAACGTTTCATACTTTTAATATATATATATATAACACATCATGCTATTTGCAACAAAGATTTAAAATAGTTCATCATCAAGTTCACATAGCAAATAGGAACTGAAAGACTTGTCTTGATCGTTGTTTATCAATAACAGTTTAACAGCTTACAGCTATCTGCACTTCACGTGCCCTACACAATTATATAATCATTCACATTAACTATTAGTCACATAGCAATGCATAGTAGTTGTAATGTAAATTTTACTCTACAACTCATAACCCTTACTATTATCAATACACAATGTTCAATTTGATTGAGTTAACTTTCGACTTATATCTCACTATATTTCTTTTTAATAATACTTAAAATTCATTTAAGTGTTTAAGTCTTGTTAGGAATCCTTATTGGTTTTATATTAACCCCGTTTCATATTTTATAATATTCATTTCATTTGACTTAAAACCCTTTTTACGTTCATTAACACTTGTCACGGCTTTTCGACGTTTATTCGTCACACACCTGATTTGTCTCTCATGTATATGCTTAGTATGCTTATACAACATATCCAATACATCATTTATTAATTTTAAGCATCATTATACTTACTAACATTCATGTTTTATAACTTAGAACAACATCTTTTATCGTCATAAGCACTACACTTGTATACGTGCATGCCTGACGCCCTCCAATTGTCCCCGAAAAAAAAAATAGTCCTTAGGATGACCATTTTTAACCCTGTTCCCGGCCTCAAATCGAAAACCTTAAAGAATAAATGTTATAGGTCTATTATTCATCGTTCCGGATCATTTTTAATCTCCTCAATCATAGTTCGTATGAAAAGGTTATGGCTATTTTACTACAGGAGGTCAAAATAGTCACACCAGACAAACCTAGAGCGCAGCTGCGCCCAATTAAGCCTTTGGCACAGTGCAGTTGCACCCCAAAAGGCTTAGGGCACAGCGTTGTTGTGCCCGATAGCAGAACCGGAACTTACAGTTTAGTGTTCTTGCGATTTTTGACCCTTTTCTCCTTCTAATCTTAATAACTTGAGTTATACATATCCAAATTAGTCCATTGTCAATTCTATGGATTTGTAATTCATAGAACTACAACATACTAGAATTATAACAATTTACAGAAACACTAACTAGTCTAAATCTTGACCCAAAACTCATGTTCATACTAAACCTTTATGTTTTAACATGTTCAGCGAATTCATTCACTACAAATTCGTTTTACAACCAAAACAGTTAGTTTCAATTACTTTGTTTTTGTTTCTTCATGTATTTTCACAATCAATAGCCAATTTATACATTATACTATGAATTAAACATTAATTTTGACTTCAAAATAAGCCATATTCATATTTATATTCACTATAAATGTTTTCTTTTCTTTTTTAACGTAATTCATCTAAATTAATATCCCAAATCCTTGTCTAGATGTTAGTTATAACATCACAATTACATGTACACACAATTGAACACTTTATATACTAACATTTCATCAAAATTACATTTACAGAGAGTTTGAAACTCAAGAACATAAAACTTTCATATACTTAAAACTAAAGTTTTAGAGATTATACCTTCAATTGCTTGATTATTCCATAAGAATGAGTAGTCTTGCTTTCTCAACCTTCTTCCTTCAAACTCGCAATTTCTCTCTTTTCTTTCTCTCCTTTCTCTCTATTTTTCTCTATATTCTCCCTTTCTTCTCTTCTCAAACTTAGGCCAAACTCTTACGTAAAACATAAAACAGACGCAATAAACCAAAACGTATAAAACTGTCGTACTAATAAATATACTAATTATGTATCAGTTATAAAAATATTTATTATATTATATTATATTTTATTTTTTTATTCAAAAGCAATAAGGCTTTGATTGGCAAAACCAATTAAAATAATGACTTAATCACTCCTTAAGCCTTGTTTGGCAAAACAAGATTAAAATAAAATTTTCAAAAGCTCTAAGGCTTTGTTTGGTAAAACCAAATTAAAACTATTTTAATCTATCTGCATAAGTCATTTATAATATAGTTTATTGTCACACTTTATTTAAATAAATTCCCATATTTAAATTAAATTAAATCTAATAATAATTTATTAAATCAATTTACCACATAAACCAATACAATAAAATTATAATTTTTATTATAATTATAATTTTATTTAATAAATTAACACATCACTTTAATTACAAAATAAAATTAAAATAACATTACTGTGACGCCCCCAAATTCGGGTCTCTTCCAACCTGACAAATGGTGCTACACGGTACTCATAACTGTACATTCTTTCTACTGAAACGGCATCAAAATGTTTGTTCCAACGACATTCTTATTACATTAATAATAATAAATCATGTTCCCAGGTTCTTAAACCATTACATTCTTTGTTCATCATAATATAATACATATACTTACTAGTCTATTACAAGATAAACTAATCATTCATCTTCGCCTTGCTTTTATCTCTACTAGAAACCTAAGTTTGCTCGTCTTTAGCTGCATTCATATGGTTCAAGCAAGAGTGAGCATAACAAGCTCAGCAAGTACAACAATTTCTTTTAAACAACATGCTTAAAACATAGGAATCGTATATCTTCAATAACTGGATAATAGTTACGAAGTACTATCAATAACTCAAAATAGCATTTCTTTTCCATCAAAACATTTTACAATGACAATATTCAGTAAAACATCAATTCTGGTCCAAGACCTTGAGCATTTCAAAATTTCTTTGAAAAGGACCACCCGGCACTAAGTCCGTAAGTCCAGCATAGCTTATGAGCACTTCTAGGTGATCAGCCTATAGTACTCTATGTTGATCAACACTACATCCATTAAACGTGTGTACGTTTAAGTTGTGGCAACCTCACGTGCACATCGAATACTCGATGAAAATACATTTGTTTATTCATATTCAGGCTTACCTTGAATCCGTACCAACAATTGGCGTAGGATAGCGTTAGCTATTCTATATTGAAAGACTTATAAATAAATCAATCAATCTATCAAGATTAGTCTAGCCGAGTTAAAACTTGCATCGACTCTTTCTTTAAAACCATACATGCATCTTTATAACTTGAATCATTTGAAAACTTGGCTAACAAGAACGTTAGACAAGCGTTTAGAAAAACTTGCCTTCAGCATCTGCTACAGTAAAATTACGTTTCCTTTAAGTCTTTACGGTCTCTACAACACGTAATCACATAACATACCACCTTAGGTCATGAATGAACATACATGGTTCCTAATGAATCTTACTCTTCTTCTCAATCTAATCATATATTAGATTTTTTATTTATTGGTTTCGGCTTTTCGTCGTTCTTTTACATCGTTCTTACCAACTTATTTACTTTCTATAACTTAATTGAAATTATTTCATTAATACAACTAGGTTCGAGTTAAACATCCTTCCTCACGGCTTTTTAATGTTCTTACGTTATTATTCGAAACTCGATCGTCATTGGTTAAGTACATTTATTGCATGTCGTTCATGTTCCTATTCGACTTATCTTCAATCTTTAGTGTATTACTTAAGGTTTACAATCACCTTAATGATGTTACATTAAGTTTAGTAATGTATTAGTTCATTACTAATCAATTATCTTTATTTCCTTACTTTTAATCTTTTCTTACTGTGCATGATCTAGTGTTGGCGCTGCAGCGCCAGCTTCTCCTCTTGGGCTCGCGCTACTGCGTGGGCTTTTGGCTCCTAGAATTCGGTCACGGCACTGCGGCGCCATGCCTAGTGTATTCTACCAAGTCTGGCGCCAATTCAATAACAGGGCTATGGTCCGGTCTCTCGCTGTCACGTGGCGAATTTTATGCCTTGAGTCGCTACTGGCATGCGCGAGACTCTGCATCGAATAATTTTAATGATTTTTCATTTTGTGATATTCCCGACCTTATAACTTCTTCGTTATAAGTTCGAATTGGCTCGTTCAAGAGCCTACAATTCATAAATTACATACTCTACGTGTTCATGCAAGAATTTTATCTATTTGATTTCGCTAGCTAAAAATTCACATATTAGTCCATTTTTAACGAAAACAATAAACGTTCGTGAACGTTCAATGATCGTTTCTTCGTTCTAAGTTGGAATTCGGTCATTTTTGAGTCCGCAACTCTATAATGTCAAATAAGAGTTATCTCCATTGAAAACAAACATTTTCAAGCTCAATATCAAAATTCGACTTCCATTCCGAGAATTTTACGAATTCGACTTCCTTACTAAAGATTTGTTCTTCGTTTCAAATGGATTCATTCCATCATACTAACTTCTTAATATACATACTTCATTAACTTATTTACATGATAAGTTATTACTTGTTCTTTATGAGTTTATAACTTATAAAAGTACAAACTACTTATTTTTCCATTTCTCATGACTTAGGATAGTTTATGACTTCTAACCATTATTCTTGCTTCTTGTTAACATACTAACTTCATTTATGTAAACATGATATAAGTTCATATACGGTCATTATAAGTTCATAACTTATTTATGTTTGAATTACTTATTCATGACTTATACGGCTTATTAAGACTAAAGCCCTTTGATTCATCATTTCAACTCCTTAGCATACATGTTCTATAACTACCCACTTCTCTAATAATGGAAGAGAAAGAAATCATGGTTTAAGATTACTTACTCTTGAATAACACTTGTTTAATCTTTAATCTCCTTTTTGATTCTTGAATTTCAATGTCTAACTTTCTAGCTTTTCTAGTTTTTTCTCTCAAGCAATAAGCTCCCAACTTATAAGTTATAAAGTGTTGGATGAAATAAACAACCAACAAATGAACTACAAGCTTGCTATTTATAGGAGTTTCTAGGTTAGGGTATAATGGTCAAAAAGCCTTCCACCTCCTTACTATTCCTATCTTAGCCATCAAGTAAACTTGCTCCTCACTTTAATTACTTGGCCATCACAACACTTAGCCATTAAGTTACATTACTTGCTCACCACAACACTTATCCATTAAGTTACTTTACTTGCCCACCACTTTGGGTCATCCATGTGCTCATGGGTTGCCCCATGGATCATCCTTGTTTTGGACTTTAAATTCAATTAATATCATCTTATACTTTGGGCTTGTATTAACAAATCTTTGGGCTTTACATTACAAACACTTGGGCTTGCACATTTAATTTACATTGGACTTAATCATTCCTACATTTGGGCCTTATCAAATCCCATTGGACTTTAATATTTCCTACCCAATCCTACAAATCCATTTCTTTTGGCTTAAAGCCTCATAACGTATAATTTACGTATAATTCTCGTATTCTAACTCATATACTTATTCATCATATATGATATACTATCATTCATACATACTCGTATAATACTTCGTATCATACCCGTATTCTCTACCTCATACAATATCTACGTATTATACAATCATCGCTTTATTTTATTAATCGCATTTGAATTGCTTCTCGTAAATCATTTTCCATAAACGTTAGGTTTTAAGTCCGCATGTGAAAAACTGTGTTTTCCATAACTGAAATATTATTGGATATTCCATATCACCTCGATATTCTATCGTTACGTATTTCTCGAAAGTTCAAAAATAATTCCCGAGTAGAAATACGTGAATAGTATTTTTCTAAAAATTTCTCAGAAAACTTTTATTTTCGTCTTGGAAATTCAAACACTTTTATTCTACCACGTAGCCAAAATACTACGACGTTTTGATATGTTTAGGTCATAGAACGACCTTCAATTAGCTTGCTCCCATAAATAATCAATTAAATTCATTTAATCCACATAATAAAATAAAATTTTAATTCTCAAAAAAATCCGATTTTCTGGGGCGTTACACTCTTCCCCCCTTATAAGGATTCTGTCCCCAGAATCTCGATATACTTATATAAACAAATGAGGAAAAAAGTTCTTCATTTTTATCTCGAATTCCCACAATGCTTCTTTGACATTGTGGTTCTTTCATTTCACCTTTTCCGAAGGTATTGTCTTAATTTACATGACTTGTCACTTCCAATCAATAATTTGAGTTGGAAGTTAAGCACTTATTAACATATTTCGCTATCTTACTTTTAGTAGTCCTTCTTTTAACACAGAATTATATAGAACTCAAATTCCTTCTTCAAAACATGATTATACTTGATCTTCTCTTCATCTTGCATCCTCTTCTTTATTCGCTTGTACTCCTCGTTACTTAATTGTACTTAATTAACTCGTTCTGCTATCGTAGATTGAGCCTACATTGTGCATAACATTTTTACCCCGTAATTTAACTTCTAACTCCGTTCTCGCCATCGCCGTTATTAACTCATTCTGAGTCGTTAACATTGATAGCTTTTCCTTACCCTTCCTACTTAACACGTCAGCTTCTACGTTTACCTTCCCTGTATGATATAAGATATCACAGTACTTCTCTATACCGCATTTTTAACTCCTTCTGTGTGGAGATATATTTCAGACTCTTAGAGTCCGTGTATATCTCACACTTCTCCCTGTAAAAATACTATCTTCAAATTTTTAATTCAAAAACTACAACTGCCAATTCTAGATCATATGTACGATAGACCTCCTCATAATCCTTTAACTGGCGTGATACATACACAATGACTTTGTCATGCTACATGAACACGTAATCTCGTTATCTATGCGAAACATCGAGATACACTACAAAATTCCTCGTATCATCTGATAAGGATAATACAGGTGCCTCACGTAACCTTCCTCTTCAATCCTGTGATGCTAAGGGTACCTTCAACCATAGCACCTCACATGAGAACCTATCTGTTTATCACCGACTTCTCGACGCCCCTTACAAAAAGTCTAACTTCCGCACATTAGTCAACCCAAACGACATAACCAGAAACTTGTCATAACTATAACGAGTTCTAAACGTCATCTTAGGTATCTCCTCCTTCTTCCTTACGTTCAACCGACTATACCCCGTACGCAACTCTATCTTAGAAAAATTATTTGCCCTCTTCAATTGATCAAATAGATCATCGATCCTGGCCATGGGTATTTATTCTTAACCGTTAACTTACTCCTATTACGATAGTCGATACACAACCGTAACGACTCATCCCCTTCTTTAGCATCCTACTAATTGCGTCATGGTTAAAAAACAATAATGACGCGATGTTTTATTACCGTAAATTACTACCTTGGGTTTTCTTAGAAAAACCGACTATTCATACTTTTATTCTAACAATTTATTAAAATTCTATGGTTACTTAACTCATTCCTACCGAGAATTTCTTCAAATTCTCTCAACTTTATTGGTACTTATCTACCGACACCTGCTTACCTTTATTATTCATGAAACAATTTCCATGAATGTAATTAATGAAAGTTATTTCTTCCTCCTCTACCCTAATGTTTAAAGGTACTTATAACCCCTTTTAGATAGACTCCTAGATGAGTCTTCCCACATGTCTTACACGCTTCGATCTTACACTTAGGATCCCCTTGTCCCATTCCAGTATTCCCGAAGTTAAAATTCTTTCTTTTTGGCATACGACCACTAGCATTCTCTATCTTGGTTCCTCCCTCTCCTTTGCTCTCATTCTTTCCCTCTTTGTGGTATTGAGTCAACGCCTCACTACCACCTTCTGCTATAATCACCTTCTCCAGAATGATCTCATAGGAAACCCTCTAGAACACTGCAATCCTACTATAGAGCCAGGGTTTCAGGCCCTGCTCATACCTACGAGCCTTCCTCTCCTTTGTGTCCACTTAGTATGAAGAAAACTTTGCCAATTCAATGAATTTGGCCGCGTACTGGAGAACCGTCATGTCGCCTAGTTTAAGTTCTAAGAACTTAATCTCCATCCTCACTTGCATGCTTGTAGGGAAATAATTCTCGAAGAAAACCTTCTTGAACTGTTCCCACATTACCACATCTATTCTAGCCCCACCCTAGTGAACCTCCCACCAAAAGTTGGCTTCCCCTTTCATCATGTAAGTCGCAAAAGAAGTCTTTTGCGCCTCACCTACGCTTGTAATAATAAACGTCCTCTCTATTTCTTTTACCCATGTCTGGGCCTCTATTGGGTTCGTCGTTCCTTTGAACTCCGACGGACCTAAGCTTTTAAACTTTTTAAAGATAGTTGTTCTGGCTACCCTAGGTCCCACGGGTACTCTACCCCCGGTTTGGTTAAATGTAGCCGTTAATAAATTAACGAACACTTGCATATGGTTGTTTTAATACCCTTGGTTTTCATTATGTGTTTCCGCTTCTTGATTACGTTGTCTTTTCCTTGGCGGCATTTTCTGATTAAATAAAATTTCATTATTATCTACTTACTTACTTAGTTATCTCTTTTCAAACAACAACTCGTACCACAACAAATCATGTTAAATGAAAACTTCATTATATTCATAGGCTTCTTCATAGTTCGAAACTATTTATAATTGTTTTTCATAGCCAAAAGCTATTACATCTCTATCCCGCAATTGAACTTCACAAAAGTTGAGATTTACAAAAGGACTACCCTTTTTATACAAAAGAGGGTTTTACGTCACTACACACATATTTATAACTCTAGACTTCTAATAATGCATAACAGCGTCCTCGTATTTCTCATTCGCAATCATCGCTACGGTATCCCGACTAATAGTGTGTCGAGTTTGTCCTGACTCAAAGGAATAACAAGCAACTTTCAGCTTGAAATCCTTATGAGCACTTCGATGGATGTAAGACATATGTGCTATCTTCTGATCCTTCTCCCCCAGTTCTTTACGAAGCTCATCGGCCTCCTTCTTAAAATCCCTAGCCTTATTTATCATGAGCACCTTCTCATCATGCTCTGACTCAAAATATGCTTCCGCAGACTCCTTCGCTATATAAAGAGTACTAATCTCTTCATTCTGTTTCTGCACAACTGTACTTAGTTGCACATTTTTGTCAAGCTCTGTCAGATACAATGATCTCATTGCATCTGGAGGTGAAGACTCTAGCGTAGGTACCACCGTATTAACCGATGTCACCTCCATTTCTCCCTCCCCATCAACAATCATATTGAGGTACGATGTCCAAGCTACATCTCCCTCGGAGTAGTCTTCCTCAGAGAAATACTTCTCTGACTCCGACTCCTCTAAAATCACTATTGGTACCTCTGCCACTGGCATGGGTACAGGCTCTATTATGTTAACAGCTCCTTCGATCACCTCGTGTATATCTCTATATATCAAGCTATCGAATGACATCCTACAATAACACATAACATGTTGATTAGTACATAATACACAATAGTATAAGCACAAATCACATTTAATTTATTTAGGGTTACTTTCCATCTTTTAAATCTTTCGGTACTGAGTTTCCTCAATACCTTATTAACTCATTCTACTTAAGTAAAGCTCAAGTTTACTTCGTTCGGACTTCTCTTCCTTAACGAGGTTATTAGCCTAAGGTTCTTCCCCCCTTATGTTTTATAACCTAATGCTTTGATACCAACTTGTGACGCCCCCAAATCTGGGTCTCTTCCAACCCGACAAATGATGCTACACGGTACTCATAACTGTACATTCATTCTACTGAAATGACATCAAAATGTTTGTTCCAACGACATTCTTAATACATTAATAATAATAAATCTCGTTCCCAGGTTCTTAAACCATTACATTCACTGTTCATCATAATATAATACATATACTTACTAGTCTATTACAAGATAAACTAGTCATTCATCTTCGCCTTACTTTTATCTCTACTGGAAACCTAAGTTTGCTCGTCTTTAGCTGCATTCATATGGTTCAAGAAAGAGTGAGCATAACAAGCTCAGCAAGTACAACAATTTCTTTTATACAACATGCTTAAAACATAGGAATCGTATATCTTCAATAACTGGATAATAGTTACGAAGTACTATCAATAACTCAAAATAGCATTTCTTTTCCTTCAAAACATTTTACAATGACAATATTCAGTAAAACATCAATTTTGGTCCAAGACCATAAGCGTTTCATAATTTCTTTGAAAAGGACCACCCGCCACTAAGTCCGTAAGTCCGGCATAGCTTATGAGCACTTCTAGGTGATCAGCCTATAATACTCTATGTTGATCAACACTACATCCATTAAACGTGTGTACATTTAAGTTGTGGCAACCTCACGTGCCCATCGAATACTCGATGAAAATACATTTGTTTATTCATATTCAGGATTACCTTGAATCCGTACCAATAATTGGCGTAGGATAACGTTAGCAATTCTATATTGAAAGACTTGTAAATAAATCAATCAATCTATCAAGATTAGTCTAGCCGAGTTAAAACTGGCATCGACTCTTTCTTTAAAACCATACATGCATCTTTATAACTTGAATCATTTGAAAACTTGGCTAACACGAACGTTAGACAAGCGTTTAGAAAAACTTGCCTTCAGCGTCTGCTACACTAAAATTATGTTTCCATTGAGTCTTTACGGTCTCTACAACACATAATTACACAACATACCACATTAGGTCATGAATGAACATACATGGTTCCTAATGAATCTTACTCTTCTTCTCAATCTAATAATATATTAGATTTTTTATTTATTGGTTTCGGCTTTTCGTCGTTCTTTTACATCGTTCTTACCAACTTATTTCCTTTCTATAACTTAATTGAAATTATTTCATTAATACAACTAGGTTCGAGTTAAACATCCTTCCTCACGGCTTTTTAATGTTCTTACGTTATTATTCGAAACTCGATCGTCATTGGTTAAGTACATTTATTGCATGTCGTTCATGTTCCTATTCGACTTATCTTCAATCTTTAGTGTATTACTTAAGGTTTACAATCACCTTAATGATGTTACATTAAGTTTAGTAATGTATTAGTTCATTACTAATCAATTATCTTTATTTCCTTACTTGTAATCTTTTCTTACTGTGCATGATCTAGTTCTAGCGATGATGCGCTTGACTTCTCCTCTTGGGCTTCGTGTTGCTGCATGCTTTTAGTTCTAGAAATTGCCACACGGCTTAGCCATGCCATGCCTAGTGTATTATTGGCGCTTGGCGTCAATTAACAGGTATATGGTGGGTCTCATCACTATGGCGCCAGACTTTATGCCTTGAGTCGTGTGCATGCCACGGACTTTTAAGCATCAGACAATTTTAATACATTTTTCATTTTGTGAGATTCCCGACCTCATAACTTCTTCGTTATAAGTCCGAATTGGCTCGTTCAAGAGCCTACGGTTCACAAATTACATACTCTACGTGTTCATGCAAGAATTTTATCTATTTGACTTCGCTAGCTAAAAATTCACCTATTAGTTCATTTTTAACGAAAACGATAAACGTTCATGAACGTTCAATGCTCTTTTCTTCGTACTAAGTCGGACTCCGGTCATTTTTGAGTACTCAACTTTATAATGCCAAATAAGACTTGTCTCCATTGAAAACCAACGTTTCCAAGCTCAATATCAAAATTCGACTTCTATTCCGAGAATTTTACGAATTCGACGATTATCGTCCAATCGTGTGAATTCCGGCAAAACTTCGTTACTTAAGATTTGTTCTTCGTTTCAAATGGATTCATTCCATCATACTAACTTCTTAATATACATACTTCATTAACTTATTTACATGATAAGTTATTACTTGTTCTTTATGAGTTTATAACTTATAAAAGTACAAACTACTTATGTTTCCATTTCTCATGACTTAGGATAGTTTATGACTTCTAACCATTATTCTTGCTTCTTGTTAACATACTAACTTCATTTGTGTAAACATGATACAAGTTTATATACGTTCATTATAAGTTCATAACTTATTTATGTTTGAATTACTTATTCATGACTTATACGGCTTATTAAGACTTAAGCCCTTTGATTCATCATTCCAACTCTTTCTTAGCATACATGTTCTATCACTACCCACTTCTCTAATAATGGAAGAGAAAGAAATCATGGTTTAAGATTACTTACCCTTGAATAACACTTGTTTAATCTTTAATCTCCTTCTTGATTCTTGAATTCAATGTCTAACTTTCTAGCTTTTCTAGTTTTTTCTCTCAAGCAATAAGCTCCCAACTTATAAGCTATAAAGTGTTGGATGAAATAAACAACCAACAAATGAAATGCAAGCTTTCTATTTATAGGAGTTGCTAGGTTAAGGTATAATGGTCAAAAAGCTATCCACCTCCTTACTATTCCTATCTTAGCCATCAAGTAAACTTGCTCCTCACTTTAATTACTTGGCCATCACAACACTTAGCCATTAAGTTACATTACTTGCACACCACAACACTTATCCATTAAGTTACTTTACTTTCCCACCACTTTGGGTCATCCATGTGCTCATGGGTTGCCCCATGGATCATCATTGCTTTGGACTTTAAATTCAATTAATATCATCTTATACTTTGGGCTTGTATTAACAAATCTTTGGGCTTTACATTACAAACACTTGGGCTTACACATTTAATTTACATTGGACTTAATCATTCCTACATTTGGGCCTTATCAAATCCCATTGGACTTTAATATTTCCTACACAATCCTACAAATCCATTTCTTTTGGCTTAAAGCCTCATAACGTATAATTTACGTATAATTCTCGTATTCTAACTCGTATACTTATTCATCATATACGATATACTATCATTCATACATACTCATATAATACTTCGTATCATACCCGTATTCTTTACCTCGTACAATATCTACGTATTATACGATCATCGCTTTATTTTATTAATCGCATTTAAATTCCTTCTCGTAAATCACTTTCCCTAAACGTTAGGTTTTAAGTCCACATGCGAAAAACTGCGTTTGCCATAACTGAAATATTATTGGATATTCCATCTTACCTCGATATTCTATCGTTACGTATTTCTCGGAAGTTCAAAAATAATTCCCGAGCAGAAATGCGTTAATAGTGTTTTTCAAAAAAATTCTCGAAAAACTTTTATTTTCGTCTTGGAAATTCAAACACTTTTATTCTACCACGTAGCCAAAATACTACGACGTTCTGATATGTTTAGGTCATAGAACGACCTTCAATTAGCTTGCTCCCATAAATAATTAATTAAATTCATTTAATCCACATAATAATATAAAATTTTAATTCTCACAAAAATTCGATTTTCTTGGGCGTTACAATTTTAATAATTCATTTAATCATAATATAGTTTCGACTTAATTTAAATTACCCAATATTTATAGGGTTAATTTCCCTTGCCACCAATTCCTTATCCTGACTAATTTCTTTTATTTCCTTTAATAGTTTAATCAACTATTAAATCTCATAAAAATTATATTATTCACACCAAAACACATAATTCAAAATATATACACCTCATAATAAGAATTTTAATTATTAAATTCTTATTTTAATAATTTATGAAAATTTGGGTTGTCACATTGAGAACTTGAACTTAAACCTTATTTGATTGTAATTCATATAGAAATATAGTGAATTAGTTGACTAAGGTGTTTAGCTTAATTCTATCTAATTTGTGGATTTAAGTTAATATGGTATTAGTGCATCGAGAGATGGCTAGTTCTACTTGAGTGTTCTTGATTAATAAACTAGGATAGTGATTTGAACTAAAATAGGGTGTAGTAATCGGACTGATACTTAAAGTGAAGTTATAAGCCTAATTCTCCATTATTTGCTTGAAATTACAGATTTTTAGTTGTGTTGATTGCTTGGTATGTTTAATATTTTTAGTTTTAAATAGTTATAATCATTGAATTGGATAGTTTAATAAAATTTGGATTAATATAAAGCTGGTAATTGTTAGGATTAATTTCATACTCGTCTCTGTAGGAACGATACTTGACTTATCATTATATTACTTGTTGACCATGTGCACTTGCGTGTGAGCGTAATTAGATTTCGACCAACAGGCTACACAAAACTCCTTATACAACTTCGTAAATAACATGATTCAAACTTACTTTTATCATATGGTCTTATAAATACATTATTATTATTCTTAACATCCCACACCATATTTTATGTGACACCCCCAAATTCGAGTACTTCATTCCCACAGGATTTGGTGCTCACTATCCAAAACAATTACATCTAACTACCCATAATCAAGGATAAAAACATAAATTAAATAACTTAATCCATAATCCTCCCTATTAAAGGGTTACATCAACTTAAAACAAATCTCAAGTAATCTAACCTTCAATTATTACATAAGTCTGCGGAATACATCACATAATTAAATAGTATCATAACAGAAATTTAGTAAGAAATTCAAATATGTCTTCATCATTTGGACATTTTGCCCTTGCTAGAAGACGGCTCATCAACTTTCTCAACTTTAGTTACAGTGTTAAATTCAAGAGTGAGCAATCAATTGATCACTAATATAATGATGACAATAGCAATAACATAAGAGTAAGCAATGAATACTGAATAATAAAGAACTCGTTCTTTTAATCAAGATTAGGAAACAAGTTCGAGATTTATATCTGAGGGTCTTAAGACCATGAACTATGTCTCAAGGTTACTCAACCTTTAACAGTCGTTAGACTATACGGACCTTTTCTTTCGTACTTAGGGGGATCAGCCCTTCGTACCATGTATTGTGCACAAACATCTAAACATTAACGCGTACATAATCCCCTATATTCGGGTTGTTCATCTCAGTTTGACTTTAAGATTTCCGCACTAAAGAAAGTTTAGTTTGAATTAGCTTAACCGTGGTTCTAGAATTTTAGAACACTCATCGACTATAAATTAGTTAAATCAATAAAGTTTTATTAGCCATTCAAAGGTTCAACACGATAATATAAGATTGAACAAAAATATTTAAATCAAAGATTGAATGTCAACAATTTACAATTGAATAAACATCGTATATTCAAAGTATTACATCCAAAAGATTTAGAAAAACTCATTTCGAACAATGGACTTGAACAATATATGCTTTGAATAGCAAGAAACAAAGTGAGGAACTTACTTGCGTAACGATATCAAGTTAGGAATATAAAACTTGCTCGATGTAAAAGAATTAGGATTCAAGATCTTGCATAATCGTAAACATAATAGAGGCAAGAAACTTGTTCATCATGAGAATATGGTTTAGGAACTTGCCTCGTGTGTAAGCTACACAATTATAACAAATGTTCGCCAAACATCCTACATATACCATTAGAATCACAATATCGATTAGTTATACTAACATTAACCTTATAGGTTCAATTCACCATCTTAGTTAAGTTATAACTTTTAACGTAAGGTCTAACCATATTGGTCAACCACACAACACGAATCGAAAAACTCACTAACATATAAGGTAAAGCTTTAACATTCAATTCTCATCTCTAACTCTTACAAACATCGAGTTTCAATCGTTATATAACTTGTTAAGTAATAACTTACAATCTTCATATTTGGTATTACAATGCACTACAATCTTTTATAACATCATCTAATATGATTATCATCTTTTTATGTTCATAAGATTAGGTTACGATTTATATGCTATATGGTGAAATAAAAAAATTATTCGCGCATGGTAGTAAGTATGCAATTGCACATTTCGCCTTCAAGCCTTATAAGCGAGCAATTTGTCTTTGTGTGTACAAACTCGAGAATGCTCATTGATGGCAATTGCATTATTTCTACCTTTAATGCCGTAGGAAATTTATTTAAGATGCATAAACAAAAGCTGTGATTACATACCCTTTGCATAGTCAATTCTCAAGCAACCCAATTTAAGCAGAAATTAACACACCCAGAAGCTATAAATTTGTTAACAACATCACTAAGCATGCATATTAAACACTTCTAACAACAAAACAACCAAATTTAAAGGAATAAAGCCATGTTTATGATTATAACTCAAATTTTGACATGTTTAGCGAATCATGTCACTACGACTTCGTTAATCCACCAAATTAATTCATTCCAAATGAATTATTTTCGTGTTTCAATATACTAACAATAACAATTATCAATTAATAGGTTCTTACATGAATTGAACTTAAATGTTTGACTAAAATATACCATATTGTACGTGTTCAACCAAAACCAATTCCTTCTTCTTAAACATGACAACTCATGAATTTGATACTCTAAAATCATCTATAAACTACATATAATGATTATAAACTATCTATAACATACATAACAATCATTCTAACAAATCATTAACCAAATTTTTACTAAATTAATATATGGTAATTTTATGGATTTAAGATTTAATTTAATGAAGTAATTAAATTAAATAAATTATTTAGTAATATATGTAGTGATGATGTTCTAATTTGATTTAATAATTAAATTAGAAAATTAATAATCTATTAAATGAATTATTAAATAATTATAATGTCATTCTAATTTAATTTAATAATTCAAATTAGATATTTATTAATTTGTTAAATAAAATTATAATTTATTATGGGAATTATAATTATATGGTAAATGATTAATTTGATTTAAGAGTTATGTTAATTAACTAAATAATGGTGTGACAAGGGAACTATATGATAAGAAAATATAAAAATAAGTTGAGGGAAAGTTTTAGTGTGTAGCCAAACATGGCCTTGTGGCCTTTAGCATATTATAACTGATAAAGCTTTTGGTTTTTTTACCTGATGTTTTAAGTGTGTGCGTAGTGGCTATATCAGTTGGTCTTCTTTACGTGATATCATCTGGTTAAGCCTAAGTCTAAAGAGAACAGAGAAAATACAGAGGAAGAAATTGAGAGAGCTAGAGAGAAACATGAAAATCATGTTTTGTGTTCTAGAGTTTTCTTGGGAAAAGGGAAAATTTGGTTAATGATTTGTTAGAATGATTGTTATGTATGTTATAAATAGTTTATAGTCTGTTATTTGTAGTTTATAGATGATTTTGGAGTTTCAAATTAATGAGTAGTCATTTTTAAGAAGGAGGAATTGGTTTTGGTTGAACATGTACAATATGGTATATATTGAGTCAAAAATTTAAGTTAAATTCATGTAAGAACCTATTAATTGATAATTGTTATTGTTAGTATATTGAAATATGAAAACAATAAATTTGAAATGAATTAATTTGGTAGATTAACGAAGTCGTAGTGATATGATTCGCTAAACGTGTCAAAATTTGAGATATAATCATGAACATTGCTTTAATCCTTTAAATTTGGTTATTGTGTTGTTAGAAGTACAATATGCATGCTTAGTGATGTTGTTAACAAATTTATAGCTTCTGGGTGTGTTAATTTCTGCTTAAATTGGGTTGCTTGAGAATGGACTGTGAAGCAAGGTATGTAATCAGTAGTTTCATCTGTGTACTAAGTATTCACGCCAAAGCACCAAAGGCGAAATGGTGCGATTCTTTACCGAAAGCATTCAGATTTTGTGCTTGCCGGCATTGATTGCCGGGGCTTGGGGCAACGCAGCTGCGCCCTACCCTGAACAGAACAATTTGTTTTTTTTCAGTCCATAACATACAATCGTAACCTAATCTTATAAACATAAAAAGATGATAATCATATTAGATGATGTTATAACATATTGTAGTGCATTGTAATACCAAATATGAAGATTGTAAGTTATTACTTAACAAGTTATATAACGATTGAAACTCGATGTTTGTAAGAGTTAGAGATGAGAATTGAATGTTAAAGCTTTACCTTATATGTTAGTGAGTTTTCAGATTCGTGTTGTGTGGTTGACCAATATGGTTAGACCTTAACTAAGATGGTGAATTGAACTTATAAGGTTAATGTTAGTATAACTAATCGATATTGAGAATGGTATATGTAGGGTGTTTGGCGAACGTTTGTTATAATTATGTAGCTTACGCACGAGGCAAGTTCCTAAACCTTATTCTTATGATGAGCAAGTTTCTTGTCTCAATTATGTTTATGATTATGCAAGTTCTTGAATCATAATTCTTTTACATCGAGCAAGTTTTACATTCCTAACTTGATATTGTTACGCAAGTTTCTTATCTTTAATCTTTTATTGAGCAAGTTCCTAACTTTTGTTTCTTGCAATTCAAAGCATAAATTGTTCAAGTTCATTGTTCCAAATGAGTTTTTCTAACTCTTTTAGATGTAATACTTTGGATATACAATGTTTATTCAATTGTAAATTGTTGACATTCAATCTTTAATTTAAATATCGTTGTTTAATCTTATATTATTGTATTGAACCTTCGAATGGCTAATAAACCTTTTTTGATTTGACTAGTTTATAGTCGATGAGTGTTCTAAAATTCTAGAACCACTGTTAAGCTAATCCAAACTAAACTTTCTTTAGTGTGGAAATCCTAAAGTCAAACTGAGATAAACAACCTTAATATAGGGGATTATGTAGGCGTTAGCGTTTAGATGTTTGTGCACAATACATGGTATGAAGGGTTGATCCCCCTAAGTACGAAAGAAAAGGTCCGTATAGTCTAACGACTATTAAAGGTTGAGTAACCTTGGGACATAGTTCATGGTCTTAAGACCCTCAAATATAAATCTCGAACTTGTTTCCTAATCTTGATTCGAAGAACGAGTTCTTTATTAATCAGTATTCATTGCTTATTCTTATGTTATTGTTATTGTCATCATTATATTAGTGAGCAATTGTTTACTCACTCTTGCATTTAACACTGCAGCTAAAGTTGATAAAGTTGATGAGCCGTCTTCTAGCAAGGGCAACGGCAAGATGTCCAAATGATGAAGATTTATTTGAATTTACTTACTATTTACATGGGATTTATTTTAAGTTGATGTAACCCTTTAATGGGGAGGATTATGGATTAAATTATTTAATTTATGTTTTTATCCTTGATTATGGGTAGTTAGTTGTAATTGTTTTGGATAGTGAGCACCAAATCCTATGGGAATGAAGTACCCGAATTTGGGGGTGTCACATTTTATACATGAAGCAACTATATTAATTAATTATTTATATGTTCCCACAACACATGACAAATAAATAATAATAATAATTAACCCATCACATTATTTTATCATTTTCTTATTAAATTATTAAATTACTTATTTCATCACTTTGCCACACTAAGCATATCTCACAAGCTTAAATAAGTTTCATTATCAATTCCACCTTATTTCTCAATTATCATATACTTAATTTAATTGAATCACCACATCTCATGCCACAAAGATATATATTTATATTCAAATAAATATTCTAACACTCATTATTTTCAATATTAATATTATTTATAAAAATCACGGATATTACATCCCAACCTTATGTCTCTCGGACCCTCCATGGTCCCCAATTTAATCAACAACCACAACAACACAACCACAACATTGCTTATAAAATCACTAACAGTCTATTTCTTTACACAACAAAAAAAATGGGAATGAATGGAAATAGAATGGTCTGAGTTTGTATACATTGCTGGCCTTTAAAGAATGATGGTGATGTGCTTAGATGTTTTGCTCTTCCCCTTCCCAACTGAGCTCTCACTGCTCCCTCTATGTGACTGATATATTTTGTAGCTCACATAAGTGGTATGACTATCTGAACTTGGGTGCAACATAGGGGTTATATGGCTAAGTTCTCTATCTTCAGTCAGCCCCCTTCCTGACCACTAAGTTAGGCCCCTATTCTTCTCCATCATTACCTTACAATCAGCCCCATCATCAGTTATACATGGCTTCTACGCTGGCCCCTACACAGCCACCTATCTTAGCCTCTAAAACTCCCATGTTGCAGTCACCTCACAGCTCTACTTGGCCTTTGCAGTGAGTTAGCCCCCTAGCAGCTAACTTATGAACTTTAGGAGTTAACTAACTTGTTAACTAAGTATTACTTGAACTAACTGCTATCAACAAACACAAATTCAGCTCTTTATCCCCCCCAATGTGGGTTACCGAATTGGGCCTTAAGAGAGGCTGAGCATGATTTTAAATTTTGGGTCAAATGAACTAACTTATTGACTGCTAGTTGAAATAATACTCGGCTTATTTCCCCCAGTGTGGGCTCCCTAAGTGGACTTGCAAAATGGGTGATCATAGCTTTATTTTTTTGGCTCAAAATCAGTCCCCCTCTGCATATCATTTAGTTTTGCTAGATTGGGGTGAAGAAAAAATTGATACTGCTTTGATTTGGGTTTAATGTAATAACTTACAACATTTAAGAAACTGAAAGGCTTGCATGAAACATTAAGGTAGGCCAATATTTAAATGTGGAAATTTCAATCCCTATAAGTATTCATGAATTTTTATCTACCCTATTGGGTTAGGCTAGCAAAAGTAATTAGCACCCACACATCATTAAAGATAGTGGTTCCATGTAATTCAAACATCTATGGTAGTTCACACCATTTTCTTTATTTGTTATGAAATAACATTTTTAATTATATCTTAATATAATTAATTCTTTGAACACATAAATAGCTTCATATCCAGAATCTTTCTCAATTAAGCTATGTTGGCTTTCCTTTTTATTATTGAAATTTAAATACCATTATAATAAGGTAAATTCAATCTACCTCCTTTACTATATATATTCTTGAAACAATTAATAAATTATTAAGTATTAAATAATTATAAGATCACAACAAATAAGTATAAGTAAAAAAATTTATACTCACATTATAATAACTGAATATTATATAAAAAAAATTGAGTCATTACAGCCATCCCACCACAACCAACCAAAGTGGCCAAAAAGGCCACCAAGCCATGGTTCACATAAGGTGTAACGTCCCGAAATCCGGTATATCTTCACACCCAGATTCCGTACATCACGAGTACATCTCATTCCAAACATACATCATTATATAACTAAATATAACAACATACATTCTCAAATCCCAGGTTCTATTACCTTAAAATCTTTATTTCATACAAATAATGATAATTACATTATTCTCTCACTTCTTACAAGAGTGACTTTCATCCGTCACAAAGGATTCATAATAGTTTTACATAATCTATTCTACAAGTCTTCTCTTGGTCTTTACATTTATTCATTATATAAATAAACGTTCTTCTTCAGGAGGTGCTTGAATCTATCTCCACATGATCATTTAATTCTTCTACTCATACACTGAAAATGTTTTTCATTTAAAGCAAGTGTGAGCATTTAATTTCTCAGCAAGTCATAGTAGTTGAATAAACAATATCAAGAATTTAAACATTCTTTTAAAACTTCAATAACCGAACAAAGGTTATGAAGCAACTCGAATAATAGGAATGCATTTTGATTTCTATCATTTAAAAACATTAGTCACATTCACTTTGAAATACTTTCATTATTCTACCTTTTCCATACATGTTTTGTCTGGCTAGAATTATTAGCACAGACTTAACAATAACAATTTATGTAAAATCAGAATTTCTTCACATAGAATTGTTCAATCACAGAACAGTTCATTGCATAGAAACATCGAAGTGTTAAAAATTATGGCACAAGGCCTCATACATACTAACACCATGTACAAATATCACACATTTACACATAGGTAAAACTTCTCATGTTCAACATCTGAGAAAGTTTAAAAAACTAGCATTCATATTAAACATGAATGAAGTTAGGAAACTTGCCTTACGCACAACTACAGCTTACAGTTTACGCTGAACTGCTCATCGCAATCCCTATATATTACATAAGGAATAACATGTAACAATTAGTCATATATTTGACTTACGCATTGGTTTAAACTTAAATTTACTTCTTAGGGTTCGCGTTCTTACAATCTAAATTTACGCGACCAACTTTACTTTTAATCCTTGGGTTATTATGACATACGGAGATGTCACAACCTTACGATTATCTTTTATGATAATTTACATTGTCATCTTCTTCTCATAACATTTATACTTACCACATATCGAGTCTCTAACAGTATTCAATACAGTACGTTGAGTGGTTTCCCACAAATAACCAACAAACTAGATTCTTGTCTCATCTACACTGTCTTTAATAGTGAGTTTGATCGGTTGTTAGTTCGTATATACCTCCACTCTCTGAAGGAATCGTTTAGCCCAGATACCAAATATTGACCATTACAGACTACGATTGTATCACAACTTAAACTTAACTTATCTGAACCATGAAATCTATAATGTCATACCTCAGGATTATTCAATACCGTCTAAGTTATACAATCTTTTTAATATATACTCAGAACGATTATTCAAGGTTAATACTATGCATTCATAGCGTTAAACAGTTTACATTACCTTATTCATATCTTATAACGTCCGGTTCATTCGACTCGGAACGTTATCCAAGTTATAATCATTAAATCGGCTTCTTAACGTTTTACATATTTGTTATTAACTCAGTTTCTTCATCATTCAAAGGTTTAATCATTAGTCTTCATTACCTTACATTCAAACTATACACAAATGTGTACGCTTAGCACGTTTAACCTACGCGTACACGAACCACTGTCGTTGGTTTACATGTTTTAACACTTACATTCTTTCTTATATTCTTTGTCCGATCTAAGTTCGGAACCTTCGTTAACTCCATTACCGTTCGTTACAACTTTAAAACATTTAAATGTTATAAGTCATCATCTTTGTTCAACGTTTAAGTCATTACATTTCATGTAATCTTAAGGGTTCATTTTATTTGAATACAGTATACTGTATTCCTGAATACGGGATCCTGCATTCTAAGTACGCACTTTGCGTTTATATTTTACAATCTTCAATCAATTCTTGATTATCATACTTAACATTCATCAACGTCTAAGTCATACAACCAATGTATACTTAGAACGTTCGTTCGACGTGAATACGATTTACAAAAATCGGTTATGTACTTTGCATTTACATTCTTTGTCTTTTAATCATGTTTAATCTTTCTATTCAACCTTTACTAAAGGTTTAAATAACTTGTTTAAGTGTTACATTATGTGAACTATATGTTCATTATTTTTTCTTACACTTCCCCCAAGAGTTGAGCAGTTAAAAGCTATTTCTACGTGTTTTTCCACCTGCATAATTTGTAACATTCCGATTTTTTAAATGTAAATTATAAATATTTATTAATTTATATAAATATTTATTGGATGTGTTTATTATTGGATAAATAATTGTTCAATTAGATTGATTTGATTTAGTTAATTATTTAGTTGTTAAATAATTAATATGTGGATTGAGTTATGTGATTAAGTGAATTATTTAATAAATTGTTATTAAATAATGTATGACAAATAACTATGTTATAAAGAGTTATTTAAATAAATTAAAGTAGTTTTAATTTATTTTGCCAAACAAGGCTTAAATATATTTAGTCTTTAATTTTAAATTAGTTTTCCAAACAAAGCCCTATGGCTTTTGGATTTTAAAATTTTGATTTATTAGTAATATAAATTAAATTAAATAAAATAAAAATAATATATAATAATTATGGTAATCATTTGAATTAATAAGGCCATTAGTAGTATCGGTTTTAAGCGTTTGAATAAGGCGATGCGTTTGGGTTAGTTTTAGTTTACATTATAATGCATTTGGCTTAAGCTTCAAGAAGAAAAATAGAAGTTTTACGAGAAGGAGAATTCTGAGAGGGTTTGAGAGAGAAGTATTAGAGAAAATTGAGAGAAAGGGTTCTGTAATTCCAAAACGTTTCTTAGTGATTAGCAAGTAATTTCAAAGCAACAAAAGGTATATTTTATAATCTTAACATATATCTTTTACAGTATAATTCCTTAGTCTCTGTGTTCTTGAAATTCACTCACTGAGGTATAATATGTTTACAAAAATTTTCTGTAATCCATATGTTTTACTAATTGATGATGAAACCATATGTTTTGATAATAACTAGCATATATATATGATTGTAGTTTACAAATACGTTCAAAGAGAAACGAAATTGGTTTTACAGTGGACATATAAGGATGAACATGAACATGTTTTGGAGTATAACAAAATTAGTATGTGATTGTATGCTAATTGTGAAATTGAAGTTTATGTATGTTAATTGGGTATGAATTTCAGAGAATCTTACTTTAAAGTAATCAAGTTTGGGTTATTATTGATATTACAGTGTTAAACAACGTTAACAATGGAGTTTTTCTTAAAAATAGTGTTTTCAAAAAATTAAGTTTTCTAAAGTAGTTGTTTAATTGTTGGTAATTGTTATATGGATGATTGTTAACGTTTATGTGTAGTTTACGATGAAGTTATGCATGTTAATTAGTGTTAGAAATTAAGTTATAGATAGAAATTTAGTTGTTCTGTTCTTCGTGGTTGGGTTCTGCAAGTTTGGCGCCCTGTGCAAAAATGGAGCCCAGTAACACGAAAATCGCGCCCTAATGCCAAAATTTTGCGCCCGGGCGCTAGTAGTTCGCTTGACGCCTAATCTCGCTTTCTTGGCTTTCCTCGTTAGCCTCGTTCTCGCGTCACGGCGCGGGGACAAAAGTCTGAGTCGGACAGTTTTGGCCTCCTGTAGTAAAATGACCATAACTTTCTCATACGAACTCCGATTGAGTTGATTCAAGATGATCCAGAACGAAGAAGAATAGACCTACAACTTTCATGCTTTACGTTTTTCAATTTGAGGTCTGTAACAGTAGTAAAAATGGTCATCTTTAGGACTGTTGTGTTTTTGGGGGCAATCGGAGGACGTCGGGCATGCACATATGCATGTGTAGTGCTCCTGACGATAAAAGATGATGTCCTAAGTTATAAAACATGTATGTTAGTAAATATAATGATGCTTAACATTAATAATTAATGTATTAGATAAGTTATAGAAGCATAGTAAGCATACACAAGAGATGCAAATCGGGCGTGTGACGATTGAACATCGAAACGCCGTGCCAAGTGTTAATGAACTTAAAAAGTGTTTCAATTCAATTGAAATGAATATTATAGGATATGAAATGGGTTTAACATAAAACCAATAAGTAGTCCTAGCCAGACTTAAGCACTTTAATGAACTTCGAGTTTGACTAAGAAGAAATATAGTGAGTCATAAGTCGAAAAGTTAACACAATCTAATTGAACATTGTGTGCTAATTAATAGGAAAGATTATGAGATGTGGAGTAGAGTTTACATTATAATTACTTTGTGTTGTTATATGACTAATAGTTGATGTGTATGATTATATAATTGTGTAGGGCACGTGAAGTGCAGATAACTGTAAGCTGTTAATCTATTATTAGTAAACAACGATCAAGGCAAGTCTTTCGGTTCCTATTTTCTACGTGGACTTGATGAACTGTTTTAAATTGCATGATATGTTATCCATGTTGAAATCATGAAATGTTAAAGTCAATATATGACTGCATTGTTTTGGCTAAGTAATGATGATTGAGTAAGGAACTCAATCTTTATATTTGCTATGTGAATTAAAAGCATGTATGCCATGTTACTTTAATGAGATGTATATCGAGCATGTTATTATGTGCTATGTGATGCTTGAAAACTGTTAGACTTTGCTGGGCTGTCGAGCTCACTCTTGCAAATAACCACTTTTGCAGGTCAAGATTTTAATGTAAAGATATGTGCTAAGTGAGTTATAGAGATCTATATTCACGAAGATTACTTATGTTTTATGAGAAATGTATTTAATGATTTCAACATAACATGTTGTTGAATTGTAAGTTGAGCTATCCAATGTATATGGATATTTAGTTATGATGTAAAACTTTGTATAGTCATTTTGTTGTAACGATTCATGATATTGTGGTTAAGGGTTAAGGGTTGAACAGATAAACGATATATGTGACAAACCCTAAGTATATATTAAGAACGTCAACGTTCGGTTAGAAAACCCTAGCGAATTATAAGAAACCCTAAAACCGGTTCTGGAAACACTAATTTCAGTTCCAGGAATCCGAAACACTAATTCGGAAATTTGAAACCCTAATTTGGGAACTTAACGGATAATTATAATGCTCAAGTGCTATTAATTATAATATTAATTAGGGTAAAGCTTAATTAATTAGCAAACCCTAATTTCAAGTTTTTAAACCCTAATTTATAATTAGGGAAAACCTGATTGATAGTTTAATAATTTTAATGTTAATTAGGAAATATTAATCCTAATTTTCAAGTTATAAGTAATTAGAAAACCCTAATCTAATTACGAAATCTAATTTCTAATTTAGGAAAATTATTTTTCTAATTAAAACCCTAATTCATGGGTTATAAACCCTAATGACCATTTTGACCCTAATTGCTTAATTAGCAATTTTAATTAGGAAATACTAATCCTAATTAGCAAGATTTAAATTATGATTAGTAAATTTTAATATAATTAGAAAATACTAATTATAATTTAAAAATATTAATTTTCTATTTTTTTAAAACCTAATTTGGAAATTCTAGAAATTATTTCTAAAACCTAAGGGTTCAAACCCTAAATCCTAAAGGGTTTAAACCCTAAACCCTAAATGGCTTAAACCCTAAACCCTAAGGGTTGCAACAAATAACAAATCTAGAAATAAAAATGGTATGGAAATGACTATTTTACCCTTATGTCACATTCTTGAATTGATAGCTTGCAAATATTGCCATGATCTTTGGTTGATCACCAACCCTAGCCCTAACCCTAGCTTAGCATGTGACTTTTATATCTAGCAAAATACATTGAACCATATCTATTATATGGATTAAAGAGAGAGAAAAAGGGACCACTTTACTCTCATTTTCTCCCAAGGCTTTCTCTCTCTAAAAATTCGGGAATGTAGAGTGAGAGTGTGTAAAAGTTTAAGCTAGGATCATGTGTTAGCTCTCAAAAGTCAGATCATCAAGGATCAGTTCATGAATCAAAGCCTAAAAGGTATAAAAACCCTAAATCTTGAAATCCTTAGATTTGATGTTAGATGTTATGATTTGTTGTTTATAAATGTGTTAGAGGGTGTTAATTAGTGATCTGGGTTGTTAGATCCCAGATCCATAACATCAAAGTGCTCGAATTTAAAGATTTATCAAATCTGGAAAAGTGGAAAAATAAGGCATATGACAGCCTAATGTCAGAGCCTCTAGATTCTTCTATGATAGATGTTTTATGTTTTTTATGTTTTGGATTTGTTCTATGACATGTTGTTTATGATCTGGAATTGAAAACAGGGTCATAGGATGTCTGGATTTCTTGTTATATGCAGTCAAAATGCGTTGACCGGCCACGAAACTTGGTTTCTGGGTAAACCCAGAATTTCCAGAACGCCTGACAACGATTTTCGTGGGCTCAGATCTTGTTGTGTTTAGATAGACAGGTCATGTTATTGTTTTAATCTTGTAGAATGGTATACAAACTACACATACAAACCATTAGATCACTCAGATCTTGCTCAGAATCAAAATTATTGGTGGTCAAACCACTGTTGACCAAAATGTTCAAGAACATTTCTAGGTTTTCCAGAAATGTTCAAGAACAACTGTTGTGGCCTAGTTTGACTGACATATATCCTACTGTTTTGATGTTGTTAAGTTGATCTGTTGAATTGTTGTTGTACCTTGACATAACTACTATAGATTGGAACCTTTACATCACATAAACAAATAATGAAACACAAATATTCAAGGCTACAAAGTGGTACCTTGAATCGCTTAAAATTATTTTTAAAGTCCGAAAAATAGTTTTTAATTATTTAGAGTATATTTCATAAATATTTAATATTTTTGAATATAAATGGTATTTAATTTATTTAATTATAATATTAAATAAATTATTTAAAATGATTTAAATACATGAAAAATCATGCAAAATAATATTATGGTATAATAAAATATTTTAAGTAATTTTCGGTGACTTTTAATATTTTAGGATGAATTTCATTAATTAATTAATATTAATGATAATTAATTTATTTAATAAATATATTAAATAAATAATGGAAAAATATAATTAATGATTTAAAAATCATATAAAAATGATTTAAGGGTTGTACAAATATTATGAGTTATTATTTATAACTTTTGATATTTTGTCATGAAAATATTAATATTTTAATATTTATAGCAATTATAGAATAATGGATTTAAGTGTTTAAAAAATCATATAAATATGATTTTAAGGTATTAAAAATACTTTGATATATTATAAATATATTATAATATTATGACATGTATTTCATTAATATTTGATAATAAATAAATATTAATGATAGAGGAATAAAGTGGTATTTAATTCATATAAATACGATACTAATGATTGAATATTCAAGATAAATGATAATAATTATCTGAAAATTATTACGAACTTATGAAAAATATTTCGACTGTTAATAAATTATCTTAGATAATGGTTAAGTGTTTAGACATAGTTTAATTGAACTTAAACTCGAAATTTTGTCCACTAGGCATCGTCGGGGACGTTAGAATTTCAATCGGGGTTCAACTCAGGGCGCAATAGTTTGACTTGATCACTGGAGTCTTATGTGTGTTATAGACTGATAGGGTTATGTGTTATGTGTTTAGGTTATTCTATGTATATCTATATATATAATATTATTATATTGTAATGATATTATTCTAATATTGGAGATCTATATTACTAATATTAGGTCTTCGGATAAATCGTTATAAATTGCTTAGCAGTAATCAACGGCTCAGGCAAGTTTGTTTTTACTTAACTCTACTTACAGTTGTTTCAATCAGATATGCTTATGGTTAATCATTTTTGATTGCCATTGTAGAATTGTACTCTGTACATATTGCATGTATAAGTCAGGTATGAAAGGCAGATCACCTTCATTACCATTCAGTCAAGATATATTCGTTCATGTTTAATACTTGTTCAGTCAAAAGTTTGTTCCTGCTAGTTCACAATTATATTGTTGAATTATAGCCAGCTTATTATTCAGATTCTTTCAATCATGATATATCGTTAAATTATTAAACTTAAACTTGTTAGGCAATCTTATGCTCTCCCTTGCTATATCATGATAAAATATTGCAGATTAAGGCGAATGCGTCGGATACAAGGAAAGGTTAAAGACAGTTCCAGCTTAAAGTTAATATGCGCGATTAATTTGTAATAGTATTGAATGATAATAATGTTATGTGTTAGTTAAGTTATGAATTGTGTATAAGTTAAGGTTACTCGACCTTGGAGAATAGTGTGTAATGTATTGTATAAACAATTTACATTTATATCTTTCGCAAATATAGTAATAGTGTTAGAATGATTGAACCGAATCCGCGGTGATTTGGGACCCGAATTTGGGGCTCTCGGAATTGGTATCAAAGTTGTAGGTTATGAACCTTAGGTAGGAATACCTGGGACTAATAACCGCAATGATTAGGATAAGTACTAACTCAAATAGAGTTAGTTGGTCAGTAAGATTCAAAGACGAATCTCGGCGAGTTATAAGATACAGAGTTCCCAAACTCTGATAATAAAGTTGAACAGTAGTGGTGAATAGATAGAGTCTAAAAGACTAAAAGTACAGTGATAGAAGATCGTAAAACAAAACGATCAAGATATAGAAATGAATCGTAATATATACGATGAGAAAACCCCGTGATCTGATAAGGTTATAATATGGAGAAGGATCAAACGAATGATTGAAAAGTTTACAGCAAGATTGATGGGTGTCAGTTGTACTATGAATTAGTACAGATTCAGGAAAGGATTATGAATACGGATTAAATGAAATTCGTATGGAGAAGGGAGTTATGATAATCGTTAAAATTTTTGTGTCGCGATATTTGCTATATGCATGTTAAGAGGGTGATTCATTTCTCATGTGTATAAAAGATAGATAGGTTATAGGTAGAGAATATAATGTTAAGTATGAGTTCTTAAAACTCATACTTATTTGACATTCTTGATTCATAGTTATATGAAATGTTTATGAACCCCTCAGCGAATGGACGCCAAAGGTCTGACTAGGACAAGTTCTTAAACTCATATGATTGTGGCAAGTTTTTGAACTCATAAGTGTGGTTTGACGAACTGGGTATAGTTGTGTGTAAATGGAGTATTAAGGATAATAATAATAGATAGACTGTTTAAGCAAATGATTATTAGTGAAGACATAAGTTTTTCGAAACTCCTAGCTATGCTAGACTTCGAAATTTTGACATCAAGCTAAATACGCACTATGTGCTTTTTAAAAAAAAATTACGTAAACTCGTAATCATTTTTGAAAAAGTAAGTATAGTCTATGCTACTTATTTCAGCTAGACGCAAATGATTTGAAATATCAAAATATATTTTATTTATCACTCATGTACCATGTAACTCAGTGCGAGAGATGATAAAAGTTGATGGAGTTGTAAATCTGAGGAATACTTAGTGTGAATTTGATCTAAAGTCGTTGTTCCACTATTGTATGATGTGTTATGATTAAAGTCATACGATGGCGACATCCTCAAAGCGGATTAATGTCTGATGCGGCATCATGACGTCATTCTCAAAAATATTTTTAAAAATTATAATTTGCCAACGGGGTTTGGCTACATCTAAATAATTCGATTGAATTGAATTATTGATATGAGTCTACGATATTCGATTCAGCTAGACTAATGTTTATGAAAACTCTAAGTGTTCATTGAAAGAAATTTCTCGAACCAAATTGTTTGGTGCGAAATTTAACCTAGTTATAAAATAAGTGTATGCGTTTCATATTTTTAATAAAAGAATTTTGAGGATTATATGTGATGAAGGATTAAGTAAGTATATATTAAGGAAAACGTGAATACGTTCGGTTAGAAAACCTAGCGAATTATAAGAAACCTAAAAGCGATATTTATAACAAACCTTAAATATACTATAATTGTTAGGTTAGAAAAGAATAACAAGAAACACTAAATCGGTTTTGAAACCTTAATTTGAAACCAAAATCTAATTGGAAATTTAACGGATAATTATAATGCTCAAGTGCTAATAATTATAATATTAATTAGGGTTAATCTTAACAATTAATTAGCAAACCCTAATTTCAAATTTTTAAACCCTAATTTCTAATTTTATAATTGTAATTAGGGAAAACACGATTGATAGTTTAATAATTTTAATGTTAATTAGGAAATATTAATCCTAATTTTCAAGTTATAAGTAATTAGAAAACCCTAATCTAATTACGAAATCTAATTTCTAATTTAGGAAAATTATTTTTCTAATTAAAACCCTAATTCATGGGTTATAAACCCTAATGACCATTTTGACCCTAATTGCTTAATTAGCAATTTTAATTAGGAAATAATAATCCTAATTAGGAAGATTTAAATTATGATTAGTAAATTTTAATATAATTAGAAAATACTAATTATAATTTAGAAATATTAATTTTCTATTTTTTTAAAACCTAATTTGGAAATTCTAGAAATTATTTCTAAAACCTAAAGGTTCAAACCCTAAATCCTAAAGGGTTCAAACCCTAAACCCTAAATGGCTCAAACCCTAAAGGTTGTAACAAATGACAAATCTAGAAATAAAAATGGTATGGAAATGACTATTTTACCCTTATATCACATTCTTGAATTGGTAGCTTGCAAATATTGCCATAATCTTTGGTTGATCACCAACCCTAGCCCTAACCCTAGCTTAGCATGTGACTTTTATATCTAGCAAAATACATTGAACCATATCTATTATATGGATTAAAGAGAGAGAAAAAGGGACCACTTTACTCTCATTTTCTCCCAAGGCTTTCTCTCTCTAAAAATTCGGGAATGTAGAGTGAGAGTGTGTAAAATTTTAAGCTAGGATCATGTGTTAGCTCTCAAAAGTCAGATCATCAAGGATCAGTTCATGAATCAAAGCTTAAAAGGTATAAAAACCCTAAATCTTGAAATCCTTAGATTTGATGTTAGATGTTATGATTTGTTGTTTATAAATGTGTTAGAGGGTGTTAATTAGTGATCTGGGTTGTTAGATCCCAGATCCATAACATCAAAGTGCTCGAATTTAAAGATTTATCAAATCTGGAAAAGTGGAAAAATAAGGCATGACAGCCTAATGTCAGAGCCTCTAGATTCTTCTGTGATAGATGTTTTATGTTTTTTATGTTTTGGATTTGTTCTATGACATGTTGTTTATGATCTGGAATTGAAAACAGGGTCATAGGATGTCTGGATTTCTTGTTATATCGGTCAAAAAATGCGTTGGCCAAGCCCACGAAACTTGGTTTACAGGTAAACCGAAATTTCGAGCGCGACAACGATTTTCGTGGGCTCAGATCTTGTTGTGTTTAGATAAACAGGTCATGTTATTGTTTTAATCTTGTAGAATGGTATACAAACTACACATACAAACCATTAGATCACTCAGATCTTGCTCAGAATCAAAATTATTGGTGGTCAAACCACTGTTGACCAAAATGTTCAAGAACATTTCTAGGTTTTCCAGAAATGTTCAAGAACAGCTGTTGTGGCCTAGTTTGAGTGACATATATCCTACTGTTTTGATGTTGTTAAGTTGATCTGTTGAATTGTTGTTGTACCTTGACATAACTACTAGAGATTGGAACCTTTACATCACATAAACAAGTCATGAAACGCAAATATTAATATTCAAAGGAAGTTGTAAGTGGTACCTTGAACTGCTTGTCTGACAAGTTTACGGTAGACTTAGAATCTTCAAGAGTAGTAAAAAAATGGTTTTAATTATTAAAATACTAAATAAATTAGAAAATTTATTTTAAGTCTGAAAAATAGTTTTTATTTATTTAGAGTATATTTCATAAATATTTAATATTTTTGGACTATAAATGGTATTTAATTTATTTAATTATAATATTAAATAAATTATTTAAAAATGATTTAAATACATGAAAAATCATGAAAAATAATATTATGGTATAATAAAATATTATAAGTTATTTTTCGGTGACTTTAAATATTTTAGGATGAATTTCATTAATTAATTAATATTAATGATAATTAATTTATTTAATAAATATATTAAATAAATTATGGAAAAATAGAATTAATGATTTAAAAATCATATAAAATGATTTAAGGGTTAGAAAAATATTTTGAGTTATTAATTATAACTTTTGATATTTTGTCATGAAAATATTAATATTTTAATATTTATAGCAATTATCGGATAATGGATTTAAGTATTATAAATATACTATAATATTATGACATGTATTTCATTAATATTTGATAATAAATAAATATTAATGATAGAGGAATAAAGTGGTATTTAATTCATATAAATACGATACTAATGATTGAATATTCAAGATAAATGATAATAATTATCTGAAAATTATTACGAACTTATGAAAAATATTTTGACTATTAATAAATTATCTTAGATAATGGTTAAGTGTTTAGAAATAGTTTAATTGAACTTAAACTCGAAATTTTGTCCGATTAGACCGCCGGGATGTTAGAATTGTGTCGGGTTCAACTCAGACTACAATAGTTTGACTTGATACCGAGTCTTATGTATGTTATAGACTGATAGGGTTATGTGTTATGTGTTTAGGTTATTCTATTTATATCTATATATATAATATTATTATATTGTGATGATATTATTCTAATATTGGAGATCTATATTACTAATATTAGGTCTCTGGATAAAGCGTTATAAATCAAGTAAGTATGTAATCAACTGACTAAAAAGTAGAATTGTACTCTGTACATATTGCATGTATAAGTCAGGTATGAAAGGCTGATCACCTTCATTACCATTCAGTCCAGATATATTTGTTCATGTTTAATACTTATTCAGTCAAAAGTTTGTTCCTGGTAGTTCACAATTATATTGTTGAATTATAGCCAGCTTATTATTCAGATTCTTTCAATCATGATATATCGTTAAATTATTGAACTTAAACTTGCTGGACAATCTTATGCTCACCCTTGCTATATCATGATAAAACATTGCAGATTAAGGCAAATGTGTCGGATACAAGGAAAGGTTAAAGATAGTTCCAGCTTAAAGTTAATGTGCGCGATTAATTTGTAATAGTATTGAATGATAATAATGTTATGTGTTAGTTAAGTTATGAATTGTGTATAAGTTAAGGTTACTCGACCTTGGGGAATATTGTGTAATGTATTATATAAACAATTTATGTTTATATCTTTCGCAAATATAGTAATAGTGTTAGAATGATTGAACCGAATCCGCGGTGATTTGGGACCCGAATTTGGGGCTCTCACAGTTGGTATCAAAGCTGTAGGTTATGAACCTTAGGTAGAAATACCTGAGACTAATAACCGCAGTGATTAGGATAAGTACTAACTCAAATAGAGTTAGTTGGTCGGTAAGATTCAAAGACGAATCTCATGAGTTATAAGATATAGAGTTCCCTAACTCTGATAATAAAGTTGAACAGTAGTGGTGAATAGATAGAGTCTAAAAGACTAAAAGTACAGTGATAGGAGATCGTAAAACAAAATGATTAAGATATAGAAATTAATCGTAATATATACGATGAGATCACCCCGTGATCTGATAAGGTTATAATATGGAGAAGGATCAAGCGAATGATTGAAAAGTTTACAGCAAGATTGATGGGTGTCAGTTGTACTATGAAGGATTATGAATACGGATTAAATGAAATTCGTATGGAGAAGGGAGTTATGATAATCATTGAAATGTTTGTGTCGCGCTATTTGCTATATGCATGTTAAGAGGGTGATTCATTTCTCATGTGTATAACAAATAGATAGGTTATAGGTAGAGAATATAATGTTAAGTATGAGTTCTTAAAACTCATACTTATGTGACATTCTTGATTCATAGTTATATAAAATGTTTATGAACCCCTCAGCGAATGGACGCCAAAGGTCTAACTAGGACAAGTTCTTAAACTCATATGATTGTAGCAAGTTTATGTACTCATAAGTGTGGTTTGACGAACTGGGTATAGTTATGTGTAAATGGAGTATTAAGGATAATAATAATAGATAGACTGTTTAAGCAAATGATTATTAGTGAAGACATAAGTTTTCCAAAACTCCTAGCTATGCTAGACTTCGAAATTTTGCATCAAGCTAAATACGCACTATGTGCTTTTTACGTTATTAACGTTCTTCGCTCATTCGTCTGTAATTCTTTCATCCGAACTCGGAATTCATTCGTTCTTGAGTCCACGACTCACGTTTTCTACATTTTCTTACATTCTTATGAAATCGTACACATTTGGGTTTATTTACATACTTTTAACTTTTTGCTCATCTTTTACGAAATTTTGCCATAACCTCGTTATAGCTAAGTTCAATTCGTTCTTCATGAACGTTTCTCTCATTCCTAACCAAGCAATAAGCATCTAACTTATACGTGATGGTTTTAAACTTGTCCATCATCAACAACAAGTTCTAATTAGATGGTTTTAAATTTGTCCATCAACAACATTCTTCGCATTCTTCGCGTGTTCTTTGCGTTCTTCATTCGTTCTTCAGTTTTAATTGATATTTTGATTATGATTTCACTTTTTTTTGGAATTTGGTGTTATAACTCACCAATCCTTACTAATTTCACCGAATCATTCATATAATTCATTCGGATCGTTCAAATTCATCAAGCAATTCATAGTTCCTATGAAGAGCTTTTAAAAGAAAATTATAAATAAACTTCAATTTCTTCTTATTTCATTTTCATATGGTTTTCATATAATTTCAACCATATGAAAATCATTCTTAACATCTTTTACTTCCATTTTCATTAAGTTATGTATATTGACATAGAAAACTTAAAGAAAATTTTGGTTAAATTAGGTTTTAGGCATACATTTTGTAACGCCCGAGAATTTTGGATTTTGAAGGAATTAAATTTTTATTTGATTATGTGGATTAAACGAATTTAATTGATTAATTACGTGAGTAAGATATTTGAAGGTCGTTCTATGACCTAGAATGTGTGGATGTGGTTAGTATTTTGGTTATGTGCTAGGATTAATTATTTTGAATTATCAAGACGAAAATGAATGTTTTCCGAGAATTTTCCCGTAAAAACACTATTCATCTGATTTCGCTCGGAGATTAGGTTTGAAATTCTGACAAACGCGTAATGATAGAATATGAATATATAATGGAATATCCAATAATATTTCAGTTATGACAAACGAACGAAGTTTTCGCCTGTGGACTTAAAACCTAAGGGTTAGTGAAAGAGATTTCCAAAAGGGAAATGAAATGCATATAATCATTTCGATTATTAAACGTATGATATACAAGTATAGTATGTATAGCGGTACGACGTATAATACAGATATCGAATGAATACTAAACGGAAAGAATACGTGAGTTATATGCATAGAATACGATGAGTTCTTATAGGATTTTGACCTAAGGACTTTGTACAATCCAATGGGAATTGGATTAATATCAAGCCCAGTGAATCATGGAAGTTAGCCCAAGTCAAGGCCCAATGTTAAGTTAAGACAACCCCAATCCAAGAAAACCAAACCGCGGATCGAACCGGTAGGTCACGGGATGGGTAAAACCCATGGGGAAACCCATGGGACGATCCATAGAGGTGGGTCGGCCACTTGGCCACCAAGTAAAGTGTTTTCTTGGTGGCTAAGTTGTTGGGGAGGTGGGAATAGTAAGGAGGTGGCTCTTTGGACCATTTTGCCCTCCTTTTGATTTCCTATAAATACAAAGCTTGTGTTGGTCATTTAGAGTTTTGTAAACCTTGTCCAATACATATTGAGAGAGAGAAAAGCTAGAAACAAGTAATCAACTTACTTCCAAGCAAAACATAAGAAGTTTACCAAGAACGCGAAGAACGACAAAGGTAATAGCTCGTAAACATTAATCTTCATCTTTTTCGATTTCTTTCTCGTAGAAGAATCGTAGATTGGTGGATCATGTTTAGTGAGGAGGAATAAAGATGACTATTAATAATGAAAACATTGATAAGTCATAATCACATAGAAATCGTAATTGTTTATGTAAGTTAAAACTGTAAAACGTTATGAACGTGAACTTGGTTGTTGATGGACAAATTGAAAACCATCATAGCTAAGGTATGTGCATATTGTTTGGTTAGGATGTAGATGATGAATCAATTGAGTGTTCCATTTGATTTGGCTTATAGAACACGAGTAACGAAGTTATGGCAAATTTTGTAAAAATAGACGTTAAACGTCAAAAATGTAAAAATCTCGGATTAAGGATCAAAATTTGTTGTGTGATTTGGAAACCTTAGTTTTCAATGTCAACACTTGAGATAGGGTATTTAAGAGTTGTGGACGCAAGAATCGTCAAATTCTGACTTATAACGAGGAAAACGAGTATTGAACGCTCAAAAACGATAAACGAACGCTCAAAAAGGAACCAAAAGGTGAATTCCAAGTTAACGGATTCGAAAATGTAAAATTCTTATATGAACAGCTAGAGTATGTAATTTGTGAGTTATGGGATTTTGAATGAGCCAATTCGGATGTAAAATGAATAAGTTATGAAGCCGGGAATTTCGTTGGAAAAACCAACTGTCAAAACTAACTGATGCACAGGGGTGGCGCCGTAGCGCCAAACCCGGCATAAAGGGTCGCGACGCAGCGCCGGATCCTGCTTTGTCCCTAGTCAATTGGTGTCGCAGCACCGAAGATATACTAGAGTCTGGCGCCGTAGCGCCAGCAGTGAAAAATAGTTGACCAAATTAGGTTTTTAATAGTTGACCAAATAGTACATGAATGTACTTAATGTACATAATAAGGCTGACTTTAAATCACTTATAAGTGATAACGTTAGAAGATTTAGTATGGTTTAATGAGAATTAAATGAAGAACGCAAAAGTATAAGCAAGTAAACCGTGAATGATGTTCAACGTTGGTACTTCACCAATAATGATCGAATGTCAGTTAATAACGTAAGAACGTTAATGAGCCGTAACGAAGCATAGTAAGTCAAATTGACTTTATTAATGAAATAAATTCAAGTAAGACATAGAAGAGAAAGAAGTTGGTTAAAACAAATAAAGTAAGTTTGTTTGGTAGCTAATTACAGTGTGCTATTTGAATATATCATGTAGATCCTGTAAATGCTGAGAATTGTTGAATAGTATATTCGAAGACGCTTGAAGGCAAGTTTTCTTAACGCTTGTCTAACCTCCGTGTTAGTTAAGTTTTCTCTAATTTATGTTCTAAAATGCATGAATGGTTTTAAAGAAAGAGTCGATGCCTGTTTTAATTCAGCTAGACTAGTCTTGAAGAATTGATTGATTTGTTTACAAGTCTTTCGATATAGAACTGTTAACGCTATCATATGCCAAGTATTTGGTACGGATGTAAAGGTAAGTTTGTCTATGAACAAACAAAAGTATTTTCATCGATTATTCGATGGGCACGCGAGGTTGCCAAAACTTAAACGTAAATACGTTTAACAGAAGAGTGTTGATCAACATAGAGTACAATAGGCTGATCACCTAGAAGTGCTCGTAAGTAATGCCGAATGGATGGCCTTAGTGTCGGATGTTCTTTTCAAGTATGAAAATGGAAAAGAGTATGTTCATGGTCTTTCGACCGGTTCAGAATTCCTAAGTTATTATATATACTTTGGAATCATTGTTATGAAATGAGAAGTACGAGTCAATGCTTGATGGTAATTCATAGCTACTTGTTCAGTTATGAGAGATAATCATATAATTCTCGATGTGGTATTTATGTTATCCTTTGATAGACTTGTTGAGCTAGTTATGCTCACTTTCTTGCTCAAATTATATGATTGCAGCTAAAGCCGAGCGAACTGAGAGTTCTAAGAGAGATAATGGCAAGGCTAAGATGGATAGTTGATTATCTTGTAATAGACTAGAGTATTTGTATGTAATATACTTATGAATAACAAAGAATGTGTCAGGAATAAGCATGTGAATGTTATTCCTATTTACATATGATTTGATTATGATATATATATGATTGAATATGCAAGTATGCTTGCATTAACAAAAGCTGTAAAGTCCTTTGATAGAGAATAGAAACATGTGTACAAGGACTTAGAATGAATTGATCAAATATGTTAGGTTGATCCTACATAAGCAAAACAGCTTTGTAAAGTCCTTAAAAAGAAATGATGTACAAGGACTATAAATATAGAAAGATCAAGCATGTTAGGTTGATCTTATAATGTAATAGATAGGCTTGTCTAATCGTCGAAGCAATCGCACTGTAAATCGAGTACGCCAGGAGAGTCAAGGAGAACTCGAGAGCTGTCAAGGCAGAATCGTAGTCTGCAAGATAGTAGATCTCGGAGTTCGTAGACTGCCAGAAGAGAGGAGGAAGGATCGTAGTGTGTCGAGTAGAACTTGCTCTGAGCCGAAGTCTACTGAGGAAGTCATGTTCAGAATCATATAGACAACCTGCCTACGAGCCGACCGAACATCTGTCGAAGCCAAGTCAAAAATGTAGACTACACTCAGAGTCATAGAGTCTACTGATGCCGAAACCAAGTCAAGGATTATAGATCACACTCTGAGTTTGTAGAGTCTATTGATTACATGCAGAGATCGTAGTCGAGCAAGATTAGATGAAGACAACAAGCACAAGGCAAAAATCGTAGAGTGTCAAGATCTGATCTAGGAGTCGTAGTGTCTGCACAGCCGAAGCTGAATCGTAGAGTGCAGAACTGCGACCTCAACAGATGTGCTCACAATGCATAGGCAGAATCGTAGAGCAAATACGATTCTCAACTAATGAGCACTCCCAAAATATCTAAAGGAACAAAGCCTCTGGTTGGCACTGCAAAGATACATCTCAGCTGAAAGGAACCAGAGAGCACTCAACGAATGGCATGCAAGCTAATAGAACATCTAAGCACCAGCCCAATCAGCATTAAGATTAAGTTGTGAAGCCATTCAAGATGAAGTCTTCCACAAGATGATCATAAGAAGACTTCAGTAACTGACTGAAGAAAGTCAGCAAGTGCAGTAGCTGTCATGTGATAAGATGACAACGATCATGGAAGTATTCATAATCGTAGTGTTCGCCAAACAAAGAAAGAACTGATGGAGTACACACAGAGATACTGGTCAGCTTCTGAAGAACAAGGCTAAAGTGATTAAGCATTGGGTCAGTCCATTGATGATAAGTGAACGGGAGATCACAAGGAGAAAGTGAGCTGGACGCGCCACAAATTTGAAGTGTCTTGATATTCAGAAGGGACCAGAGCAAAGAGTCAAGCCATCAGCATCTGAGAACAGTCAAAGCAAACAGAAGTGTTGAAGCACTGCACTAGAGAAGGAACAGGTGTTCCACATTGAAGATCCAATCAACACTCTTCAAGATTGTAGTGTTGTCTCTACCAGTCAACATGACACTACGATCAGGTCCTCGAAGACATGCATCAAAATCGTAGAGTTCGAATATCTGAAGACTGAAGCATTGGCAACGGTTCAATCTGAAGGGTAATATTCGGACAAGTGCTTATTGAGAGCATCGATGCAAAAGGACAACCTCTGATCGAGAAATCAGAAGGAGGAAATTAAGTCTTCGACCTGCCCAAGACATTAAAGTGACATCTTTGATAGGTAGGTGAAATAGTAGACTGCAATGTCAGAGAAAGTATGACTTGTCACATTAGCAGTCTACCTCTGTTAACTCGAGATCTGTGAAGACATTTGAATAGCTTTCAACGGCTACTTTCCAACGAAAGGATTGGGAAGGAGTATAAATCAGCTAGAACTTCATAGATCAAAGGTTGTTGGAGTTGCCGAGTTTGGAGAAAAGGTGGACTATTCTAAACCATGTAAGATAGTGAGTCTGAAGGCTCACTCTACGATCCACCAAGAACACTTAGAGATAAACTGACAAAGAAGTAGAAATGAGAGTTCTGTTATGTAGAAGTGAGAGTTCTACTACAAGAAGAGTGTTCTGAACTGCCGAGAGAAAGAAGAGCATCATGTCATCTTGATGTCCATCATGGGAAGACTCTAAGTACCATATAGAAGTGCTCATAGTCATCTTAACAAGTCCATCAAGAGAAGACATCAAGTATCAAGAAGGGAGATCACAAACGTCATCATGGTGGCAAGCATGAGAAAGTTTCTAAGTACCTAGCAGAAGAGCTTACAGTCATCTTAGAAACCCATCATGTGCAGCCATCATGTATCAAGAGGAATGATCTTCAAGGCAGTCATCAAGGGATCATCTGAAGTGGTTGAGTAACTGAAGAAGCTGAGCATCATGCAACACTCAACTGGACTTCAAAGATGATCACGCCAAGCTGCTAAGTATAGAAGATGTTCAGAGCATGAAGACATCTTAGCAGCTCAGCACTAACTCCAACAAACAAACAAACAACTCAAGAAGCTGTGGGGCACGAGGGTCCTTGTGGGAGGGACTAAATGAAGTTCCAAGCACATAGGGCTTGAAGAGTTCCTAGGGAACTAGAGGAGTTCCAAGGTCTGCGGCCTTGAAGAGTTCTTAGTGAACTGAAGTCCCAAGGCTGCTGGACTTGAAGGAATCTTAGTGATTGAGGGTGTTTCCCTTCCTTAATGGAAATCCTGTTAGTTGAAAGCAGAAGAGTGGATTAGGAGCTTTAGTCTCTAAACCACTTAAAACCCCTTGTGTCTTTTACATTATGTCATTTACATTATGTCTATTAACTGCTATAACTACTATGTATGTTCTAACTTCTTACATCCAAACTAACTCTACGAACAACGTATGTATGATTATGAATATATCAATGAAGGGGATCTTTTACTTATTCCGTTGTGCTTGAAAAGATTTTTATGTTTGTCATATGCTAAATTATGAGTAATACAAAGTAAACCAAAAAATTATTTGAATTCAAAAGGATCTATTCAACCCCCCCCCCCCCTTCTAGATCTATTATGCCTACTGGGAACTAACAATTGGTATCAGAGCAGGTTCTCACGCTATATTTAAAAGCTAATCGCTTTGAGTCTGATCCCAGGCACAAACATTGTTCTAAACTTAGTTTAGTAGTAAGTAACTTGTTATATGCAGATGAGCTCACACATTGGAAATATTGTGTATAGGTTAAATGTGTATATACACCTGAAGCTGCTCAGATTAGTCCATGTTCTCGATTGTTACATCAACAAGACCAATCCTTGCATGTAGTCAATCTTGTAGTCTGAAGACCAGACGAGAGAGAGCTCAAGAGACATCAATGACAAAGAGTCAAGCATCCACCGGCCTGAAAGATGAAAAGGCCATACATGCTAAGAAATGCTTATCAAGAGAAGAAAGAAGACCTTCTCAAACTTATGTCTGGGCAACCAGCAGCTAGGTGCAAACTTTGTGACCTGAAAGATGTCAAAGAACTAAAGATGTTGAGATTCTCTTAGCCTGCATCTTCAAGACCACGACTGATTGATTAAAGGCCAACAAGAGCAACAAGCTGTCAGGAGTAAATGTGAAGCTATGCACATCAATGCCTAAACTCAGTATATCTAAGATAAATGACTATTAAGAGACTGACAGTAAAAAGGTACGATTCCTCACTATCACATATGTTCATCATAAAAGCACCTTCTTATGAACCATAACAATATTCTGTCAAGAAGTCATAATCTACCTAAAAAGGTGAAGAGAGAAAGTACCCTGAGGATGGAAACTCAAATGTCTATAAACTTTCTCTCCATCCAAGTTTTATATTGAAGATGACATCTTGAAGGAAATCTGAAATGGGTCATAAGAGCATCACAGGTTAATTAATTCTATGTGAAGTAATCTTTGTTGGTGGGTTATTATGTATGTACAAACCTATGTTCTAAGTGTTTGACAACACACAGAGTATGATCAGTTCTACAAGAGTATCTTGATGATGTGTAGAAACTGATCACCTCCATGAATCAGCTAGATACTCCTAAATTATAGAGTTGATTCTCACTCTGTGAACACTTAAACATTGTGAACATAATCCAGCAAATGATGAAACCGCCAAAGATAAAGAGTGTGTTATTAAATGTCAAATCTTACACACACTCACCTTCATGCATATCAAAATGTAGTATCTAAAACTAGTTTTATGCATGAATATGATTGTTGGTGATAAATGTGATGATTATCCAAATATAAGAGGAACAAGGGTTTAGAAAACTAACCTAGCAGGACCTACTTAATTGTGGGTACCAAAAATAGAAATATGTCTAACCTACATGTACCTGGTCTATCCGGCCACACTAAGGAATTTGAAGCGAAGACTTGACCAAGAAGACTCAACCAAGTGAGAAGGCTAAGGACATTGGAAATGATTCTAATAAAATTTCTATATGTTCAAGCCTGTCTTTGAAGACCCACTGAGCTAACCTGAGTAAAGCTCACATGGCTGCAAATCTGTATATGGGAGCAGGCCATGCAACCAAAGATGAAAAAGGTCCTATATGCTCAAATCAAGCAAGGCATGTTATATGAGAAGAATCCTCAAGGGGGCTCACAACAGAGGATCATCGAGAATCAGTCAAGAGGAATTCATTACGAAAGCAGAACCTCACAAACACAAGACTGTCAAAGAAGACTACGTTCGTAGTGCTGTCAAAAGATTGTAGAGTGATCAGTCTTGAAAATATCCATGTCTACGATACAAGGAGATCTAAGTGATAATTGTGATTCCAGTCAGAAGGAGATATGCAGGGCTGTCTTCAAATGAGTCTAAAGTAAAGGGAATCACATCTATCTGGAAAGACAGCATCAACCATGGGGGAGCAGTGATCTATTGAGAAACAACAACACTGAAATATACTATGAAGCAGTGTACCAGCTACAGAGTCTCAAAACTTTATGGCTGATGAACCAAATGAAGATCCATAGTCAGTAGGAACGTCTCAAAACGTACTACTGATAACCTTTCAGCCACCCAACTCAAAATCATGGAGTGCCTACGATCAAACATCTGATCTCAGTGTAGAAGAAGGAGGACGAGGACACCACGATTACAGCAAATGAAATTGCCCAAAGTTGGTAAAGGATCTCCCCACCAGAAAAGGTCAAATGAGATATCATTGCAAATCACTTCTACAGTATTTCATCTGGAAAGTGCCTCAGGGACAAACCTGACCCGTAGCTCACTCTAAGAGGCTGGCCCTTCCTGAGCTACCTTAACCCAGAAGGAATGCTTGATCAAGTTCATCTCAAGGACCAAGATAGCCAACGATCATAGAGTCGAGGTTGAAGAGAACTCTATGATCGCAGTGCAACCTCAGCAATCGTAGAAAACAACCCGACGATCGTAGTCCTACCAAAGGGTACTCCAGTTCACAAGGAGCTTGGAAAATGAGATAATTGCTCAACCATTCAAAATGAGGAGATAAGTTCGAATATATCAGTGATCAAGCTATGCTGCATCAAAATAAGGATAAATGTCAAAACCATCCACTGCAGCATCTCTCAAAAGTTGATCGTTGAGTCAACAAGGAAAACGTAGAGTCCATAGCTGCCTTACTATGCTACTCTATGAATCAAAAGGTCAACGGTCAGAGCCACGTCGATTAAATGTTTACTCTTCTAAATGAAAATATCTAACTGAAAAGTAATGGGGAGTTACAGCTCATTACTCGACATCGTGCAACCAATGGTCAGTTGACACATCACTGGTTATGCAGAGTTAGAAGGAACTGCCATAAAGACAAATTCAAATATGCAAACAGTAATCAGAAGCTATCGAACCTTTCTCCCTCCCATTTTTAAATCCTAAAATCCTCTCAAGAGCCAAAATAGGTTAACACTCCAGAGCCTTACCAAATCACTATCAGCCATCTCTCATAAACCTCTCTAAATCAAAAACCCACATTCTTCGAACTGCTCAAATGGAAAACTTGCGAGTAATCACTAGCATTCGGCTCAGAACTAAGTCGTTTGAGAAATCTGAAAAGAATTTCAAAGACATTCTCGAACTTATGAAGAAAGCTGGATTCTCATAATGCCTTGAGGCTAGCACTCGAGTATATGTTGACCTGGTTAAAGAGTTCTACTCAAATGCCTCCATAAAGTCCGGAACCCTCTCTACCAAGGTCAAAGGTCAGTCTCTAAAGCTGAAATCTTCTTACCTCAATCAGTGCCTAGGTTTTCCTAACCAAGGACTGAAGATCCTTGATGATGTCGATACGGAACAAGCAAAGGAGATCATGGGGTACCAAAGAAACCCTAGTCTGAAGGACATGAAGATGGAGTTTCCAGAGGAGTTTAAGTTCCTTGCAGAAATAGTGGGCAAATGTATATTATGCAAGGATACAGTACATGATATTGTGCTTGATCAGCAGTTGAAGATAATGTCAGCAATAGTTCTTAAGAAACAAATTGACTTTGGAGTTATCCTGTTTGATCAAATCTCCAAGTGGGTAGAAAAGGCTGAGCTAAAGAAGTCTACAGAAAAACCTCTGACAAAGGTCTTTAATGGAAGACTACTGAGTATTGTGATAAAGAAGAAGCTAGGAGGAAGAATCAAGGATAATGAGGGAGAACCTCTTAATGTTCACAAAGTTATGTCTCCACAATTGTTTGTAAATTGGAAGAAAACCCCCAAAGGAGAATAGAAGGCTGAAAACTAGAAACAGTAGCAAGACCTCTTCAAAGAAGAGGAAGGCAGAAGAGGTAGAAAGCTCTGAGTCTAATTACTCTGTACCAGCAGAAATCACACCAGCTAGAAAGAAATCCAGGGGTGTGAAGAAAACCAAAGCCCCATCAGGAAGTCTATCCACCAAAGACAAGGATGAAGAAGAAAAGGTCATGTCTACAGAAACCACCAAGAGGAGAAGCAACAGACTTCTTCAAGGGCCATCACAAAAGAAAGCTAAGGTGGTAAACAAACCAAATTTCTCGGTTTCTAAAGATAGTACATCCGATGAAGAGAAGAGAAACAAGAGTCGAGAAGAAGAAAAGGTAAGTCCGACAATCTCAAGATCGAGTCCTCCAATGAAGACCAAATCAGCAGATGAAGGTGAAAGCTGGATTAATGAATAAAAATTTAGCATCTCTTTGAAGAAGAAGAATGCTCAAGCCACATGGCTAATCCTCAGAGCAACAAGCCCAGATGATGGGTCAAATGATGTTTGTTTAAAAAGAAGAGATTCAAGATGACCCAAATCCATTCCCAAATGCAACTGCCCCTGCCCTTGCTGAACCTCAAGGAAGTTCATCTGATGAACCAAAAGCTTCTAAGTCTAAAGAGGAAGAAGAGTCTGATTCTCCCAAAACTGAACCTCTAAGAAGAAGGAAGAGCTATAGACTGCAAGCCAAGTTTGCCTCTAGAAGGAGAAACGATCACTCCAATGCTGTCATTGAAGTAAGTGATGATGAGGCCAGATCATGGAAAGAATGAAAGATGAAATGGAACCGGTGATGAAGAAGATGAATCAGAAAAAGATATTGCTGAAGAAGGTTCTGGAAATGAAATGCAGCAAGAAGGATTCACTGTTGGAAATGACCAAGATAGTTCAGGCTCTGAGAGAAAAGAAATGGAGAATGATTCCAATTCTGAAAATCAGGAATCAGAGGAACAAGAACTCTATCATGTCCTCTCTCCAGCAAAATTCACTAGGAGATTAATGGTAGAAGTCTCGAATGAACCACCAGAAACACCTCCAGAAAGATGGGTGAATCATGGAGATGAGCAGCTCAAGGTAGTAAGAATGACTACCTTTCATATAGCTAAAAACTGGAACAACATGGAACTAGACAGCACGACCATTCTCTATAATCCTGATGACTTGTTGATGAGATGGTTCTTCCAGTGGATGACATGGCTAAAGGTCCATTCTGAAAGAGATGGAAGCTACTTTAGCTGGTGCTACTCTCACTTTCCAAGCATGGAACTAGTGGCACAAAACTTCCCAAGGGTAAAAAGTTTTACTACAAAGATGATCTCAAACCAGCCTCACTTCAAAGTCTATCGACATGCTGGAAATCACTATATCCCCTACGATCGTAGAGTGGACTCTCAAAGAAGAAGGATGATGACAAAGAAGATGATAATAGAGTCTGTTCACTCTACTAGTGATGGTGTTCAAGTTCAAAACCAGAAGTCTCCATCTGCTAAAGCACTACTGACAGACATTCCTTCATCCTCAACCAGCGATTGGAACTCAACGACTCTTCAGATTCTCAACACCTTTGAAAATCTGTCCAAAAATGCAGATCGTAGAGTTCAATCTAATGCTCGACAGGAGGCTGCTCAACCAGATAATCAAGTATCTGTGGAGAAGGAGCTGATGAAAAATTCTGATGAACTGAGTGAGAAAATATCTTTATTCACTGAAGAGTCACAGAAGCTGATAGTAGCAGGAGATATTTCAATCCAGAACAAGCTTCAAGCTACTATGGCTGATGTATCTCTCAAACTCAAAAAGAGGGATAACATCTATCTGAAAGTCATGAATGATCAGAAGGCAGATGCTCTACGAGCACAGAAGGCCAATGAAGAGCAGATTCAAGCCCTCTCTGACAAGATTGACGACATGAAGCAGTCTTTCTCAGTGCAACTTGAGCTAGGCCAACAGGAACTCAAGTTTGAAGTTGACAACTCCTCCTACCTAATGGAGCAGCTTATGTCCAACATGGAGCAGCTCTCCTAAATGATTAATGACAAAAAGGGGGAGAAAAAGAGACATAGAAAGAAAAAGAGCAAGAGGCACTCAAAGAAAAGCAAAAGGATAGGAGAGAAGAAGTCAAAGAAAAAGATAGCAGAAGAAGAGGCAGAGTCATCATCCGAGGGGGAGCCAAGGAATGATGAGCCCATGTATGTCGAAGCTGAGGGGGAGCCAGAAGGAGAAGAGAAGCATACATCTGAGGGGAAGCAAAGCAAAGCAAGAGAGTCATCATCCCAAGGGGAGAAGAGCAAGAAGACCAAACAGATGAATAGCTAATCAACTGACATCCTGAAAACATATATGGAGCCAAAGAGGTACATCTTTAACTAGTTAGGTATGTTCTGGATCCAGGATGTAAAATGTCTTAATGTATAAATTGACATATCATTATAAATGACATTCATGATTATCTATTTTAGAAATACAGTTGCTCACTGTATATAAGATTCATTCATAACATGCATATGCACTTATTATTTTTGTCATAATCAAATAGGGGGAGATTGTCAGGAATAAGCATGTGAATGTTATTCCTATTTATATATGATTTGATTATGATATATATATATATATGAATGAATATGCAAGTATGCTTGCATTAACAAAAGTTGTAAAGTCCTTTGATAGAGAATAGAAACATGTGTACAAGGACTTAGAATAAATTGATCAAATATGTTAGGTTGATCCCACATAAGCAAAACAGCTTTGTAAAGTCCTTAAAAAGAAATTATATACAAGGACTATAAATATAGAAAGATCAAGCATGTTAGGTTGATCTTATGATGTAATAGATAGGCTTGTCTGATCGTCGAGCACTGCACCAGAAATCGTAGTCTGCCAGGAGAGTCAAGGAGAACTCGAGAGCTATCGAGGCAGAATCGTAGTCTGCAAGATAGTAGATCTCGGAGTTCGTAGACTGCCAGGAGAGACGAGGAAGGATCGTAGTGTGTCGATTAAAACTTCCTCTAAGCCGAAGTCTACTGAAGAAGTCATGTTTAGAATCGTAGAGACAGCCTGCCTACGAGCCGACCGAACATCTGCCGAAGCCAAGTCAGAAACGTAGACTACACTCAGAGTCGTAGAGTCTACTGATGCTGAAGCCAAGTCAAGGATCGTAGATCACACTCTGAGTTCGTAGAGTCTATTGATTACATGCAGAGATCGTAGTCGAGCAAGATCAGATGAAGACAACAAGCACAAGGCAGAAATCGTAGAGTGTCAAGATCTGATCTAGGAGTCGTAGTGTCTGCACAGCCGAAGCTGAATCGTAGAGTGTAGAACTACGACCTCAACAGATGTGCTCACAATGCATAGGTAGAATTGTAGAGCAAATACGATTCTTAACTAATAAGCACTCCCAGAATAACCAAAGGAACAAAGCCTCTGGTTGGCACTGCAAAGATACATCTCACCTGAAGGGAACCAGAGAGCACTCAACGAATGGCATGCAAGCTAATAGAACATCTAAGCACCAACCCAATCAGCATCAAGATTGAGTTGTGAAGCCATTCAAGATGAAGTCTTCCACAAGATGATCATAAGAAGACTTGATGAATCGATCAAGAAAGCCGCCAAGTCGTGAGTTGTCATCATGGGATAAGATGATAATGATCTTGGAAGAATTCAGGATCGTAGTGTTTGCCAAACAAAGAAAGAATTGATCGAGTACACACAAAGATACTGGTCAGCTTCTGAAGAACAAGGCTAAAGTTATTAAGCATTGGGTCAGTCCATTAATGATAAGTGAACGGGAGATCACAAGGAGAAAGCGAGTTGGACGCGCCATAAATCTGAAGTGTCTTGATATTCAGAAGGGACCAAAGCAAAGAGTTAATCCATCAGCATCTGAGAACAGTCGAAGCAAACAGAAGTGTTGAAGCACTGCACTAGAGAAGGAACAGGTGTTCCACATTGAAGTTCCAATCAACACTCTTCAAGATCGTAGTGTTGTCTCTACCAGTCAACATGACACTACGATCAGGTCCTCGAAGACATGCATCAGAATCGTAGAGTTCGAATACCTGAAGACTGAAGCATTGGCAATGGTTCAATCTGAAGGGTAATATTCGGACAAGTGCTTATTGAGAGCATCGATGCAAAAGGACAACCTCTGATCGAGAAATCAGAAGGAGGAAATTAAGTCTTCGACCTGCCCAAGACATTAAAGTGACATCTCTGATGGGTAGGTGAAATAGTAGACTGCAAGGTCAGAGAAAGTATGACTTGTCACATCAGCAGTCTACCTCTGTCAACTCAAGATCTGTAAAGACATTTGAATAGCTTTCAACGGCTACTTTCCAACGAAAGGATTGGGAAGGAGTATAAATCAGCTAAAACTTCATTGATAAAAGGTTGTTGGAGTTGCTGAGTTTGGAGAAAAGGTGGACTGTTCTAAATCATGTAAGATAGTGAGTCCGAAGGCTCACTCTACGATCCACCAAGAACACTTAGAGATAAACTGACAAAGAAGCAGAGGTGAGAGTTTTGTTATGTAGAAGTGAGAGTTCTACTACAAGAAGAGTGTTCTGAACTGCCGAGAGAAAGAAGAGCATCATGTCATCTTGATGTCCATCATGGGAAGACTCTAAATACCATATAGAAGAGCTCACAGTCATCTTAGCAAGTCCATCAAGACATCAAGTATCAAGAAGGGAGATCACAAACGTCATCACGGTGGCAAGCATGAGAAAGTTTCTATGTACCTAGCAGAAGAGCTTATAGTCATCTTAGAAACGCATCATGTGCAGCCATCATGTATCAAGAGGAAAGATCTTCAAGGCAGTCATCAAGGAATCATCTGAAGTGGTTGAGTAACTGAAGAAGCTGAGCTTCATGCAACACTCAACTGCACTTCAAGGATGATCACTCCAAGCTGCTAAGTATAGAAGATGTTCAGAGCATGAAGACATCTTAGCAGCTCATCACCAACTCCAACAAACAAACAAATAACTCAAGAAGCCAGGGCCTGAGGGGTCCTTGTCCGGAGGGACTAAATGAAGTTCTAAGCCTGTTGGGCTTGAAGAGTTCCTAGGGAACTAAAGGAGTTCCAAGGCTGCTGGCCTTGAAGAGCTCTTAGTGAACTGAAGTCCCAAGGCTGCTGACCTTGAAGGAATCTTAGTGATTCAGGGTGCTGCCCTTTCTTAGTGGAAATCCTACTAGTTGAAAGAAGATGAGTGGATTAGGAGCTTAAGTCTCTGAACCACTTAAAACCCCTTGTGTCTTTTACATTATGTCATTTACATTATGTCTATTAACTGCTATAACTGCTATATATGTTCTAACTACTTACAACCAAACGAACTCTACGAACAATGTATTTATGATTATGAATATATCAATGAAGGGGATCTTTTACTTATTTCGTTGTGCTTGAAAAGATTCTTATGTTTGTCATATGCTAAATTATGAGCAATACAAAGTAAACCAAAAAAGTATTTGAAATTAAAAGGATCTATTCAACCCCCCCCCCCCCCCCCCGTTCTAGATCTATTGTGCCTACTGGGAACTAACAGAATGTATTCGGTTTATGACCCTGGGAAAGGATTTATTACTAATGTAATAAGAATATAGTAAGTACACTCATTTCGTTGTTATCTCAATGGAATGACTGTATGAATTGTAGTATCATGGAGCATCATCTGTCGGGTTGGAAGATACCCAGATTTGGGGGCGTCACAGGTTGGTATCAAAGCATTAGGTTATAAAACTTAAGGGGGGGAAAGAACCTTAGGCTAATAACCTATTTAGGAAAGGGAAAGTCCGAAGAAAGTTAACTCGAGTCAAATGAGTTAATAAGGTATTGAGGAAACTCAGTACCGAAAGATTTAAAAGATGAAAGTAACCCTAAATGAATTAAATGTGATTTGTGCTTATATTATTGTGTATTATGCATTAATCAACTTGTTATGTGTTATTGTAGATGTCGATCGATAGCTTGATGTATAGGGATATACACGTGGTGAGTGAAGAGTCCGTGAACAGAGTAAAGCCAGTACATATGCCTGTAGCGGAGATACCCTTAGTGATACTAGAAGAATCAGAGCCAGAGGAGTATTATTCGGAGGAGGACTATTCAGAGGAGACTATGGGATTGGCATCATATTTGAATATGATGATAGATTTGGATGATGATATGGAGGTAACATCGATTAATACTATGATGCCTGCATTAGAGTCGACACCTATAGAAACGATGAGGGCGATGTCTCTCAGTGCTTGACCATAACGTGCAACTGCACAATATGGTGCAGCACCAGAAAGAGGAGATCAGGGATCTCTATGGGGCCAAGGAGTCTACAGAATCAGACTATGAGATAGAGAATGATGAGAAGGTGCTCATGGCAGATAAGGCCAGAGACTATAAGAACGAGGTCGTAGAACTTCGTAAGAAACTGATTGAGAAAGACCAGAAGATATCACGAATGTCATATATCAATGACAGTGCGCACGAGGATTTCAAGCTGAAAATAGCTTGTTATTCTATTGAGTCGAGACAGACTCGACATACTATAAGTCGAGATATTGTGTCGATTCTAGCGAACGAGAAGCATGAGAATGCTGTTAGGCAGTATTAGAAGTAAGGACGGTAAATACTTTTGTGTAGTGACGTAAAACCCTCTTTTGTATAATTAAAGGGTAGTCTTTTGTAAATCCCAATTTTTGTGAAAGTCAATTGCGGGATATAAATGTAATAGCTTTTGGCTATGGAAAGCAAATTATAAATAATTTTGACTATGAAGAAGCATGTTAATATAATGAAGTTTTTATTTAATTTGCTTTATTGTGTATGAGTTATTGTTCAATTTTTCGACAACTAATAACTAAGTAAGCAAATAAGTAATAATGGAACTTTATTTATTTAATCAGAAATTCCGCCAAGAAGAAGACAACGTAATCAAGAGGCAGAATCGCATAACGATAATCAGGGGGTCCAAATAACCATATGCAAGAGTTCGTTAATTTATTAACGGCTGCATTTAACCAAGCTAGGGTTAGAGCACCCGCAGGACCTATGGTAGCCCGAACGACTACCTTTAAGGAATTTAAAAGTGTAGGTCCACCTGAGTTCAAGGGAACGACGGACCCAATGGAGGCCCAGACATGGGTCAAGGAAATAAAAAAGGCGTTTGTGAATACAAACGTAGCTGAGGCGCAAAAGACCTCTTTTGCGACTTACATGATGAAGGGGGAAGCCAACTACTGGTGGAAGGCTCACCAGGGTGGGGCTAGAAAGAATGTTATTACATAGGAACAGTTCAAGAAGGTATTCTTCGAGAACTGATCCTAAACATAGGATGGAGGCATGAAAGACATGCGGCAAGACTCATCTGGGAGTCTGTCTAAAAGGGAAAACAGGTTGTTATAATTATGGGCAAGAGGGTCACATATCACCCAACTGTCCTAATCCTAAGAAAAGTCATGGCTGTTTTGTTTATGGGTTGATGGACCACATGGCAAGAAATTGCCCGAAGAAGGGGGCGGAGGGTAGTAAGGGTTCTGGTAGTGGTAATTTAGCCATTACTGGACCAACACTATCATTGGGTAGACCCTTAGCCCGAACTTTTAATATGACTGTCCAAGATGCGGTTGCATCAGCAGATGTAGTAGCAGGTATCATTCCAGTTAACGAAATAAATGCTTATGTGTTATTTGACTTGGGTGCTACCTGTTCTTTTATAGGATGTGGATTTGCTAAACAACTGGGATTAAACCCTAAAAAGTTAGAAATACCTTTAGACGTTAAGGTAGCAAATGAAGAGATAATTCCCCTTTAACACATTCATAGGAATTGTTTCGTAGATATTAGGGGTAACAGATTATCGGTAGATCTTTTACCGATAAGGTTAAGAGAATTCAATGTAATTCTAGGTATGGATTGGTTAATTAACCATAGAGCAATAATATATTGTCATAAAAAGAGTGTAAACCTAAGGCTTTTTAAGAAACCTGAGGTGGTGTTTAACGATAATAAATCACCGGGACGCTCTTGTTGTCTAACTATGAACATTTTCGCATAGAAGATGTAAAAGCGATATTGGGGCTAGGAAGATGTTGAAGAAGGGGTGTAAGACTTACATGTGTCATGTTGTGGATACCCAAAGAGTGGGAGCATCATTGGAACAGATAGCAGTAGTTTAAGAGTTCACGGATGTATTTCCGGATTAGTTACCCGGTATTCCGCAAGATAGGGATGTAGAATTTGTGATTGATTTGCTGCCGGGTACGGCACCAGTTTCAAAGGCACCATATAGAATGGCGCCAGTAGAGACGAAGGAGTTAATGGTTCAATTACAGGAACTATTAGATAGGAAGTACATTCAACCGAGTGTGTCTCTGTGGGGAGCACCGGTATTGTTTGTAAAGAAGAAGGATGGGTCGTTACGACTTTGTATCGACTATCGAGAGTTGAACAAGTTAACGATCAAGAATAAATACCCGTTGCCCAGGATCGATGATCTATTTGATCAGTTGAAAGGGACAAAGTATTTTTCTAAGATAGATTTACGTACGGGGTAACATCAACTGAAAGTGAGGAAGGAGGATGTACTTAAGACGGCGTTCAAAACTCGTTATGGGCATTACGAGTTTCTGGTTATGTCGTTTGGGTTGACAAATGCGCCAGTCGCATTTATGGATATGATGAACAGAGTGTTCAAACATTATTTAGACAAGTTCGTTGTAGTGTTCATTGATGATATTCTAGTCTATTCTAAGATGCCAGAAGATCATGCTGAACATTAGAGAATAGTGTTGAAAACACTACGGAGGGAGAAGTTATATGCGAAATTCACTAAGTGTGAATTTTGGCTTGAACGAGTGCAGTTTCTAGAACATGTTATAGATAAAAATGGCATATCCGTAGATCCAGCGAAGGTAGAAGCAGTGAATGAGTGGGAGCAACCGAAAATGCCAACCGAGGTTTGGAGTTTTCTGGGGTTAGCGGGATACTATAGAAGATTCATTCAGGACTTTTCTAAATTAGCTACTCCGTTGACGAATTTGACGAGAAAGTCCGTGAAGTATGAGTGGACAGAAAAGTGTGAAAATAGTTTTCAAGAACTAAAAAGGAGGTTAAGTGAGGCACCTGTATTATCCTTACCAGATGATACGGGGAATTTTGTAGTTTATAGCGATGCTTCGCATAGAGGACTGGGTTGCGTGCTCATGCAGCATGGCAAGGTCATTGCGTACGCGTCACGCCAGTTAAAGGATTATGAGAAGGTATATCCTACTTATGACCTAGAATTGGCAGCTGTAGTCTTTGCCTTAAAAATATGGAGACATTATTTATATGGGGAAAAGTGTGAGATATAAACGGACCATAAAAGTCTGAAATATATCTTCACACAGAAGGAGTTGAATATGAGGCAGAGAAGGTGGTTAGAGTTGATAAAAGATTACGACTGTGATATCTTATATCATCCAGGGAAGGTGAACGTAGTAGCCGACGCGTTAAGTCGGAAGGGTAGGGAAAATCTGTCAATGTTAACGACTCAAAATGAGTTAATAACGAAGATGGCAATGATGGAGTTAGAAGTTAAGTTGCCAAGTGAAACGGCAGAGATGTTATTTTTAATAGAGACTCAACCAATGATAGTGGAACGGGTTAAGGAAGTACAAATAGGTACTGAAGAATGCGAGCGAATGAAAAAGATAATGAAGGATGACTTGAAGACTAAGTATAACCTTGATAAAGAAGGTTTACTTCATTTTGAAGGAAGAATTTGGGTTCCAAATAATTTCGATTTAAAAGAAGATATTATGTGTGAGGCTCATAGTTCGAGGTACTCGATACATCCTGGTAATACTAAGAAGTATCAAGACCTTCGTCAGAACTTTTGGTGGCCGAACATGAAGAGGGAGATCGCAGAATATGTTAGTAATTGCTTAACTTGTCAGAAAGTTAAGACTGAACACCATAGACCGAGTGGGTTATTGCAATCACAAGACATTCCAGAGTGGAAATGGGAGCATATCACCATGGACTTTGTGGTGGGACTTCCAACAACGAGGAAAGGATACAATGCTATTTGGGTAATAGTGGATCGGTTAACCAAATCAGCTCACTTTCTTCCAATAGGAGTTATGTATAACCTAGAACAACTAGCTAAACTTTATGTCAAGGAAATTATTTCTAGACATAGAGTACCTATTTCGATTGTGTCAGATCGTGATCCACGATTCACGTCGAACTTTTGGAGGAGTTTGCAAGAGCAAATGGGAACACATTTGAGTTTGAGTACAACGTATCATCCACAAACGGATGGACAAAGTGAACGGACAATTCAAATGCTAGAAGATATGTTAAGATCTTGCGTGATGGATTTCAAGGGGAGTTGGGACGAACATCTACCTTTGGTGGAATTCGTGTACAACAATAGTTTTCACGCTAGTATAGGCATGCCGCCTTATGAAGCGTTGTATGGGAGGAAGTACAGAACACCACTTTGCTGGGATGAAGTAGGTGAACGTCGAATGTTGGGACCAGAGATGGTACAACAAATGGCAGACATGGTTAAGCTGATAAGAACTCGATTGGTAGCGGCTCAAGATAGACAAAGGAAGTATGCAGATCCTCATCGAGAGAAGAGGGAATTTGAAGTAGGATCGTATATCTTTCTAAAAGTGTCACCTTGGAAAGGGAAGATACATTTTGGGAAGAAAGGGAAGTTAAGTCCAAGGTTTGTAGGATTTTTTGAAATTTTAAGAAGGGTAGGAGAGGTAGCCTATGAAATAGCCTTACCTCCAGAAATGGAAAGAATACACAATGTGTTTCATGTGTCAGTGTTGCATCCTTATAAACTGGACTACAAGCACGTAATAGAGTATGAATCTTGTGACGCCCCCAAATCTGGGTATCTTCCAACCCGACAGATGGTGCTCCACGATACTACAATCCATACAATCATTCCATTGAGATAATAATAAAATGAGTGTAATTACTATCTTTGTATTATATTTGTAATAAATCCTTTCCCAGGTTCATAAACCGAATGCATTCGTTGTTCTTCATAAGTATATTACAACCAAATACACTAATCTATTACAGGACGATTAATTGTCCATCTTAGCTTATCTCTCTTAGAACTCTCGGTTAGCTCCGCTTTTAGTCTAAAACATATGGATCAAGCAAGAATGAGCATAACTAGCTCAGCAAGTCTTAACAAAGAATCATATGAATATCACATTAATAATTACATGCTTTATTTTCATATATGAACAATTAACTATGAAGCACTATGAAACATTTGACTATTACTTCTCATATCATAATAACAATTCCAAAGTATATATAATAGCTTAGGAATGATGAACCGGTCTGTCAGGAATAAGCATGTGAATGTTATTCCTATTTATATATGATTTGATTATGATATATATGTATATGAATGAATAATATGCAAGTATGCTTGCATTAAGAAAAGTCAGAAAGTCCTTTGATAGATAATAGAAATATATGTACAAGGACTTAGAATGAATTGATCAAATATGTTAGGTTGATCCTACATAAGCAAAACAGCTTTGTAAAGTCCTTAAAAAGAAATTATGTACAAGGACTATAAATATAGAAAGATCAAGCTTGTTAGGTTGATCTTATGATGTAATAGATAGGCTAGTCGATCGTCGAAAGCATCGCACTGTAAGTCATAGTCTGCCGCCAGTGAGTCAAGGTTAACTCGAGAGCTATCGAGGCAGAATAGGAGTATGCAAGATAGTAGATCTCGGAGTTCGTAGACTACCAGGGGAAATGAAGAAGGATCACAGTGTATCGAGTAGACCTTCCTCAGGATCATAGTGTGCTGAGGAAGTCATGTTCAGAATCGTAGAGACAGCCTGCCTACGAGCCGACAGGTCATCTGCCGAAGCCAAGACAGAAACGTAGACTACACTCAGAGTCGTAGAGTCTACTGATGCTAAAGCCAAGTCAAGGATCGTAGATCACACTCTAAGTTCGTAGAGTCTATTGATTACATGTAGAGATCGTAGTCAAGAAAGATCAGATGAAGACAACAAGCACAAGGCAGAAATTGTAGTGTCAAGATCTCGATCTCGGGATCGTAGTGTGTCCGCGCACAAACCAAGTCAATCGTAGAGTGTAACTACGATCTAAGAAGAAGTGCTCACAATGCCAAGGATGATCGTAGAGATATATACGGTTCTCAACAAATGAGAACTCCCAGAACATCCAAAGGAACGAAGCCTCTGGTTCAAGCTGCAAGCTACATCCATGGAAACCAGAGAGCACTCAACGAATGGCATGCAGGCTAACAGAAGATCTCAACTCAAACCCAATCAGCATTAAGATTGAGGTGTAAGGCCATTCGTGATGAAGTCTTCCACAAGGAGATCCAAAGAAGACTTCAGAAGCTGACTAAGGAAAGTCAACTTATGCAGTAGCTATCAACTGAACAGAAGACAACGATCTTGGAAGCAACAAAGATCGTAGTGTTTGCCAAACAAAGAAGGAACTGATGGAAGGTGAACCGAGATACCGCCACCAAGAGCAAGGCTAAAGTGATTAAGTGTGGTGGTCGGGTTCATTGATGATAAGTGAACGGGAGATCACAAGGGGAAAGCAAGCTGGAAGCGCCACAAATCTGAAGTGTCTTGATATTCAAAAGGGGACCAGAGCAAGGAATTAGGCCATCAGTATCTTAGAACAGTCGAAGCAAATAGAAGTATTGAAGCACTACACAATACAAGGAAGAGGTGTTCTACTGTGAAGATCCAAGCAACACTCTTTAGGATCGTAGTGTTAACTCTACTAGTCAACGAGCAACACTCAATAAGACACTATGATCAGGTCCTTGAAGACATGCAGCAGAATTATAGAGTTCGAATACCTGAAGACTGAAGCATTGGCAACGGTTCAATCTGAAGGGTAATATTCGGACCAGTGCTTATTGAGAGCATTGATGTAAAAGGACAACCTCTGATCAAGAAATCAGAAGAAATAAAGTCTTCAACCTGCCCAAGACAGTAAAGTGATACATCTGATAGGGTAGGTGAAACAGTAGACTGCAGCGTCAGAAAAAGTATGACAAGTCACATCAAGCAGTCTACATCAAGCAACTTGAGATCTGTGAAGATATTTGAATAGACTTCACCGATTACTTTCCAACGGAAGGATTGGGAAGAAGTATAAATGAGAAAGAGCTTCAAAGATCAAAGGTTGTTGGAGTTGCCAAGTTTGGAGAGAAGGTGGACTTATCTAAACCATGTGAAACAGTGAGTCCGAAGGCTCACTCTACGATCCACCAAGAACACTCAGAAGTCAGATAAAGAAAGAAGTAGAAGTGTGAGTTCTACTACGTAGAAGTGAGAGTTCTACTACATGAAGAGTGTTCTGAACTGCCAAGAGAAAGGAGAGCATCATGCCATCTGGATGTCCATCATGGGAAGACTCTAAGTACAATAGAAAAGAGCATACGGTCATCTTAACAAGTCCATCACGAGAAGGCATCGAGTAGCAAGAAGGGAGATCACAAAAGCCATCTTGGTGTTAAGCATGAGACAGCTTCTAAGTACCTAACAGAAGTGCTTATAGTCATCTTAGAAGCCTCTCATGTGCAGCCATCAAGTACCAAGGAGAATGATCTTCAAGATAGTTCATCAAGGGGTCATCCGGAGTAGTTGAGAAACCTAAGAAGCTGAGCATCATGCAACACTCAGCTGCACTTCAAGGATGATCAAGCCAAACTGCTAAGTATAGAAGATGTTCAGAGCATGAAGACATCTTAGTAGCTCAGCACCGTCTCCAACAACAACAAACAAACAACTCAACAAAGCCAGGGCCAGAAGGGTCCTTGTCCAAAGGGACTAAATGAAGCAGGGCCTGAGGAGTCCTTGTCCGGAGGGACTAAACAAAGTTCCAAGCCTGCTGGGCTTGAAGAGTTCCTAGGGAACTAGAGAAGTCCCAAGGTCAGCCGGCCTCAAGAGTTCTTAGTGAATCAAGTCCCAAGGCTCTCGGCCTCAAGGAATCTTAGTGATTGTGGTCTTGCCTTCCTCCTTAGTGGAAATCCTCGCTAGTTGAAAGCGGAAGAGTGGATTAGGAGCTTGAGTCTGAACCACTTAAAACCCTTGTGTCTTTTTACATTATGTCATTTACATTATGTACTATAACCGCTATAATGCTATGTATGTTTTAATCGCCATAACTAAACTTACTCTACTTAACAATGTATGTATGATTATGGATATATCAATGAAGGGGATCTTTTACTTATTCCATTGTGATTTGAAAAAGATTCTTATGTTTTCATATGTTAATTTCTATAAACAAATATAATATAAAGTAAAAGTATTTGAAAATAAAAGGATCTATTCAACCCCTTCTAGAGATCTGTGCCCCTGGGAACTAACAATTGGTATCAAAGCGAGGTTCATGTTATATTCAAAAGCTAATCGCGCTGAATCGATCTTTGAGTGCATCCTGTGCACTAACATTGTTTTAACCTTAGTTTAGTAGTAAGTGACTTGTTATATGCAGATGAGCTCACATGTTGGAAATATTATGTATAGGTTAAATGTGTATATACACCTAAAGCTGCTCAGATTGGTCCATGGTCTCTATTGATACATCAGCAAGACCAATCCTAGCCTGCAGTCAATCATGTAGTCCTAAGACCTGACGAGAACACTCAAGAGACGTCAATGGCAAAGTGTCAAGCACCCTCCAGTCTGAAAGATGAAGAAGCCATACATGCTAAGAAATGATTATCGAGAGAAGAAAGAATATCTTCTCACACTTATGTCTGGCCAACCAACAGCTGGGTGCAAACTCTGTCAGCTAAAGGATGTCAAAGATCATAATGCTGAGATTCTCTTGGCCTATATCTTCAAGACCACTACTAATTGATTAAAGGTCAGTAAGAGCAATAAGCTATCAGGAGCAAAAGTAAAGCCATGCTCATCAATACCTAAACTCAGTATATCCATGATAAATGACTGTTTAGTAACTGACAGTAAAAAGGTACGGTTCCTCACTATTATAAATGCAGACATCATAATTGCATCTCCTTGTGAACTATAACAGGATTCTGTCAAGAAGTCATAATCTACCCAAAAAGGTGAAGAGAGAAAGTAACCTGAGGATGGAAAATCAAATAACTATAAACTTTCTCTCCATCCAAGTTTTAGGTTGAAGATGACATCTTGAAGGAAATCTGAAATAGGTCATAAGAACATCACCTACCTAATAAACTTTATGTGAAGTAATCATTCACGGTGGGTTAAGATGTATGTACAAACCTATGTTCTAAGTGTTTGACAACTCACGAGTATGATCGGTTCTACAAAAGGATCTCGGTTGATTCAGAAACCGATCACCTCCATGGATTAACTAGATACTCATAAATCGTAGAGTTGATTCCTACTCGTGAACACTTAAACACCGTGAACATAATCCAAAGAAATGATGAAACCATCATAGATAGAGAGTGTGTTATTAAATGCCATATCCTACACTCACTCACCATCATGCATCTCAAAATGTATTATCTTAAGATAGTTGCATGCATGAATATGTCTGTTGGTGATAAATATTATGATTGCCCAAATAAGAGGAACAGGGGTCTAGAAAACTAACCTAGCAGGACCCATTTAATTATGGGTACCAAAAATAGAAATATATTTAAACCTGCAGGGACTTGGTCAGTCTGACCACACTAAGGAATGATGAAGCAAAAGACTTCAGTCAAGAAGACTCAGCCAGCAGAAGGCTAAGGACAATTCAAAGATGATTCTGATAGAGTTCCTATCTGTCCAAGCCTGTCCTTGAAAACCCTCTGAGCTAACCAGAATGGAGCTCACATGGCTGCTAATCTGTATATGCAAGCAAGCTATTCAGCCAAAGAAGGAAAGGGTCTTATGTGCTCAAAAGCTAGTGAAGAGTGCTACATAAGAAGAATCCTCATGGAAGCTCACATGTAAGATCATCGAGCATCGAAAAGAGGAGTTCATTAAGAAGCGTAACTTCTCAAACTCAAATCACAAAGAAGACTACGTCAGTAGTGTGTCGCAAATGATCGTAGAGTGACTCTATCATGAAAATACTCATCTCTACGATACAGGAGATCTAAGTAATGATGGAGATTCCACCAGAGAGAAATATGCAAGGCTGCCTTCAAATTAATTTGAAGAAGAGGGAATCACATCTATCTGGGAAGACAACATCAACAATGGGGGAGCAGTGATCTTTTAAGGAATAACAGCACTAATAAACCTTGAAGAGATGTACCAGCTGCAGAGTCCCAAAACTTTGTGGCTGATGAACCAAATGAATATCCATAGTCAGTAGGAACGCCTCAAACGTACTCACCGATAACCCTTCACCATCCAATCCATAATCGTGAAGTGCCTACGATCAAACATATGATCGTAGAGTGTAAAGAGCAGGAGGACACCACGATTTCAAAGAATGCAAGATATTCTAAAGTCGGTAGAAGACCTCTCCACCGTAAAAGGTCTAATGAGATGTTATTGCAAATCATTGCTATATAGCACTTCATCTCGAAAGCGCCTCCTCGTGGACAAACCTAACCCTTAGCTCACTCTAAGAGGTTGGCCCTTCCTGAGCTACCTTATCCCAGAAGGAATGCTTGATCTAGTTCATCTCAAAAGAACTAAGTCAGCCAACGATCATAGAGTTGAGTTTGAAGAGGACTAAACGATCGTAGTGCAACCTCAGCGATCGTAGAAGACAACTCAACGATCGTAGTCCTACCAAAGGGTACACCAGTTCACAAGGAACCAGAAGAATGAGACATCTGCTAAGCCATTCAAGTTAAGGAGATAAGTTCGAATACATCAGTGATTGAGCTATGCTGCATCGAAGTAAGGAGGAAAGACAAAGCCATCCACTGCAGCATCTATCAGAAGTTGATCGTTGAGTCAACAAAGGAAATCGTAGAGTCTATAGTTGCCTCATCATGCTACTCTACAAATCAAAAGGTCAACGGTCAAAGCCACGTTAATTAAACGTCCACTCTTCTGATAACTGAAAAGTTGTGGGGAGTTACAACTCATTACTGGGCAACGTGCAACCAATGGACAGTTAACACATCACTGAGTGTGCAGAGTTAGAAGGAACTGCCATAAAGACAATTTCAAATTTGCAGACAGTTACCAAAAGATATCGAACCTTTCTCCCTCCCATTTTCAAAACCCTAGAAAGCTTTTCAAGAGAAAAATCAGTTAACCCTCTAGAGCCTTACCAAATCCCAATCAGCCATCTCACATAAACCTCTCTAAATCAAACACCCACAGTCTTCGAACTATTCAAATGGAGAACTGTCAAGTTATCACCGGCATTCAGCTCGGAACCAAATCGTTTGAGAAATCTGAGAAGAAGTTCAGGGACATACTTGAACTCGTGAAGAAAGCTGGGTTTTCAGAATGCCTTGAGGCAAATACTCGTGTGTACATTGACCTAGTTAAAGAGTTCTACTCAAACGTCTCTTTAAACTCGAACTCGTTCTACCAAGGTTAAAGGTCGATCAAGTTCAAATCTTCTGACCTAAATCAATGCCTAGGTTTTCCCAACCAAAGTCTAAAGAACCTTAAAGATGTCAACACTGAACAAGCAAAGCAGTTGATGGGGTACCAAAGAAACCCTAGTTTCAAAGACATGAAGAAGAAGGAGTTTTTCAAGAATATGAAGTTCCTAGTGAAATTGTTGGAAAATGCATATCGTGTAAAAACACCGCATATGATATGTTGATTGACCAACAATTGAAGATAATGTCAACTATAGTTCTGAAGAAACAAATTGACTTTGGAGCTATCTTGTTCGATCAAATCTCCAAGTGGGTAGTGAAGGCTGAGAAGAAGAAATCCATTGAAAAGCCTCTGACCAAAGTATTTCATGGAAGGATGCTGAGTATTATACTGAAGAAGAAACTAGGAGGGAAAATCAAGGATGATGAGGGAGAAGCCTTGAATGTGCACAAAGTGATGTCTCCGCAGTTATTTGAGAACTGGAAGAAGAACCCTAAGGAGAACAAAAGGCCGACAAGTGGGAACAACAGTAGAGCCTCTGCAAAGAAGAGGAAGATAGTAGAGGCAGAGAGCTCGAGTCCGATGACTCAGAAAGAAGCAGTAAATCACACCACCAGAAGAAATCAAAAGTGTGAAGAAAATTTGGTGAGGTGAAGAAAGCCCAGCCCCACCAAGGAGAGTCTCTCTCCCTAACAAGGACAAAGAAGAAAAAGTCCTAACTGCTGAAACTACAAAGAGAAGAAGCAGCAAGTTGCTTCAAGGGCCAGTTATCAAGAAAGCTAAGATGGAAGACAAACCATCCCCAGCTTCCCATACCAAAGATATCTCATCAAGAAAGGGACATAGAGTCAGCAGAAGGAAAGAAAACAAATGTCAAGGCTCGGTCTCCACAAACAACATCCAGCAATGAAAATGAAGTTGATGTGATGGAAATGATTGCAGCAACTGCTGACAAAGAAAAATGCTCAAGCCCCATGGCCAATCCTCAGAGCAGTCAATCTGCTGATGAAGAAGAAAATCAAGATAACCAAAAAGCATCCCCAAATGCAATTGCTCCAACAAGCCCAGAGAATGGGTCTGACAATGCTATTCAAGAAGAAGAAGAGAATGCCCCCTCAAATTCAGAAAGCCCTCATTATAGCTCAGAAAGTGATGAGTCCAAGGAAGAAGAATCTGCCCCTGCAAGTGATGAACTCCAAAGAAATATGTCTGTTGAGCAAGAGGAGTCAGAGCCTGAAGAAGAAGAAGAGTCTGTGTCTCCAATAGTTGAACCTCCACGAAGAAGGAAAAGCTACAGGCTGCAAGCCCAGTTTGCCTCCAAAAGGAACAGTGACCAATCAAATGCCATCATGAATTAAGTGATGATGAGTCCAGATCCCCAATAGAAAGTGTCAAGATGAAGCCAAGAAGTGAAGAAGAAGAATCGAGGATCAAGAAGGTTTCGATAATGAAATGCAAAGAAGAAGGATTCTCTATTGAAGATGATCAAGAAGGCTCTGAACATGAAATGCAGCAAGAAGGACTCCCTGCTAAAGCTGATCTAAATGGTTCTGACTCTGAGAATGAAGAAGTAGGAAATGATTCCAACTCTGAAGATCAGGAATCAGAAGATTCAGAATCCTACCCTATCCTCTCACCTGCTAGATTTACCAAGAGAATTGTGGTAGAAGTTCCCAATGAACCATCAGAGACTCCTCCCCCATGTGATGGGTAAACCATGGAGGTGAAAGCAACTGTAGTAATAAAAATGACTTCCTTTGACTTAGTTAAGAACTGGAACAATATGGAGCTAGACTGCTCAACAATTCTCTACAACCCTGATGATTTACTGATGAGATGGTTCTTCCAGTGGATGCCATGGGTAAAGGCCTTTACTGAAGGAGATGGAAGCTACTTCAGTTGGTGTTACAAGACTTTTCCAAGCATGGAACTGGTAGCCCAAAACTTCCCAAGGGTGAAAACTTATGCTACCAAGATGATAACAAACCAGCCTCACTTTAAAGTCTATCGACAGTCTGAAAATCTCTATATCCCCTACGATCGTAGAGTGGATTCTAAAGGAAGAAGAGCCATGACCAAGGAGCTGATCGTAGAGTCTGATCACTCTACTGCTGATGATGTTCAAGTCCAAAACCAGAAGCCTCCTTATGATCAAGCACTGCTATCAGACACTCCATCATCCTCCACAAGCAATTGGTATTCCACGATTGTTCAGATTATCCAAACATTTGAAAATCTGTCCAAAGATGACAATCGTAGAGTCCAATCTATTGTTCAACTTGAAGCTGCCAACCAAAAGGATCAAACTACTTGGAGCAAAGAATCATCAAGAGCTATGATGATCTAAGCAAGAAGATATTTATGCTCATCAAGAATCATGTAAGGCAAAGCAATAGAGATGATTCTTTCCAGCACAAGCTTCAAGCTATCTTGGCTGATGTATCTCTCAAACTCTAAGAGAGAGATAACATCTATCAGAAGGCCATCCAAGATCAAAAGGCTAAAGTCCTACAAATTCAAAAGGCAAATGCAAAGCAGATCGAAGCCCTCTCTGACAAGATTGACGACTTAAAGCAGTCCTTCTCTGTGAAACTTGAGCTAGGCCAGCAGGAACTCAAGTTTGAAGTTGCCAACACCTCCTACCACCGATGGAGCGACTTAATTCCAACATGGAGCAGCTCTCTCAAATGATTGATGACAAAAGGGGAGAAAAGAGGCATATAAAAGAAGAGGAGCAAGAGGCACTCAAGAAGAAGAGAGGGACAAGAGAGAAGAAGTCAAAGAAGAAGACGAAGAGTTCTTTGAAAGAGTATCCTCATCCGAGGGGGGAGCGGAAGATGATGATAACAAGATCGCAGAAATCCGAGGGGAAGCCGATCGAAAAGATCTTTGAAAGGGAGCCAAGCAAAGAAAGAAGTCCAATCAGATGAATAGCTAATCAACAAGCATCCTGGAAACACACATGGAGCCAAGGAGGTACATCTCTAACCTGTTAGGAATGTTCTGGATCCAGGATATAGAATGTCTTAATGTATAAATTGCCATATCAATATAAATGACATTCATGATTAACGTTTTAGAAATACAAATACCATCGATATAAGATTCATTCATAACATGCATATGCACTTATTGTTTTTTGTCATAATCAAATAGGGGAGATTGTCAGAATAAGCATGTGAATGCTATTCCTATTTATATATGATTTGATTATATATATATATATATATATGAATGAATAATATGCAAGTATGCTTGCATTAAGAAAAGTCAGAAAGTCCTTTGATAGATAATAGAAATATATGTACAAGAACTTAGAATGAATTGATCAAATATGTTAGTTGATCCTACATAAGTAAAAACAAACTTTGTAAAGTCCTTAAAAAGAAATGATGTACAAGGACTATAAATATAGAAAGATCAAGCTTGTTAGGTTGATCTTATGATGTAATAGATAAAGCTAGTCGATCGATCGCCGAGCATCGCACTGTAAGTCGAGTCCGCCAGTGAGTCAAGGTTAACTCGAGAGCTATCGAGGAAGAATAGGAGTATGCAAGATAGTAGATCTCAGAGTTCGTAGACTACCAGGGGAAACGAAGAAGGATCGTAGTGTATCGAGTAGAGCTTCCTCGGGATCGTAGTGTGCTGAGAAAGTCAAGTTCAGAATCGTAGAGACAACCTGCCTGCGAGCCGATCAGTCATCTGCCAAAGCCAAGACAAAAACGTAGACTACACTCAGAGTCATAGAGTCTACTGATGCCAAAGCCAAGTCAAGGATCGTAGATCACACTCTGAGTGCGTAGAGTCTATTGATTATATGCAGAGATCGTAGTCAAGCAAGATCAGATGAAGACAACAAGCACAAGGCAAAAATCGTAGTGTCAAGATCTGATCTTGGGATCGTAGTGTCTGTACAAGCTGAAGCTAAATCATAGAGTACAGAACTACGATCTAAGAAGAAGTGCTCACAATGCCAAGGATGAATCATAGAGCCTATACGGTTCTCAATAAATGAGCACTCCAAGAACATCCAAAGGAACAAAGCCTCTGGTTCAAGCTGCAAGCTACATCCAAGGAAACCAGAGAGCACTCAACGAATGGCATGCAGGCTAACAGAAGATCTCAGCTCAAACCCAATCAGCATTAAGATTGAGGTGTAAGGCCATTCGTGGAGAAGTCTTCCACAAAGAGATCCAAAGAAGACTTCAGAAGCTGACTAAGGAAAGTCAACTTATGCAGTAGCTATCAATTGAACAGAAGACAATGATCTTGGAAGCAACCAAGATCGTAGTGTTTCCCAAACAAAAAAGGAAGTGATGGAAGGTGAACCGAGATACTGGTCAGCCTCTGAAGACCAAGGCTAAAGTGATTAAGTGCAGGGTCAGTTCATTGATGATAAGTGAATAGGAGATCACAAGGAGAAAGCAAGCTGGACGCGCCCCAAATCTGAAGTGTCTTGATATTCAGAAGAGGACCAGAGCAAGGAATTAGGCCATCAGTATCTTAGAACAGTCGAAGCAAACAGAAGTATTGAAGCACTGCATAATACAAGGAAGATGTGTTCTACTATGAAGATCCAAGCAACACTCTTCAGGATCGTAGTGTTAACTCTACTAGTCAACGAGCAACACTCAACAAGACACTACGATCAGGTCCTTGAAGACATGCATCAGAATCGTAGAGTTCGAATACCTGACGACTGAAGCATTGGAAATGGTTCAATCTGAAGGGTAATATTCGGACAAGTGCTTATTGAGAGCATCGATGCAAAAGGACAACCTCTGATCAAGAAATTAGAAGAAATAAAGTCTTCAACCTGCCCAAGACAGTAAAGTGATACATCTGACAGGGTAGGTGAAACAGTAGACTGCAGCATCAGAAAAAGTATGACAAGTCACATCAAGCAGTCTACATCAAGCAACTTGAGATCTGTGAAGATATTTGAATAGCCTTCAACGGTTACTTTCCAACGGAAGGATTGGGAAGAAGTATAAATGAGAAAGAGCTTCAAAGATCAAAGGTTGCTGGAGTTGCCAAGTTTGGAGAGAAGGTGGACTGATCTAAACCATGTGAAACAGTGAGTCCGAAGGCTCACTCTACGATCCACCAAGAACACTCAGAAGTCAGATAAAGAAAGAAGTAGAAGTGTGAGTTCTACTATGTAGAAGTGAGAGTTCTACTACATGAAGAGTGTTCTGAACTGCCGAGAGAAAGGAGAGCATCATGCCATCTGGATGTCCATCATGGGAAGACTCTAAGTACAATAGAGCAGAGCCTACGGTCATCTTAGCAAGTCCATCACGAGAAGGCATCGAGTAGCAAGAAGGGAGATCACAAAAGCCATCTTGGTGTCAAGCATGAGACAGCTTCTAAGTACCTAACAAAAGTGCTTACAGTAATCTTAGAAGCCTCTCATGTACAGCCATCAAGTACCAAGGAGAATGATCTTCAAGGCAGTTCATCAAGGGGTCATCCGGAGTAGTTGAGCAACCTAAGAAGCTGAGCATCATGCAACACTCAGCTGCACTTCAAGGATGATCAAGCCAAGCTGCTAAGTATAGAAGATGTTCAGAGCATGAAGACATCTTAGCAGTTCAGCACCGACTCCAACAACAACAAATAAACAACTCAACAAAGTCAGGGCCCGAAGGGTCCTTGTCCAAAGGGACTAAATGAAGCAGGGCCTAAGGAGTCCTTGTCCGGAGGGACTAAACGAAGTTCCAAGCTTCTGGCTGGGCTTCAAGAGTTCCTAGGAACTAGAGAAGTCCCAAGGTCGGCGGCCTCAAGAGTTCTTCTTGAATCAAGTCCCAAGGCTGGCTGGCCTGAAGGAATCTTAGTGATTCTGTGGTGTTGCCCTTCCTTAGTGGAAATCTCGCTAGTTGAAAGCGTAAGAGTGGATTAAGAGCTTGAGTCTCGAACCACTTAAAACCCCCTGTGTCTTTTACATTATGTTATTTACATTATGTACTATAACTGCTATAACTACTATGTATGTTTTAACTGCTTACAACTAAACTTACTCTACGAACAATGTATGTATGATTATGGATATATCAATTAAGGGGATCTTTTACTTATTCCGCTATGCTTAAAAAGATTCTTATGTTTGTCATATGTTAATTATGAACAAAATAATATAAACCAGAAGAGTATTTGAAATAAAAAGGATCTATTCAACCCCCACCCCCTTCTAGATCTATTGTGCCCTCTGGGAACTAACACGGTCAATAGACCATGAACATACTCTTTTTGTTTTCATACTTGAAAAGGACATCCGGCACTAAGGCCATCCATCTGTCTTTACTTACGAGCACTTCTAGGTGATCAGCCTATTGTACTCTATGTTGATCAACACTCTTACGTTAAACGTATTTAAGTTCAACATTTGGCAACCTCGCGTGCCCATCGAATAATCGATGAAAAATACTTTTGTTTGTACATAGACAAACTTACCTTCTCATCCATACCAAATACTTGGCATAGGATATCATTAACAGTTCTATATTGAAAGACTTGTAAACAAATCAATCAATTCTTTAATACTTGTCTAGCCAAGTTAAAACAGGCATCGACTCTTTCTTTAATACCATTCATGCATTGTATAACATTCATCACATAAAACTTGACTAACACAAATGTTAGGCAAGCGTTAAGAAAGACTTGCCTTCAAGCGTCTTTGAATATACAATTCAACTATTCTCAGTCTTTACAGGATCTACATGATACATTCACATAGCACACTGTAATTAGTTATCAAACAAACTAACTTTACGGTTCTAACCAACTTCTTTCTCTTCTATGTCTTATTTGAATTAACTTCGTTAATAAAGTCGATTCGACTTCCTATACTTTGGTACGGCTCGTTAACTTTCTTACATTACTAACCGATATTCGATCATTATTGGTTAAGTACCAACGTTGAACGTCATTTACGATTTACTTATTACGTTCCCGCGTTCTTTGTTTAATTTCTATTAAACCTTACTAAATCGTCTAACATTATCACCTTATAAGTGATTTAAGGTTAGCTTGATTATGAACATTAAGTGCATTCATTGTCTTACTTTAGGTCTACATTCAAATGGAACAAAACCTAATTTGGTCAACATTTTTCTACTGCCGGCGTTGCGGCTCTGTGACAACCCGAATTTTTATAAATTATTAAAATAAGAATTTAATAATTAAATTTCTTATTATGAGATGTTTTGAGTTTGAGTATGTATATATATGTGCTATATATGTTGAAATATATGATCTAGTGTGAAGAGAAATATATATTTATATATTGGGAAAATGAGGTTTAATAGTTAAGTTAACTATTGAAGAAATTAAATGAATTTTGTAATTAATTTTAAAGATTTATTGAATTAAATAAATATTTTAATTAACTTATTTATTGAGATAAATATATGGTTGATAAAGTTATGGTGAATTAAGTTAGTAACTAAATTGATTAATATAAATTAAATTGAATAATGTTAATTTTATTTGAAGGATTTAATTTAGGGAAATAATTAAATTAAATCAATTGCTTAATATTTAAGGAAATAATTAAATTAAATAAAATGTTGTTTTGATCTAATTTATTAATTAAATTAGATATGTAAAGATTTATTAAGTATATTACAATGGGAATTATAATTATTGTAACTATTATAATTATAAGCGTAAGTTGATTAAATTGGTTACATGTGTGTGACAAATAAAAATTATATAATATAATATTATTAAAATAAACTGGTGGGGGAAATTTGTGTGTAGCCAAACGCAGCCTTATGGCTTTTGGCCTAACATAACTGATAGACGTATTATTTCTTTAACTGATGAATGTGGGAAGTCTTCAGTTTATATCTTCGCATCTTATTTTTTCCTAAGGCAAATACCTAGTTGGGTGAGAAGAAGAAACACAGAGTATTGAGAGTGAGAAATTGAGAGTGTAATCTCTGTGATTTTTCTAAGAGAAAGAAGAAGAATGATCAAACAATTCTTCATTATTTGTCAAGGCATAGAAAGAGGAAGAAGGTAATAATCTAACCTTAGGTTTTAATTTTATTCTCTTAAGTTCTCAGTAAATTGATAATGGAAGTTGTTAACTTAGGTTTTAATTTGTATTCTCTTAGGTTTGGGGTGTTGATAATTGTTATATAGAAATTGTATTGAGTAATCAAATTCATGGAAAAGTGGTTAGTAGAAAATTTTAAATAAAAGTGTTTATGTTATAGAATATGGCTTAGAAAGTACAAAATTTCATGGTCAATACTTGTTGTAATCTGCAAATTGGTGAAGGGTTATGTTAGTATGTGAAGAAACGAAAACAACGTAGTTTAAATTGTGTCAATTGGTTAAGAAACGAAGTCGTGGCGATCGAATTTGCTAAAAGTGTAAAAAATGAAGAAATTTGGAAAATTAAGGTTTTGATTCTTCAAATATGTGTATATGTAATGTTTATGTATTTGGAATGGTGTATAGCATGTTTATTGATGTTATTACATAAGTTTAGATGTTAAGTTTCATGAATTTATGTAGGAATTGGGTTGGTTTTGGAAGTCAGGCCTGAAGTAGAGTTGTTGCGGTTTACATGCTGTATAAGTAGCAATGCATTATTACGATACCAAAAACCAAAGCAATTGAATTCTTGCCATGGTTTTCTGAGCGAGTTATAGCAAGCATTCACAAGTGTTGTTAAGCTTGGGAAAATAAGCAATTGCTGCTAGTTCCTCGAGCCTAAGCGAGAGAAGTCTATCTATTTTAGGATTGTCAAGTAAGGGTCTAATCTAGTTTAGCATGCAATATAATGATGTAGAGACATAAGTGAAGAACTTAACCACATGTTAAGTTCCAATTAAAAGAAATAATTTGAAAGTATAAAATAAAATTTAAATAATGATAGGAAGGTTAAGTTAATTAATTTAACTAACCTAATATACATTTAAAAGGATGTAGATGCAAGATTGTAAGAACTTGACTAAATGTTAGGTAACCATTTGAATGAAGTAATTTAAAAGCATGAGATGGAAGTTGATTTAATTAACTTTAAAGAAGATAATACATTAATATAATGTAATATCAAGCTATGACGACTTAACCAAATGCTAAGTGTCGATTAAAAGAGAAGTATAAAGAAATACGAAACGAAGGTTAACTAAAATAATGTTAACAACCATTATATGTCTAATGTGATATAAAGACAAGGTTAAATACTTAACTGAATATCAAGTGTCAATTAAAGTGGAATGTAATTAGAAGGAAAAAGGAATTTTAATGTAATTAAACTGATTGAACAAAGAGATGCCGTAACAAGACTTAAACACTAGATTGAACATCGAGTGACGATTAGAAGGAACTGTTATGAAATAAAAGGATAAGATGAAGAGTCAATGCAATCTAATTGATTTCATTGTATATATGTAACTGATGTTATATATATGAACTTCTAAACTATTGTAGGATAAACGCAAAGCAGTAAGCTGTAGTTGGTAAGCAACGAATCAGGCAAGTCTTTCAGTTCCTATTTGCTATGTGAACTTGGTGATTAACTGTTTTAAATCTTTATTGAAAATAACATGATGTGTTATATATATGTTGAAAGTATGAAACATTAAAGTCAATTTATGACTACGTTGATTGAATAAAGCATGTTGATTGAGTAAGGAACTCAATCTTTATATTTGTCGTATGAACTGTAACATGTATGTGATGTTAGTACAATGTTTATGAGATATATGTTGATGCATGTTATTATATGCTACATGATGCATGAAAACTATTAGATTTTGCTGGGCTATCGAGCTCAATCTTACAAATAACCATTTTTGCAGGTTAAAGATTGAAGATGTCACTGTGTGCTACTTGAATGAAGTGGTTCAGAAATAATATACGAAGACTTATATTTTTAGCTAAAGTTGCTATTTCTTTAAACCATGATTAAGACTCATGAGATGTATTAAATGTTTTATGATGTATAGTTTTATAATGAGTTGTAAAGCTAGAGGTAGAGTTATCTGATATGTAAAGGTTATCGGATTGAAATATAAAATTTTATATGATAACAATGATAAAGCGAATCATAAAATAAGATTGATGCAAAGACATGTAGTTGATAAAGGTTTTGATTCAGGGAATTAAAGTAAGAAGACATAAAAGTTTAAATTATTCCGCATTTTATAAAGTTTAACATCGAATAATGATGTAAAATTAGAGGTTGAATGTATTATTAACGACCGAAGTTGAGAATTAAAATGTATGATTTTTGGGGTCGTTACAGTTGGTATCAAAGCTGTAGGTTATAAACTTTAGGTGAGAGTACCCTAGGCTATAACCTTAAAGAATAAAGGAGAAGATGGTAAAGAAGTTAAGAATAAAAGTTATAGTTAAGTATGGTACAGTTGTACTCTTTAGTAGTTGATGTATGGTATCTGGGCTAAACGATTCCTTCATAGAGCGGAGGTATATACGAACTAGCAACTCGAAACCTAGTTTGTTGGTTGTTTGTGGGAAACCACTCAGCGTACCATATTGAAACTGGTAAAGACTCGATGTGTACCAAGTCTAGAAAATGGATACGTATGATGAAAATGTAGAACTTGAATGAAATGTTGAACGATATAAATGAAGTTGGACATTCTTCAAGCAAGAATTGTTATGTAAACAAGAAGATTCAAAGAAGAATCTTGAAAAGATATGTAGATAAGAAATGGGAGTTACCTAACTCCAATAGCCAAGATAACGAATAATGTCGTAATGAAAGGAAAGAAAGGGGATCGTAAAACAAAACGATCACGAGTTAAGAAAAGAATTTTAAGGGAGATGATTATAGAATAAGATCACGACGTGATTTATTTAAGTTATAAAAGAAATATGGTCTGTAATGTTTGAATAATTATAGCTTGATGCTATGAAGGTAATGTACTATGAAATAGTACAAGATAAACTCATGAGGAGTTATAGATAATGTGATACGAGGAATTCGTATCGAGCAAAGAACAAGTTAAGAGTAAGATAGAGTTAGGTGGGATTTCAATTGAGGACTCATGTGACGACTGAGTTGTACAAATCTTTGTATGGGCAAGGGTTTTGTGCTTGTACTCAGTTTATCATATTGATAATCATTAGAATGTTGGTGTTGTGCTATCAATGTATATGTGGCGAAAAGGTGATTCTTTTCTCATGTGTATGTTTGATAGTTAGAAACTATTAAGATTAGACAGATATTATTAGGATTAGGCGCGGTTCATAAAACTAATGCATATGGTAAGTGTGTGACTCATAATAATATGGTATGTTTTGAACCCCTCAGCGAATTGACGCCAATGGTCTGACTAGGATAAGTTCTTAAACTCATATTATTGTGGCAAGTCCTGAACTTCCAAATGTGCGGTAATTTTGATGAACTGGGGTATAATTAAGTTATGAATGAAGAATTGAGGATTATGGGAATAGATAGAATTATTAAGCAATGGATCAGTATAGAAAGTGGAGACATAAGTTTTTCCAAATCTTCTAGCTAAGCTAGACTTCAAAATTTTTGACATCAAGCTAAATTTGCACTATGTGGCTTTTTAAAATGAATTTTTACTCTCAACGCATGGTGACAAATGTGTATGTGTGGACTTCTGGACACTGACATATCGTTATCTATTGAGATATGATATCACTAAAACCGATTTTCAAAGATTTTTGAACTGTTTAAAGAATAGTTTATGCTAATTGTTTTGGCTAGACGAAAATGATTTGAAAATATCAAAATGTATTTTATATCATTAATGCATCATGGAACCTGGTGCAAAGATGATAACAACGATAAAGTTATCAATGCAGAATTTCTTAGTGTTGGATGTGATCTAAGGATCGTCAGCCCACTATGGTATGATGTAGTATGACAAAGTCACAAATTGACGGAATCCTCAAACGGACTGTAAATACAGTGCGGTATCATGACGTCATAAAAAGATTTTTGAGATTTCTTTAAGATATGAGAAATATATATATATATATATATATATATATGTATATGTATATTTCGATTGATGTCCAAATTGTTGTAGAAGTCTATGCTATTCGATTCAGCTAGACGAATATTGAAAGATGTTCATGAAATTCAAGCGTTTCTTGAGAAGTTATGCCAAACAAAATTATTTTGGTGCTGATTCAGATGTTGAAAAGCTGAGGTGGACAACCCTGTAAAAAGGGGACATGTTATCGGAGACAATGGTTCCGAAAGTAATGCATATAATCATTAAGAAGTTAAGATGTAATATGTTGTGCACGACATAGGGGTACGATAGGCTGATCACCTAGAGTACTTGCAGAGAGTGTTTTCAGTCTGTGTGATTGCTAAACATTCTGTTAAAGATGGTTTATAGTGGTGATGCACTGTTAAACCTGGGGAAGAGTTCAAGGTCCGTATAGTCTTATGATTGTTAAAGGTTCAAGTTGAGATACTTGATAACCTAGGGACGTAGTTCAAGGTCTTATGACCCCTCAGCATGATTTGGAATCTTTTGAATTCTTGTTATTCATATCAATTCCCAATTATTGCGCAATTGTGGAAGATTCTTATTATTCTGAAAGGTGAAAGTGGAAAGGATGAGAAAAATTAAGCAAAACATAATAATTTCAAGAAAGAAATGAAATTCCAGAAGAAGAGAAAATGTGAAACTCTTAGAAGATGAAGAGGTGGGGAATATGATGATCTTAGAAAGATCCTTCGAGAAAGAATTTGGTTGCAGAACTTAATGAATAAATAGATATTAACATAAAATCTATTTTGATAAATGGAAGGAACGAATATTAGTAAATCAAAATTTCGAGGACGAAATTCTTAAAAGAAAGGGTGAATGTAATATCTCGAGTGTTTATGATAACGATCCTTAGAAAAGGAAATGAAAGGGTTAATGAATATATAATAATCAAAATATAATTGAGTTCAAGTGAAAGCTTATGAAATAAAACTTGCAAGAATTTATTATGAAGAATGGTGGTAGTGGTAATAAATAAAACATATATTAAGATAATGTGTTGAAGTTATTCAACGATAAATTTTGAAAAGAGATTTGGTGAAAATCGTGTTAGGGAGGTTTCGTTGATTCCAATGACGGAATCCTTATAAGGGGGGAAAGATGTGACAACCCAAATTTTTATAAATTATTAAAAATAAGAATTTAATAATTAAATTTCTTATTATGAGATGTTTTGAGTTTGAGTATATATATATATGTGCTATATATGTTGAAATATATGATCTAGTGTGAAGAGAAATATATATTTATATATTGGGAAAGTGAGGTTTAATAGTTAAGTTAACTATGAAGAAATTAAATGAATTTTGTAATTAATTTTAAAGATTTATTGAATTAAATAAATATTTTAATTAACTTATTTATTGAGATAAATATATGGTTGATAAAGTTATGGTGAATTAAGTTAGTAACTAAATTGATTAATATAAATTAAATTGAATAATGTTAATTTTATTGGAAGGATTTAATTTAAGGAAATAATTAAATTAAATCAATTGCTTAATATTTAAGAAAATAATTAAATTAAATAAAATGTTGTTTTGATCTAATTTATTAATTAAATTAGATATGTAAAGATTTATTAAGTATATTACAATGGGAATTATAATTATTGTAACTATTATAATTATAAGCGTAAGTTGATTAAATTGGTTACATGTGTGTGACAAATAAAAATTATATAATATAATATTATTAAAATAAACTGGTGGGGAAATTTTTGTGTGTAAAACGCAAATTTTTATGGCCTTTGGCCTAACATAACTAATAGACGTATTATTTCTTTAACTGATGAATGTGGGAAGTCTTCAGTTTATATCTTCGCGTCTTATTTTTTCCTAAGGCTAATACCTAGTTGGGTGAAAAGAAGAAACACAGAGTATTGAGAGTGAGAAATTGAGAATGTAATCTCTGTGATTTTTCTAAGAGAAAGAAGAAGAATGATCAAACAATTCTTCATTATTTGTCAAGGCATAGAAAGAGGAAGAAGGTAATAATCTAACCTTAGGTTTTAATTTTATTCTCTTAAGTTCTCTGTAAATTGATAATGGAAGTTGTTAACTTAGGTTTTGATTTGTATTCTCGTAGGTTTGGGGTGTTGATAATTGTTATATAGAAATTGTATTGAGTAATCAAATTCATGGAAAAGTGGTTAGTAGAAGATTTCAAATAAAAGTGTTTATGTTATAAAATATGGCTTAGAAAGTACAAAATTTCATGGTCAGTACTTGTTGTAATCTGCGAATTGGTGAAGGATTATGTTAGTATGTGAAGAAACGAAAACAACTTAGTTTAAATCGTGTCAATTAGTTAAGAAACGAAGTCGTGGCGATCGAATTCGCTAAAAGTGTAAAAAATGAAGAAATTTGGAAAATTAAGGTTTTGATTCTTCAAATATGTGTATATGTAATGTTTATGTATTTGGAATGGTGTATAGCATGTTTATTGATGTTATTTCATAAGTTTAGATGTTAAGTTTCATGAATTTATGTAGGAATTGGGTTGGTTTTGGAAGTCAGTGGGCAGAAGTATAGTCATTAGGTTTAATACGTATTGCGTGGCATGGCATTCATTGCATACCTAAAGAAGCAGGTCTTGCCATTTGATCAGTTTCATTTGGCGATCTCAAATAAGAAATTGCCACAAGTGTTAAGCTTGAGGAAGTATTGTAACAGGCTAGTTCTGAGCTTAAGCAAGAGAAGTCGTCATTATTTTAGGATTGTCAAGTAAGGGTCTAATCTAGTTTAGCATGCAATATAAGTGCTCGTAAGTAAAAGTGTCTAATCTATAAGAAGAGAATGATAAAGAAGTTAAGAATAAAAGTTATAGTTAAGTATGGTATAGTTGTACTCTTTAGTAGTTGATGTATGGTATCTGGGCTAAACGATTCCTTCATAGAGTGGAGGTATATACGAACTAGCAACTCGGAACCTAGTTTCTTGGTTGTTTATGGGAAACCACTCAGCGTACCATATTGAAATTATTAGAGACTCGATGTGTACAAAGTATAGAAAATGGATACGTATGATGAAAATGTGGAACTCGATTGGAATGTTGAGCAATGTAAATGAAGTTGGAAATTCTTAAAGTAGGAATTGTTATATAAACAAGAAGATTCAAAGAAGAATCTTGAAGAGATATGTAGATAAGAAATGGGAGTTACCTAACTCCAATAGCCAAGATAACGAATAATGTCGTAAATGAAAGGAAAGAAAGGGGATCGTAAAACAAAACGATCACGAGTTAACAAAAGAATTTTAAGAGAGATGATTATAAAATAAGATCACGACGTGATCAGTTTAAGTTATAAAAGAAAGATGGTCTATAATGTTTGAATAATTATAGCTTAATGCTATAAAGATGGAGTACTATGAAATAGTACGAGATAACTCACGAGGAGTTATAGATGATGTGATACGAGGAATTCATATCGAGCAAAGAACAAGTTAAGAGTAAGATAGAGTTAGGTGGGATTTCAATTGAGGATTCATGTGATGGCTGAGTTGTACAAATCTTTGTATGGGCGAGGGTTTTGTGCTCGCACTCCGTTTATCATATTGATAATCATTGGAATGTTGGTGTCGCGCTATCAATGTATATGTGGCGAAAAAGTGATTATTTTCTCATGTGTATGTTTGATAGTTAGAAACTATTAAGATTAAACAGATATTATTAGGATTAGGCGCGGTTCGTAAAACTAATGCATATGGTAAGTGCGTGACTCATAATAATATGGTATGTTTTGAACCCCTCAGCGAATTGACGCCAATGGTCTGACTAGGATAAGTTCTTAAACTCATATTATTGTGGCAAGTCCTGAACTTCCAAATGTGCGGTAAGTTTGATGAACTGGGGTATAATTAAGTTATGAATGAAGAATTGATGATTATGGGAATAGATAGAATTATTAAGCAATGGATCAGTATAGAAAGTGGAGACATAAGTTTTTCCAAATCTTCTAGCTAAGCTAGACTTCAAAATTTTTGACATCAAGCTAAATTTGCACTATGTGGCTTTTTAAAATGAATTTTTACTCTCAACGCATGGTGACAAATGTGTATGTGTGGACTTCTGGACACTGACATATCGTTACCTATTGAGATATGATATCACTAAAACCGATTTTCAAAGATTTTTGAACTGTTTAAAGAATAGTTTATGCTAATTGTTTCGGCTAGACGAAAATGATTTGAAAATATCAAAATGTATTTTATATCATTAATGCATCATGGAACCTTGTGCAAAGATGATAACAACGATAGAGTTATCAATGCAGAATTTCTTAGTGTTGGATGTGATCTAAGGATCGTCAGCCCACTATGGTATGATGTAGTATGACAAAGTCACAAATTGACGGAATCCTCAAACGGACTGTAAATACAATGCGGTATCATGACGTCATAAAAAGATTTTTGTGATTTCTTTAAGATGTGAGAATATATATATATATATATATGTATATTTCGATTGATGTCCGAATTATTATCGAAGTCTATGCTATTTGATTCAACTAAACGATTATTGGAAGATGTTCATAAAATTTAAATGTTCATTGAAAAGTTATGCCAAACCAAATTGTTTTGCTGCGGATTCAGATGTTGAAAAGATGAGGTGAACAACCCTATAAGGGGACATATTTTCGAGGACAATGGTTCCGAGCGTAACGCATATAGTCGTTACAAAACACTACGTTGCGGCCCAACGTAGTGGTACAATAGGTTGTCCACCTAGTGTATGTGAGGAGGGTGTTTTCAGTCTTTGTGATTGATAAACACTCTGGTTTGCAGTGTGAAGGATTGAGTTGAACCACTAGTAAACCAAGAATAGAGTTCACGGTCTTGTGACCCCTCAGCATGATTTGGAATCTTTTAAATTCTTGTTATTCATACCGCTTTCCAATTATTGAGCAATTGTGGAAGATTCTTATTATTCTGAAAGGTGAAAGTAGAAAGGATGAGAAAATTAAAAAAAAACTTGATAATTTCAAGAAAGAAATGAAATTCCAGAAAAGAAGAGAAATGTGAAACTCTTAGAAGATGAAGAGGTGACGAATATGATAATCTTATAAAGATCCTTAGAGAAAAAATTTGGTTGTAGAACCTAATGAATGAATAAAGTATTAACATAAAATCTATTTTGATAGATTGACTGAATGAAGATTAATAAATAAAAAAATTTCGAGGACGAAATTCTTAGAAGAAGGGGTGAATGTAATGTTCCGAGAGTTTGATCATATAATATATGATAATGATCCTTAGAGAAAGATAATGAACGGGTCAAAGAATATGTAATACTCAAATATAATTGAGTCTAAGTAAATGCTATGAAATAAAACTTATAAGAATTATTATCAAGAATGGAGATAGTAGAAAATATAAAACCTATATTAAGGTAATGTGTTGAAGTTATTCAATGAATAGATTTGAAAAAACACGAGTAAGGTAGGGTTTGGTGATTAGAGGCCGGAATCCTTATAAGGAGGAAGGATGTGACATCCCGGATTTTTAGAATTTATAAATGAGAATTTTATAAATAAAAGTATTATTTATGAGATATGTTGGGTGTGAGTATGTGTATATTTATATATTGTAGAATATGTGAATTGATGTGAAGAGAATGTTATATATTAATTTTAATATATATAAATATTTAATTGAATTATTTATTGAGTTAAATAAATAAATTTTGTTTTGATTATAGAGTAATGTAATTAAGTGTAGTAGATTATTTAAATAAATATTTAGTATTTAATTTAATTAATATAATAATTTTATGTTATAGTTCTAATTTAATTGAGATAATTAAATTAGATGAGTTATGTGATGATTGTTACACGAAATTATAATTAACAAGTAAATATAATTATGTGACAATTTGATGAGATTGATAGATGTTAAGCTATTGATTAATTAAAATAATGAGTATTTGCCAAACATGGTCTTAGGCTTTTCAAGTTCAAGTTGGTGTAACCAATGTATTAACTAGTAATTAGTATATCTAATAATTACTAGGAGTTACATATATTATATATTACTAGTATTGTATATTATATGTATATACTACAAGTTAGTACGTTAGTTTTAGAAAATAAACCAAAGAAAGAAGAAGAGAGTTAGAGAGAGTTGTAGGAAAAGAAGAAGAGGAAGAAAAAGAAGAAGAAGGGAAAGCTTTGAGAAGACAAAACAAGCCCCATCATCATCATCTACATCTCTCTCTTAAATTTATACTAATAAGGTTTTAATTTAAATTCCTTGTTTTAATTATATTTTTATGTTCTTCATAATGTAGTTCTATGATAATTGTTATATAGAAGTTGTATTGAGTAATTATATTCATGGAAAAGTGGTTTGTGAAAGAAAATTTGAAGAACAAAATTCATAGGTTTTGAGTAATTGTGGACAAATCTTGTAAATTCATACCTCTTTGGGTATAATGAGTTAGAAAGTGAGCCTTATATCAAATCGAAGATATGGAAGTAAGCTATATTCTGAAAGTGGAATCACATAAAAACTCTTTGTAGATTTCTTGCAATATCTGTTTTAGTAAGGCTGGTACGAAGGGAAAATAATTTGTCCAAAAAATCAAAACTGTTACGGTTTCTGACTTTGAACAATTCATATAAATTCGTGTGTTTTGAATTTGAAGAAACTTTAAACTGCAAAGTTTTAGATATGGAAGTTTACTAGCCAGAATCGCAAGATTGAGCCATTGTATGGACCGGATCATGTCCAAAATAAATTGTTTAGCAAGGATGTCCAGAAAATGAAATTCTCTAGACTAGTTGATGAATTACAGAATCTGGTTTAGATGGATAAGGGTCTGACTTTAAGGCCTAAATGAGGTTGTAGTACACTAAGTAAGGATTAATTCTATATAAGAAGGAACAAAAACGGACATGTAACGAAGGAGTTATGTTAAAAACAAAAACAACGTTTTGTTAAAGAAATTGTGAAGATGAGTTTTATAATTCTGTTTGAATTAAGATTTTGGGTGATGGTATATTTTGATGATTAAAAATATGTTTTGACATATGTAATGAGTGTAGATATGTGTTATCATATTCTATGCATAATTAATCATTTAAGATCAAGAGTTGAGATAAGTTAATGTGTGCACATAACGTGCTCGATAAAATGCCTAAGAGTAATAGTGTTTCTAAACTTTGGTATACAAAGTGTCTATCTAATGACTAATATTGGATGATATGTGCATACGAGTATGAAAAGATGATAATACAAGAATAATAATGGAAAGATATTGAAAAGGCGATTTTGATTTTGAAGGAAAAATAAACTTGTAAACAATGTGTTGAATATGCATTTTTTAAAAACCAAAGTGGTATAATAAAATGGTGTGATATCGCACATTAAACTACAAGTGCGATAGTCTAGCATGTGTGGTGATGAAAATGAAAATAAAACCGAAGTTGCATATAAAATAGTTAGATGTCTATAAAGACATTATAAAGGATAATAAGATAAAGTAAGGTCTTAGAATAAATTTGACCATGAGATTGAGTATTGATTTTATTTATTATCAATCTCACATGCGATTGTAGGTTGTGCTGCAAGGACGGGAAGTATTAGCGTGTTGGTAAAACGCCTAAGTAAAGGCAAGTTTTTGGTTCCTTTTGCTATGTGAACTTGATGATGATCGCTTTAAAATTTTAGTGTATGATGTATTATTTATGTCAAAAGTATGAAATGTGAAAGTCAATCTATGACTATGATGATTGAACTATGAATGTTGATTGAGTAAGGAACTCAATCTTTATAGTTGTTATGTGAACTACAACATGTATGCTATGTTTGTTTATGATTATTCTTGTATGTTGAGCATGTTATTATGTGCTACGTGATGCATGAAAACTGTTAGATTTTTCTTTGAAATTTGTCGAGCTCATTCTTGCAAATAACCATTTTTGATTCAAGAATTGAAGGTAACGCTATGTGCTACTTGATTGTTATGGATCAAAAGTGATATATGAAGATTTAATATCCTAGCTAAGTTGTTATTCTTGTAAACCATGTCTAATGTTTCGAATAATGTATTAATGTTGAATTGTAATATTGTTTTGCGAATATAAACTATTGTAGTATTAAAATGATTCTAAGATATTTAGATGTAAAGGTTGAAGGTTTTGGGAACGAAGATAGTTTGTAATAAAAAAATTTATTTATTCCGCAAATTTCAATTGTTGTATTATCATTTAATGATGTAAAATTAGAGGTTGAATGTATTATTAACAACTGAAATCGAGAATTAAATTGTATAAATTTTGGGGTCGTTACAATATCTCTCATATTATTGATTCAATTATTGTCACAGTATCATCTGCATAATATCTTATATTATTAAATCAATAATTAAGACGACAAAGTTATTAATACTATTATTTTCAATATTGACAATGTCTAGAAAGTTCTGTCAATGAGAGGTTTGGTCACCTAATTGCGCGCCAATAGGGAGAAATCCTTATCGAAAAGCCCCCTCTTTCCTGGGGATGATCTGGTTGTTAAATATTATGAGTTATAATATTAATGATGAATAAGTTCGTGTTGATTAAAGATGAAATTGATATTTCTATTGTGTTGGGATTATTAGTGTTAGTGAAAATCGACATCTATTTCGATAATAATGGATGTCTGGAGGTTATATTGACCAATCGGGTAATTAATAAGATAAATGAGCAATTAATTGCTAGTAATTCACATGCTTATAACTATTTGTTCACATATGTGTACTATTGATTCACATGCATGTACTATTAGGGGAGGTGGTGCAAGATTGATAATACTTGCATGACTAAATTAAAAATAAAAGAAAAGTTGAAGGTATTATACTGTAATATTTATATTTAAATTTGTATTTAAATTTTGTACCATGTATTTGGCGACTCAAGATGGGTGATGTATACCTATTTTGGGGGCGTCACAATTAGTATCAAAGCTTAGGGATATGATCCCTGGCTGAAATGTGAGAATAGAACTAGGAGGGGAGATACGGGAAATTCCTTCGCTAGTATGACCTATCTAAGTTTATTTGGTATTTATTTGGTCGGTCAGAGTATAGAGATAATATGTGACATGTCAATTAACCCTTGTTTTGTGGCAGTATTTGAAAATGGCATCCAAAAATATTGAGATAAGCAATGAAGCACATGAGACCGTTGAGTCACCAATGATCAATACTCAGGATAATGTGCATCAGGATAGAAATAATCCTCAAGAAAACAATAACGCTGACCAAATGATGAACGACAGAATGTTCAGAGGCTTTATGCAACTCATGCAATATCAGGCGAGAGCGGGTCCTATTCAAAATACAGGTGAAAACACTAGCAACTCTCGGACGGTCACCGCTAAATAGTTCAAGGAGCTGGGACCACCGGAGTTTATTGGAGAGCTAAAACCACTTAAGGCAGAGACGTGGATAAAGCATATCACCAAGATATTTGATGTCTTGGGATGCTCCGATGAGAAAAAGGTTCCCTTTGCCACCTTTATGTTGCGAGGAGAGGCAAATTACTAGTGGGAATCGGTAAAGCGTACTCAACCTGCTGCACTGAAGATGTCTTGGGAGAAGCTCCAAGAACTGTTCAACGACAAGTACTTTCCCAAAAGTATTCGTCATATGAAGGAGGTAGAGTTCATCAAGCTGGAGCAGAACAATATGATCGTGTCGTAATACGAAGCTAAGTTTGCCGAGTTGTCCCGGTTTGCGTCCCACTTAGTTGATAATGAGGAGAGAATGACGCGGATGATTCTACGAGGTTTGAAACCCGAGATACGTCAATACTTAATTTCTCACAAACTGTGTTTGTATTCAGATGTTGTAAATGGGGCTCAGTTATTGGAGCGCGATAACGAGTCAACCCAACCCAGAGAGAGCAGCCGATAAAATGATAATACCAGTGGTAGAAGTCATCGAAGTGGTGACAACAAACGTGGTGGAAGTCAACATGCCAGAAATGGTAACCACTTCGGTGGTAATCATGGCCAAGATAATAAAAGTGGGAATTTCAAGAAGAGGAGATTCAATAATGATGGAAGGACATCAGCACCAGCACCTATTGTTAAGGAAGGAGAACGATCGTCGGTCGTATGTTACAAATGCGGAGGGGAAGGACACATCAGTCCAAACTGTACGCAGCAGTCCAAAGCGTGTTATAATTGCGAAAAAGAAGGTCACCTAACCCGATTTTATCATGCACCAAAGTCAAGTCCAGCTGGGATGGAGGCATCAAAGGTCATCCCAGACAAGACAAAACCGGTAAATTAAGGGAGAGCGTTAGTCGTAACCTCCCAAAAAGTAAGGAATCCAAACGAGGTGATCACGGGAATTATTAGACATCGGTTTCATTCGACCTAGTACGTCTCCTTGGGGTGCTCCTATTCTATTCATGAAGAAGAAAGATGGAAGTATGCGACTTTGTATTGATTATCGGAAGTTGAATCATGTCACCATCAAAAATAGGTACCTGTTGCCTCGTATTGATGACCTGTTTGACCAGTTGCAAGGCGCCAAATTCTTTTCAAAGATCGATCTTCGTTCTGGATATCATTAGTTGAAGATTAAAACTGATGACATTCAAAGAGCGCTTGAGAACTTCGATGACGGGCATTACAAATTCCTAGTCATGTCTTTTGGATTGACTAATGCTCATGCTGCCTTCATGGATATGATGAACTGAGTATTCAAGGAATATTTGGATCACTTTGTGGTCGTCTTTATTGATGACATCCTCATTTACTCCAAAAGACGTGAAGATCATGAGCAACACTTGAGGCTGATACTCCAAAAGCTTCGTGAAAACAAGTTATATGCCAATTTGAAGAAATGTGAGTTCTGGCTTGAGGAAGTAGCATTCCTTGGGCACGTGATATCAAATCATGGAATATCTATTGACTCGGCAAAGATTGAAGCAATTCAAAGCTGGGAGCAACCCCTAAGTCAGTGACCGAAGTACGTAGCTTTCTCGGCTTAGCTGGTTATTATCGGATATTCGTAAAAGGGTTTTCTCGAATCACTACTCCATTAACTCAGCTAACTCGGAAAGATATAAAATTCGGTTGGAGTGAGGAATGTGAGAAGAGTTTTCAAGAACTCAAGAGGAGACTCATTTCATTTTGTTACGACAATACCATCCGGCTCGGAGGATTTTTCATCTACTGATGATGCTTGTGCAAAGGGTTAGGATGTGTTCTCATGCAACATGGGAAAGTCATAGCCTATGCCTCACGACAACTCAAGGAATATGAGAGGAATTATCCTACTCATGATCTAGAGTTGGCAGCTGTCGTTTTTGCACTTAAGATTTGGAGACATTACCTGTATGGATAGAAGGTGGAGATCTATACGGATCATAAAATCCTCAAATATTTCTTCACTCAAAAGGAACTCAACATACGGCAACGACATTGGCTTGAGTTGTTGAAAGATTACGATCATACCATTCAATGCCATCCTGGAAAAGCGAACGTAGTAGCTGACGCATTGAGTAGAAGATCATATGCGGGTACAAGTGCGATATTGTCAACACAAAGGCCCATTTTATATGACATACAAAGGATGGAGACAGAGTTAAAGACTCCAGGGACCCATGTGATGATGGCGAATATACGAGTAGAACCGACTTTAATCGATAAAGTTAAAGATGCTCAAGCTACAGACCTGGAGCTGATGCATAAGAGGAAGAAAGTGCAAGAAGGTGTTATTTCGGAAGCAAGAATCGATGAAGAAAGAATACTTTGAGTCAACTCCAGACTTTGTGTTCCTAACGATTCTGACTTGAAGTATAAAATCATGATGGAGGCGCACAACACACCATTTGAAATCCATCCTGGGAGTGCCAAAATGTATCGTGATCTTCGACATACATTTTGGTGGAGCAATATGAAGAGAAAGATAGTGGGATTTATCTCAAGGTGTCTAACTTGTCAACGAGTCAAGGCGGAGCATCAAGTGCCAAAAGGTCCATTGCAACCACTTAAAATTTTAGAATGGAAGTGGGAGCACATTACCATGGATTTTGTTACTGGTCATCCCAAGGTTTCTCGAGGCATAGATGCGATTTGGGTCATTGTTGATAGATTGACCAAGTCTGCTCATTTTTTAGCGATGCGAGAAACTTATACACTTGAACGTCTTGCTCGTATATACATAAACGAGATTGTAAGATTTTATGGTATGCCAGTATCCATAGTTTCTGATCGAGACCCAAGTTCACTTCACGATTTTGGGTTAGTTTGCAAAAAGCTATGGGCACGAATTTACGATTTAGTTCGGCATATCATCCTCAAATGGATGGGCAGTCGGAGAGGACTATTTAAACTCTTGAAGATTTATTAAGACTCTGTGTCCTTGACTTTAAAGGAATTTGGGACAAGTTCTTACCATTGGTGGAGTTTTCCTACAACAACAGTTATCAAGCAAGTATTGGCATGGCTCCATTTAAGGCGTTGTATGGAAGAAAGTGTCGTTCTCCAGTATGCTGGGATGAGGTGGGTGAAGCAACGTTGTTGGGACCGGAGTTGGTACGTATGACTACGGAAAAGATTCAAACGATCCGACAACGTATAAAAACCTCACAAGATCGACAAAAGAGTTATGTTGATCTTCATCGAAAGGACGTGGAATTCAATATTGGAGATCATGTGTTGTTACGTGTTGCTCCATGGAAAGGAGTTACAAGATTTGAAAAGAGAGGAAATCTCAATCCTCGATTCATTGGCCCATTTTTAATCCTCGATCGAGTAGGAATTATGGCCTATAGACTCGCCTTATCGCCAAATATGTCTCGTGTTCATAACGTTTTTTACATATCTATGTTACTTAAATATGTGAAAGACCCAAACCACATTATTGAATTAGAATCGGACGAGATAGTGGAAGATTTAACGTATGAAGAGGTACCTATTAAAATATTGGATAAGAAGGATCATATTCTACGCTCCAAGGTTATACCTCAAGTCAAAGTTTTGTGGAGAAACCACGATGTTGAGGAAATGACCTGGGAGTTAGAATCTGAAATGAAGTCAAGGTATCCTCACCTCTTCGACATACCAGGTACGCACCTTAATTTCGAGGATAAAATTTCATAAGAAGGGGAGGTTGTAAGACCCCAACTTTTATGAATAAAAATTAATTTTTCTCAAAATATATTTTTGAATATTATGGTGTGGATTTGATATAATGTTATAGTTGTGGGTATTATTTACAAATTTTGCAAAGTAAGCAAGTGGTTATATAATATTCGATTGGTCAGGGAATATTCATTTTTAGGGGAATATTAAATACGACGACACAATCATTGGTGGACCCCTAATAGAAGTATTGTCGTAGTTAGAAAGCGCATGTAATTATCTTTTATAAAAATAACGATTGAACGCTTTTTCTTCGTTAAACTGTTGAACTACCCGGTGGTAAAAGTACAAAAGAATACTGGCGTGGTTGCATAGTAGCACGGTATTGATTATTGATGCTTACGTGAAAAGTCACTCGGTTATACTCAATTATTGCTGTGAGAGTTCTTTGATAATATCTCTCATATTATTGATTCAATTATTGTCACAAAGATCATCTGCATAATATCTTATATTATTAAATCAATAATTGAGACGACAAAGTTATTAATACTATTATTTGTAATATTGACAATGTCTAGAAAGTTCTTTCAATGAGAGGTTTGGTCACCTAATTCATGCGCGCGCTTGATAGGAGAAATCCTTATCGGAAAGCCCCTCTTTCACAGGGATGATCTGGTTGTTAAATATTATGAGTTATAATATTAATAATGAATAAGTTCGTGTTGATTAAAGATGAAATTGATATTTCTGTTATGTTGGGATTATTAGTGTTAGTGAAAATCGACATCTATTTCGATAATAATGGATGTCTGGAGGTTTTATTGACCAATCGGGTAATTAATAAGATAAATGAGCAATTAATTGCTAGTAATTCACATGCTTATAACTATTTATTCACATGTGTGTACTATTGATTCACATGCATGTACTATTAGGGGAGGTGGTGCAAGATTGATAATACTTGCATGACTAAATTAAAAATGAAAGAAAAGATGAAGGTATTATACTGTAATATTTCGAGCCCCAAAACGTGCAATTATCGAAACTATGTTTTCCTATAAATAGAAGTTCATTCTTCTTTCATTCTCACCAATTCACTAAGACTCACAAGAGCAATTATAGAAAGAGAAGCTATAGAGAAAGAAGCTTTAGAGAGAAAGTAGAAGAGAAGTCTGCTACCTCACTATTCCAGTATCTAGTCTTCTTCTGAGGTAAGGGATATTATTTTGTTCAGTATTCATAGGAATAATATTTTCTTCCATACTCTGTAGTATGTGAGTAATATTATTTTGTCTCGTATTCCTGATTATACCCTCATTTTATTAAAGTATTGCTTCTATACTCCGTGAAATTAGTAGAATATCCTTGAAATTTGCGCTTCATCTAGTATCATTTTACAAGGATATTTTCTACACATTCTTGTTAAATTTTAAGTTTTTCATACCGAAGTACTGTCCATGAGTAGTATTCATTTTTATGGTACTATTCACAAAGTACTATTTATAGGGTACTATTCATAAAGTACTATTTATGGGTACTATTCACAAAGTACTATTCACAAAGTACTATTCCTAAAGTACTATTCATAGGGTACTATTCACTCGTGTACTATTCACCCGGGGAATTATTCATGACAAAAATTGATTTCTTTGTTGTCCAAATCAATTTTGATATAATATTATTCTTGAATTTTACTCCACAAAGCAGTATCATGTTGACAATTTGGACATTATTGAATCCTGGATAAGTTAAGTTATAATCTTTAAAAACTTATCATTTGCTTTCTTTTAATTGAATTCTTATATCATTGTCATCATCCTCATGCTTATATTGTGATAAAAGTCATATGTGGCTTACCTGCATAGATGTACTATTGATTGGTATGATTATGACCAGGGATTATTTGATATAATCATGATCGTAATGTTACAAATGATGTGGTAAAAATCCTCATTGGCCTGTAGTGCATTGATGGACAGTTGTTGGTATGATTATGACCAGGGATTATTCGGTATAATCATGACCATTGATGATTACATGAATATCCTTGGCCTGTAATGTAGGGATGATTCGATTATGTGGTTTATTTATTAAGTTGAGTCTCAGCGATAAAATTGATGATAAACTTTCTAAATCATAGAAGATAGTAGATATCATGCTCTACTTGACTCTTCTAATAGATTGCTTGTTCCGCTACAGTTAAACTTGATGTTTATTATATTTTATCAGTTTAACACTGTTGAAGGCTAACGATAATTTATTCTGCATTATCTTAGTTATAATATTTCTTACTGGCTAGTTGAGCTCACCCTTTTGCTTTCATTGTTCTCTTCAGGAAATGAGAACGTAGCTGGGACTAGTCGGGGAACGGAGTGACGATCCAGATGTTTGCATTAGTAATCCTCACTATTCAGTGAAATAGTGTGATAATAATTGTAATGAGGACTTTATTTGAGTTTGGATACTCTCTACGAGACATTATCCGTTTTGAAACACTCAGCTACGTTTTGTCGTACTGTATAAAAGAAGTTTGTATTTAAATTTTGTACCATCTATTTGGCGACTCAAGATGGGTGATGTATACCTATTTTGGAGGCATCACACTTGCTGAGCTAGTTATGCTCACTTCTTGCTTGAATTATATGATTGCAGCTAAAGCCGAGCGAACTGAGAGTTTTAAGAGAGATAAGGGCAAGGCTAAGATGGATAGTTGATTATCATGTAATAGACTAGAGTATTTGTATGTATTATACTTATGAATAACAAAGAATGTATTCGGTTTATGAACCTGGGAAAGGATTTATTACTAATGTAATAAGAATATAGTAAGTACACTCATTTTGTTGTTATCTCAATTGAATGACTGTATGAATTGTAGTATCGTGGAGCACCATCTGTCGGGTTAGAAGATACCCGGATTTGGGGGCGTCACACCTTTCTTCTTTAATCTTCTTCCGTTGGACAAAGCTTGCTCTGGCTAGCTTTTCCTCTTCCTTTTTTTCTTCTTCTTCTTCATCCGAAAATCTTCTCTCTCTCTCCAAGTGTTGGTGATTTTTCAAAATCACCAACAAATGAGCTTAAGCTCTCTTTTATTAAGCTTTTAAAGTTAGGGGTAAAATAGTCATTTCTCCCCCAAAAACACTATTCACACCTCCTTTCCCTAACCTCCTTACTATTCACGAAGCTTCTCTTGGAAGTTTCGTACTTCCATCTTACGGAATTCGTCCGACAGTTCGAAAAACTGCGATTCTCGGAATCCAAATATTTTTGGATATTCCGTCTTTCCTCTACAAATTTACTTTTACGCATTCTTCGGAACTTTGAAAAATTGAAAAACACTTTTTTATGAATAGTGTTTTTCGTCATGTTTTTCCAAAGCGTAATTAAACGAATGAAAAGTACATAACAGTACTTTTTGTCGTTTTTGTTTCGTCCGATTTCTGTACATTTTTCGAGAAAAACTTTTATCAACTAACTTAACTTTTCACGGCATATTATCGCCAAATCTTTCGACAAAATGTCATTTCGACATACCGATCTCTCGAAAAGGCTTAGGTTATTCAAACTCTAACCCTTAGGTTTCATCGAGTGAATAATATCTATTTCGTCTTTTTCCTCGAAAAAATTTTTGTTCCCGAAAAATTTTATTTTTATATTGAAAATTCTTACTCGTTCAGTCTATCTCGTAGCTAGAATCCTCCTGTTTTATAATCATCATAGGGTCTAGAACGATTAATAAACACATCACAGAATATTATTAATAAAAATTTATTTTATTAATAACTAATTTTTTAAACTAAATTTCTAGACAATCCGAATTTTCGGGTTGTCACATAAGGCCACCAATGCCTAAAAACTCCACCACTTACAATTGACCAAGCCCTATCACTTGTGTCTTGCAACAATGACTTGCCATACAAGAGGTCACATCTCACCTCTTAAAGCTAGACAACACACCTCAAACAAGACATTGAGCCACGTCTCACCTCCCATTGCTTGACAACACTACAAAGCAAACAAAAATAATTTTGATGACTAACTCTACAAAGTAAGTATCAATACGTACAAGTTTGTAAGTATTACATATTTTCATAATTGGATCCCACTTAGTTTACTTACTTTAAACTTAGTTTACTTTATAGTTAGCTTATAGTTACTCATTAGTTAGCTTTCCTAGCTAATCTAGTTATTTAAAAATTATTGACTTTTCCAAAGTTGACTTTACGTTTTATGAATAGTGATTTAGCGTTTTTGTGACGCCTCCAAAATAGGTATACATCACCCATTCTGAGTCGCCAAATACATGGTACAGAAACAAATACAACTTCATTAATACAATTGTCGTGCAAAATACGAAAACACATATACTGTGAGTTTAAATACAAATACTGTCTAACAGACAGTATACAAACTCAAAAGGAGTCATCATTACAATTATTGATACACTATTTTACAAAAATTATGAGCACTGCTAAAACAACTTTCTAGAATCATCACTCCATACCCCGGCTAGTTCCTGCTAAATTCTCACCTCCTAAGAAGAAAAATGGAACAAAAAGGAAAAGGTTGAGCTCAACTAGCCCAGTAAAGAATATTATGACTAAGATAATATACAACAATTTATCATTAGTCTTCAATAGGGGAAAATCTGATAGAATATAATAGACAACAAGTTTTAGATCAACAACTACAGCGGAAACAACAATCCATTAGAAGAGTCAAGTAGATAATGAATTCTACTATCTTCTAAGATTTAAAAGTTCATCATCAATATTTCATCCATGTAACATCAATCAATATACATCTTGAATTAAATATTCATCTTTGCACTACAGGCCAAAGATAATCATTTGTATCACCAGTTGGTCATGTTCATCTCAACACCTGTTCATCTTTGCACTACGGGTCAAAAATATTCATCAGCTAATCATTAATCTTTGCACTATAGGCCAAAGATATTCATCATTTAATCATTCATCTTTGCACTACAGGCCAAAGATATTCAGTAATATCATCATTTAGGACTGAGATGATGAAAAATATCTTAAAGAAAACGAATCCAGTGAGATAAAAGATCAAAAATTAGGGATTCGTACTTTAGTTTATCCAAGTTCAAAAATACCTTAACATTAAGCAAACTACTTATAGGAAAATGATTAAAACAATTTTTCATCTTGAAAATGAAAAAGCTTATGATTCTGGTGTGATTTTCAATTCTAACTAAGCAAACTACTTATAGGAAAATGATTGAAATGCCATAGTAGACTAACCTGCTACCTGATGGCTTTACCTGCTACTATTCACATCCACAATTTTTGAAATAAAATTTTTGAACATTTTTTCACCAACCAAAAGTGGGGCCTACCAACGTTTTTAATAAAAAAAATATTTATTTCTGAAACTTCAATAATTCATAGTAAATATCCCTTTTCTCAGAAAAATACGAATATTATGTCCATTCCATAGGAAATTAAATTCTCTACCACTTTGTAGAAGAAATTTTTCCAAATTCCAAACAGAAAATGCCCGAAATCCACATATGGGCAATTTTTAATACCTTCATTCAGACAAAATACTGATAAAATACCTCAACATTAATTCCATCATTTATAACAACAATAATATATCCACACAAAATAAATATTTCCCTATCCATCCACATAAAATAAATATTTTCTTATCATATAAATCAATAATTAATTATTCACAAATAATATTATAGAATCACAATTATGACAACCAGGTCGTTCCCAGGAAAGAGGGGGCTTTCCGATAAGGATTTCTCCTTATTGGCGCGCAATTAGGTGATCAAACTTCTTTCCTAAACAGAACTTCCTTAGCCATTGCCAATAATGCTATCTGACAATATTATTCAAATAATATGAATTATTGATCTGATAATGGAGATACTGTGTAGTGACAATTATTGGAACAACAATAATATAAAATATCAACGTAACAATTATTGAATCAATAAAATAAAATATTGAGCAGTAATTACTGTAACAATTATTGAGTAGTGCCCTCTTACGTAAGAATCAATAATTTAAAAATACTGTGCAATATCGTGTGCTCATCTTTTAAACCACGCGTAGACATCGTATTTTAACCACCGTGTATTCCAATAGTGTTAATTCAGAATAACTACTGTAGTTATTTGTAAAAACTCAAACTTATCATTTTCTTTATCCGACCATTTTCTGTTATGGGGCCCACAAATGGTTGCGCCGTCGTACGAATATTCTCCAACAGCAAGAATATTCCATGACCAAACGAATATTCCCCGACAACAATGAATATTTTATAACCACTTGTTTAATTTTGCAAAATTTTCACATTTCACCCATAACCAAAGTATTATATCAAATTAACACCTTATTATTCACAATAATAATTAGAGAAAATTTGATTTTATTTATAAAAAGTTGGGGTCTTACAACCTCCCCTCCTTATGAAATTTTATCCTCGAAATTGACGTACGTACCTGGTGTTTCGAAAAGATGAGGATACCTCATTTTCATTTCTAATTCCAACTCCCATGTCATTTCTTCAATAGTATGGTTCCTCCACAAGACCTTAACTTGTGGTATAACCTTGGTGCGTAGGACATGCTCTTTCCTATCCAAGATCTTAATAGGTACCTCCTCATACGTTAAATCTTCGGCTATCTCGTCTGGTTCTAACTCAATAATTTGGTTCGGGTCTTTCACATATTTACGAAGTATAGATATGTGAAAAATATTATGAACACGAGACATGCTTGGAGGTAATGCGAGTCTATAGGCCACATTTCCTATTCGGTCAAGAATTTCGAATGGACCAACAAATCTTGGATTGAGCTTTCCTCTTTTTCCAAATCTTGTAACTACCTTCCATGGAGCAATACGTAACAATACATGATCCCCAATATTAAATTCCATGTCTTTTCGATGAAAATCCGCATAACTCTTTTGTCGATCATGTGTCATTTGTATACGTTGTCAAATCGTTTGGATCTTTTCTGTAGTTATGCGTACCAATTCTAGTCCCAACAATGTTGCTTCACCCACCTCGTCCCAGCATATTGGAGAACGACATTTTCTTCCATACAATGCTTCAAATGGAGCAACACCTATACTTGCCTGATAACTGTTGTTGTAGGAGAATTCCACCAATGGTAGGTACTTATCCCAACTCCCTTTGAAATCTAGGACACAGAGTCTTAATAGATCTTCAAGAGTTTGAATAGTCCTCTCTGATTTCCCGTCCGTTTGAGGATGATATGCCGAACTGAATCATAAATCTGTGCACATAGCTTTCTGTAAGCTAACCCAAAATTGTGAAGTGAATCTTGGGTCACGATCTGAAACTATGGATACTGGCATGCCATGCAATCTCATAATCTCATTCATGTACATACGAGCAAGACGTTTAAGGGAATAAGTCTCCCGTATAGGCAAGAAATGAGCAGACTTAGTTAATCTATCAACAATAACCCAAATCGCATCTATGCCTTGAGAAACCTTGGGAAGACCCATAATGAAATCCATAGTAATGTGTTTCCACTTCCATTTTAGAATCTCAAGTGGTTGCAATGGACCCTTTGGCACTTGATGCTCCACCTTGACACGTTGACAAGTTAAACACCTCGAGATAAACTCTGTGATCTCTCTCTTCATATTGCTCCACCAAAATGTATGTCGAAGATCATGATACATTTTGGTACTCCCAAGATGGATTACAAATGGTGTGTTGTGTGCCTCCATCATGATTCTATGCTTCAAGTCAGAATCGTTAGGAACACAAAGTCTAGAGTTGACTCGAAGTATTCCTTCTTCGTCGATTCTTGCTTCTGGAATAACACCTTCTTGCACTTTCTTCTTCATACGCATCAGCTCCAGGTCCATAGCTTGAGCAGGTTTAACTTTATCGATTAAAGTTGGTTCTACTCGTTTGTTTGATACCATCACGTGGGTACTTGGAGCCTTTACCTCTATCTCCATCCTTTGCAAGTCATACAAAATGGACCTTTGTGTTAACAACATTGCACTCGTACCCGCATATGATCTTCTACTCAATGCGTCAGCTACCACGTTTGCTTTTCCAGGATGATATTGGATGGTATGATCGTAATCTTTCAACAGCTCGAGCCAACGTCGTTGCCGCATGTTGAGTTCCTTTTGGGTGAAGAAATATTTGAGGCTTTTATGATCTGTATAGATCTCCACTTTCTCCTCATACAGGTAGTGTCACCAGATCTTCAACGCGAAAACGACTGCTGCCAACTCCAAATCATGAGTACGATAATTCCTCTCATATTCTTTGAGTTGTCGCGAGGCATAGGCTTTGACTTTCCCATGTTGCATAAGAACACATCCTAACTCTTTGCCTAAAGCATCATTGTAGATAACAAATCCATCCGAACCAGATGGTATTGTCAGAACAGGTGCCGAAATGAGTCTCCTCTTGAGTTCTTAAAAACTCTTCTCACAATTCTAGCTCCAACCGAATTTTGTATGATTACGAGTCAGCTGAGTTAACGGAGTAGCGATTCGAGAAAATCCTTCCACGAATCTCCGATAGTAACCAGCTAAGCCCAGAAAGCTACGTACTTCGGTCACCGACTTCGGTTGCTCCCAACTTTGTATTGCTTCAATCTTTGTCTGGTCAACAGATATTCCATGTTTTGACACCACGTTTCCGCCTTGATCGAATCCGGCTTTCTTGCAAATTCTGGTGGTCCCAACTCTTTGAACTGCTTGGTTGTGACAAGCTACGCATTGCTATCATTTTCACCCATATTTTCTACACGAGTCTCCCTCGTCTGATTTTGCATGAACTGCAAAAAGTTTCTAAACATCCCATCATTCATCATTTGTTCGGTAGTGTTGTTTACAGGAGGAATATTGTCTTCCAGTTGCACATTCCCCTGGGTGGTGATTAAAGGTGTCTCCACGGTCTCATTCACTCCATTGTTAATATTTCCAGCTGCCATTCTCAAATACTGCCACAAAACAAGGGTTAATTAAAAAATTAACATATCGCATATTAACCATATGCTCCGACTGATCAACCAAATAAGCTTAGGTATAACACACTTGCGAAAGATTACTCGTTAGTCCCCTCCTAGTTCTATTCCACGATCTCCGTCAGAGACCATATCCCTAAGCTCTGATACCAACTGTGACGCCCCCAAAATAGGTATACATCACCCATTCTGAGTCGCCAAATATATGGTACAGAAACAAATACAACTTCATTAATACAATTATCGTGCAAAATACGACAACACATATACTGTGAGTTTAAATACAAATATTGTCTAATAGACAGTATACAAACTCAAAAGGAGTCCTCATTACAATTATTGATACACTATTTTACAAAAATAGTGAGGACTGCTAAAACAACTTTCTAGAATCATAACTCAAGTAGTATGCACACAACCCGATCATTTGATGATAAAGCATATACTTTGTAACAATCTTATTCATTTATTAATAAAAAGTATTAATTTATTAAAGGCTTTTAATTATCTACGTGATCTTTGTTTTATAATATGTGATAAACCCGTAGTTTTAAGCGATGCTTTTAGAATAATGATGATGATCATTCTAATGAGATCTAAATTCTTAGAAAGCTTAAAACTAAAATAGTTCCCAATCGTTGGATTACTAAATTGGGGATTAGTGAATCAGGATAGATTGGTACATCGTTGCTTGCTCGTTGGATGAGGATGATTGATCTCGTGATCATTTTGTGTGGAACACTTAAAAGCAGTATGTAGGTGCTTATTAGAGAATAAGTTCCTTTGAGCATTGGCTCGCTAGGAATACCTAATGGAGTTTTATTTGCTGTCGATAGGAATTCTGTAGTGATAGTAGTCAAGTAATCCTTGGACTTGAGATCATCATAGTATCTTGTGTATGATGAGTTATACTTTGACTTATTCCTTAAGACCCTTAGGGTATATCAAAGGGTATGCTTGGGTATAATAAGTTTATGCGTGGAGATAATGTATGATCGATAAAGAATCTACCACTTCTAATAAAAAAAGAGAAATGTCTATGTGATTCGATAAATGATGACCCGGTAGTCCTTGGCGAAGCGAGAATGAAATTAGAAAGGAGTTTCTAATTTGCATTATTTGGAGTTGTGCGTTTAAGGATCGAAATACATATAATTAAATAAAATAAGACTTGTGGTAATTCCATATCTTATATTTAATTGGGACATTGTATGGTGGAAGGATTGAATTTATGCGGTAACTATTTACTCGAAAGGTTCTTTTATGATTAATGTTGAAATCTATATTATACTGGAAAGTCGTTGATCATTAGGGAGAACTTATCCTATTGTAGAATAAATATTATTTATTTAAATAAATTAATTGTTTAATTTATTTATTTAAATAAGATTAAATTATTCTAATTGATTTATTCACAATAGGTTTAATATGGAGAACTAAAGGGTCACACCGTAAAAGGAAGAATAATTATTTAAGAAGTTAATGGCATAATCGTAATAATATGTTATGTATATTTAATTTAATCTATGGTGATAGAATAAATTAAATAGCTTAATATTATTATTTAATATTTTAGAAATATTAAATATAAATTAATAAGAGAGTCTTATTAATATTATTACAATTATTATTATTTTAATTTCTAAAAGAGTTTAGGAATTAATTTAATATAAGTACTCTCATTTATTCTAATTGGATTAGGAAGGAAAATTAGTTAAAGGAGTTTAATTAATTATCCTAATAAGATTAGGGAGCTTAATTAATTAAAAAAATTTAATTAATTAATAAAACCCAATTCCTTAATTGTTAAGGTGGGTTGCTTGATATCTATAAATAAGAGAGTCTTATTATGGGTGTATGGGGTTGTTGACTTTTTTAACAAAGTCGTAATAATTCGATTGTTGGGAATGTATGCCTTTTACATAGAGATAGAAAAACTAGGGTTTGAGCTTGAACACCCATCTTCTTGAATTTTATTCTTCCTTGGTGGATCACCTCTAGAGGCCAAACATTTGGGTGGCTGCGTTGATCGAAGGAAGGAACCAAGGCCGGTGGATTGAGTTGAGCGAAAGGATTTGGAGGTGAACTTGTACGAGGAAGCTCGATCTTGAGGTATGATTTTATTCTTTATCTTTTCGTTTAATTAATAATTATGCGTAAAGGGTGATCAAGGGTATATGGTTTGTAAAAATTTTTAAACTACGATTTTTACGTTTAGCATTTATTTTTTGCAATTTGATTGCGTTATGAATATTACAAACCTAACGGTGGCATCGAGCGAACCTTTATGCGAATTATTAATTGTTTTAATTTGATATGTATATTGATATGTGTTTAGAACAATTTAATTGGGCATAATTTAATTATATAAATAAATAAAAAAAAAAAAAAAAAAAAAAAAAAAAAAAAAAAATAAAAATGAATTTTTTTATTTGTTTACATAAATCATGAAATCAAATTTTTTTTAAATATTATGAAGTCTATAAAAGTCAGCAAATTGGAATATATTTTTTTGAAAAAATATATATTAATATATGATATTAAAAAATATTAAGTGGTAAATATATATTATTTTGAATAGGTTCTATATATATATATATATATATATATATACTTATATATATGCATATGGTATATATATTATATATATTATATATATATATATATATATATATATATATATTTATATTATATAATTTATTTATTATATATATATATATATATATATATATATATTATATATATATATATATATATATATATATATATATATATATATATATATATATATATATATATATATATATATATATATATATATATATATATATATTAATTATTTTTATAATTAAAATAAAAAAGTTTATTTTAATTTTAAAATAAAAAGTTTATTTTAATATTAAAATAAAAAGTTTATTTTAATTTTAAAATTAAATTTCATCTTAACTAATTAGAGTTGGAATTGGATTCCATGATAACTAATTGGAGTTGAAATTGGGAGTCCAAAAATAAAGGAGTTTAATCATATTAAAAATAAATCCATCTTTCCTTAAATAAAGGAGTTTATTTAGATATGAAATAAGATTTCATATTATTCAAAATAAAAGAGTTTATTTGTGAATAGGAAAAAGAATCTAATTTTTCCTTAAATAAAGGAGTTTATTTAAATATGAAATAAGATTTCATATTATTCAAAATAAAAGAGTTTATTTGTGAATAGGAAAGATAATCAAGTGTTTCCTTAAATAAAGATTTTTTTTTTACATGGAATTGGATTCCATAATTAATTAAAATAAAAGAGTTTATTTTAATTAGTTTATTTTAAAAATTTTTTTTAAATGGAATTGGATTCCATAATTAATTAAAATAAAGGAGTTTATTTTGATTAAAATTTTGATTAAAATAAAATAGTTTATTTTATTCAAAATTGGATAAATTAAAATAAAATAGTTTTATTTTGATTTAAATTTGGATTAAAATAAAGGAGTTTATTTTGATTCAAAAATTAGATTTTATCTTAACTAAATTTGCCCATTAAATGATATCGATATATATATTAAATGTTTATTATTAATAAGATGAATGTTATTTATTGATCGTATATGGTGATGTGTATGATAATAAATGGGATTGATTATGAATTTATTGACGATATGATTGGATTTTATTTTAGTTGGATGCGTGAATGTATGGTTTTTATTAAATGGAATTTCTGCGTACCTCGTCTTCTCTAATTTTTCTTAATGTAAATTCTATCTCCCTCTATGTACTTCCCTTATTGCTAGCGATCGAGGTTTCTATTTATTTTAAATAGTTTTGTAATAGGAATAGTTAGAATTAATTTTGAAAAATTGGAGATCGAAGAACGAAACGAGGCGCTTGAAGACCCGTTTGTAATGGAGCAGGGGTTTAAATGTAATAGTTATATTTAAATATTATTTGCTTGCCCAAGGGTTTGACCTTTTGGTTCACTTGGTGGCTCTAGTGAGACGAACTAGAATAAAAGTCCATAATCAATCAAGGGTAGAATATAGTATTATTATATATGTACTTATACTTATATATATATATTATATATTATGCAAACATGCTTCGCATGTTCATTAATATAATGCGTATTTTATATATATATATATAATAAATGCGCTAAGCGAGATGAGACAAATTAATAACAAACCCCTCGAATTTTTATATTAAGTCTAGCGTTCGAAGATATTTGGAATATCGAGCGTCGCCTTCTAGCATGATAAAATTAATAGAGTATTAAATATTTAATATGAGTTTGTTGTGTGTCACCACAATGAGTATTAAGTATTTAAGATGTTAATTTATCACATTTGATGCTTATAAAGAAAATTGAACAATATTGTTTTGTTGTGTCACCCTGAGGATGATATTTTTCTTTTTTGAATATATGGAGTGCTAGGTTGGACTTAACTTGGATAATTTTGATTCGGATGTGCCACCACTTGATCGAAATAATCTAAGAGGCAAAAGAAAAGGAGTTGCGTAGTTGATGTAATTGACAAAAGTTGTCTACTATTTATTTATATATAGTTTGTTGTGTCACCACAAGGCTATATACATTTGAAATGGGATCCTTATTCTCACTAGCAAATCTTTAATTAGATTTTCTTAGAACTATATAAGTGAGGTAATATAGTTTGAAGAAAATAGTGGGAGATACCAATTTAAAACAAGACCTAATTTATTTTGGTAATTAATAAAAGAATGTATGTTAAAATGTTGTTAATTACAAATTCATTTCTGAGAAATTTTACAATGTCTAAAATTACTATCCGCTGCGAAGCATATTAGATGCTAAATTAACGGGGGCCAAGAATTAAGCGGATTGGTTAAGGAATTTGAGAATAGTTCTCATGCATTTGAAAAGCTATCTTATGTCATAATCTTTATCCTATCCTGATAGTTGCAGAATGATGCCTCGAGGAAGAGATTGCTACTTTTAGAAAGTGGCGAGATGATGCCTGATTGGCTCGATGCATCATGCTCGCATCCATGAATGCTTGAGCTTGACGTCGGCATGAAACTATGGATGCTCTCTCTTATATTCTGCACATCAAGTAGTTGATGGTGAGGAAAATGGGGGTGATAGATATCGGATATCTAAGGAGCTCTTAGATCTAGAATGGCCCGATGGCACTATAAATGCAGGAAAAAGTTCTTAACATAATCGATTTGATTGATCGATTAGAACAATTGGTTTTTTATGGATGGATGGAGAGTTGAGCGAGATTTGATCTTGCACTCACTCCGGACTCCTTTCACAATTGTTGTGAATTTTCATATGAACAAGCTAGATATCGGCCCATTTGATTTGCTTAACATGTTGAAAAATGTTGAGAGTCACTTTCGACCAAGAAAGATCAAGTCTTCTTGGTAGGGGCCAAAGGATCTTACGAAAGAAGAGCGATTCAAAGAAGGTAAATAGAAAGGCGTAAACAAAGGATAATAAGAACAAAAGCGATACGGATAGCAAAAAGGTTTGCTTCCGCTGCAATAAGCTTTGGACCTTTGGAAAAAAGCTGCGAGAAGCATCTTGCGAGAGGCTAACAAAAAAGCTTAGTGAAGTTTGGTTACAAATGATTTTTGTTCATGATTGAAATAAATTTTTCTTTAAGTCGAGTTCTACTTGGGTATTGGATCTGAGCTTTGGTTATCGTAAATATAGATTTATGAAGGGACAAAGCAGTAGAAAGCTAAACAAATATAAGTAATCTATGTGTGGAAAATGAAGCAAAGGTTCTTTGCATTAGCTATAGAAACTTATAGTTTAGCAATACTACTGAGGCAAATCTATTAAGTCGATAAGTTGTTATTGTATTCAGTTCTTGTTAAAAATATTATTTCCATTTTATTGTTGAATGATGAAATCTTTGGTATTATAATTAAGAACAATTGTTGTTTATTTATAATAATAATGTTTTGTATAAAGCTGGAATATTACTTAATAAATTTTGTATACTTGACTTACGTGAAAATAATTTTGCATATTGAACAAATTAGTATAAGAAAAGGAGATGATCATTGAAAGAGTTGAATGTGTGTATTTTGTTGAAATCAAGTGTGAATTATTTGAAAGGTTGAAGAATTGAAGTGAAACAAATTGGCAAAGTATTAAGATTCTTTGATTAGATCGAGGAATAAATACTTGTGCTGATAAGTTTCTAGATCATCTCAAATGGTTTTCTCATAATGGACACCTCTCGATCTGTAATAATTGATTGATGTATACGAAAGGAAAAATCGTACCTTGTTGGACGTAGATGCGGTCCATAATGATTTCACAAGCATTCGGTATCCTTACAGGATCGTATCACAGAAATGGTGCATATCTACGAAAAGGTAACCTCAAAAAGCCCATTGAAGACTCCATAAAAGTTATGGGCGGGGAGGATTCTAATCTTAAGTATGTTAAGATAAAGGGTTGTCGACTTATGTGAAAAGGTTTCAAAAGGATAAGCTTGGGACAAGATTTGACAAGTCTGATTTGTGGGACATCTAAAAAGTAAGTTTAGGGTATATGTTCTATAATCTACTTAGCAAAAGGTGTTTGTTGCGAAACACGGCGCCTTACAAGATAAAGGTGTTTATCATTAAAAGGGGCTAGTGGGAGGATAATAGATCTTGAAGAGTTAAAGAACCACAAAACACTTATAAGTCGAATAAGAGGAACTGTAGATAGATAGACTATTGTACAATAGAGATCGTAAATGCGGAATAATCTTGAAGATACCTAGGAGGTATGGATTCATCATGGATGATGATGATGATGATGTTGCATGTCATAGAAGATGATGATCGAGTTACATCTGACGATGGTAAGAGTTTGAGTGTGTCACAAAAAATTCGATGGGGGGCGTCGTGAAATTTCTAGTATTATATGTTGATATCTACGGATGAGGAATGACATACCAATGCTCTGATCGGTAAAGATAAAGTTGTCTAAACATTCCTCCATGAATGATTTGGGAAGAGTATCTTAATTGGGGATATAAATCTATATAGATAGATTTAAGAGGATGCTCGACTTAACCCGAGGAGCGTATATTCATTTGATCTTTAAAGTCGTTTAGCATGGCAAACTCGAGAGATGTCTCGTGTCGATGAGCTATGGGTGTATCTCTCTTAATAGTCCCCACAGACTCACGAAAAGAGAGGTCGCGTGAGTGATGATCATGTATCTGATGAATATCTGAGACACGATGTTGATCGGTCGTATATGGAGAAGTTCACTATGAGTCGGTGAAAAACATCTTAAAGTGCTTAGCTTAGGCACTAAGGATGTGATCATATTCATGGTGGGTCTAAATTAAAACTAGAGGGCTTACGGACTCGAGTTTTTTTGAGACGAGACGAAGATGATGAGAAAATCCACTTTAAGGTAAAGCGTTATCTTGAGCGGTGGTGCGATGAATTGGAAAGGTTCAAGCAATGAAAAGAGTTCTTTGGTTTAGTGATAAAGACAAAGTATATAGCTATAAATGAAGGCTATGAGTTGATTGTTTGGATTAAAAGTTCATTCTGAGAACTAGGAATAGTTCTAAGTCTCATCTTGGATCTAAACATGTGTTGTGGCACTTTCATTTGATTATTAGAATCATTGAAAGATGGGAAATCACTATAGAGATAGTGGACTCTCATGAACAACATTACATATCCATTAACTAAAAGCTTATCAGCGGCGGGATAATCGTCACTTAGAAGAAGAGTATGAGATACCATGGCGATTGGCTTTAGTGCAGTGGGAGATTGAAAGTAGTATGCACCACAAACCCGATCATGTTTGATGATAAAGCGTATACTTTGTAACAATCTTATTCATTTATTAATAAAAAGTATTAATTTATTAAAGGCTTTTAATTATCTACGTGATCTTTGTTTTATAATATGTGATAAACCCGTAGTTTTAAGCGATGCTTTTAGAATAATGATGATGATCATTCTAATGAGATCTAAATTCTTAGAAAGCTTAAAACTAAAATAGTTCCCAATCGTTGGATTACTAAATTGGGGATTAGTGAATCAGGATAGATTTAGTACATCGTTCTTGCTTTCGTTGGATGAGGATGATTGATCTCGTGATCATTTGTGTGGAAACTAAAAGCAGTATGTAGGTGCTTATTAGAGAATAAGTTCTTTGAGCATTGGCTCATTAAGGAATACCTAATGGAGTTTTATTTGCTGTCGATAGGAATTCTGTAGTGATAGTAGTCTAGTGATCCTTGGACTTGAGATCATCGTAGTATCTTGTGTATGATGAGTTATACTTTGACTTATTCCTTAAGACCCTTAGGGTATATCAAAGGGTATGCTTGGGTATAATAAGTTATGCGTGGAGATAATGTATGATCGATAAAGAATCTACCACTTACAATAAAAAAAGAGAAATGTCTATGTGATTAGATAAATGATGACCCGGTAGTCCTTGGCGGCGAGAATGAAATTAGAAAAGAGTTTCTAATTTGCATTATTTGAGTTGTGCGTTTAAGGATCGAAATACATATAATTAAATAAAATAAGACTTGTGGTAATTCCATGTCTTATATTTAATTGGGACGTTGTATGGTGGAAGGATTGAATTATCACGGTAACTATTTACTCGAAAGGTTCTTTTATGATTAATGTTGAAATCTATATTATACGGAAAGTCGTTTTGATCATTAGGGAGGCTTATCCTATTGTAGAATAAATATTATTTATTTAAATAAATTAATTATTTAATTTATTTATTTAAATAAGATTAAATTATTCTAATTGATTTATTCACATTAGGTTTAATATGGAGAACACAAAAAGGGTCACACCGTAAAAGGAAGAATAATTATTTAAGAAGTTAATGGCATAATCGTAATAATATGTTATGTATATTTAATTTAATCTATGGTGATAGAATAAATTAAATAGCTTAATATTATTATTTAATATTTTAGAAATATTAAATATAAATTAATAAGAGAGTCTTATTAATATTATTACAATTATTATTATTTTAATTTCTAAAAGAGTTTAGGAATTAATTTAATATAAAGTACTCTCATTTATTCTAATTGGATTAGGAGGAAAATTAGTTAAAGGAGTTTAATTAATTATCCTAATAAGATTAGGGAGCTTAATTAATTAAAAGAGTTTAATTAATTAAATAAAACCCCAATTTTTAATTGTTAAGGTGGGTTGCCCACATATATAAATAAGAGAGTCTTATTATGGGTGGTATGGGTTGTTGACTTTAACAAAATACGTAATAATTCGATTTGTTGGGAGTATGCTCCTTTTACATAGAGATAGAAAACTAGGGTTTTAGCGAACACCCTTCTTCTTGAATTTTCTTCTTCCTTGGTGGATCACCTCAGAGGCCGAACATTTGGGTGGCTAGCGTTGATCGAAGGAAGGAACCAAACCGGTGGATTGAGTTGAGCGAAAGGATTTGGAGGTGAACTTGTACGAGGAAGCTCGATCTTGAGGTATGATTTTTATTCTTTATCTTTTCGTTTAATTAATAATTGTGCATAAAAGGTGATCAAGGGTATATGGTTTGTAAAATTTTTAAACTACGATTTTTTTACGCTTTAAAGCTTTTTTTTGCAATTTGATTGCGTTTATGAATATGCATCAATCATTCATGAACATGTCGAGGATAGTGAGAAAATCATTTGATTGATCACAGAAACATTGCTGTTCGATGCAAAATTTTCATGTGACATAAATTTGGAAAAATTTCGATGTGGGTGGGCATACTCCCTATATCATGATCGATTTGTTCTGTATCTGTTTATACTGAACCAACTTTGATTAATGGATGTCATTCATCACAGTCCTTTGGCTAGGATAGACCGACTTGAGCACATCTGGAAAAGTGACTCTCAGAACAACGTGGATTTTGAGAGCGACGTGTGGCGATGACAACATCCAGAACGATGTGAAAGGAAATGGGGAGTGATGCATGAATCAAATCATTTAACCAGCTCCATCCGTAACAAAACGATTGTCAGTGTCCAGAGTCAGAATGTTGAAACTTTGTGCCGTTAGCCCATTCCGAAATGCGATCTAGGTGGTTGGAAAGTATTTCATCCATAGTTTCATCTTTGTTAGCATCGATGAATAAACATGATACAGCTGAAACCAATGACCCATCATAGGAGTACAAAAGTATAATCCGACTAATTAGATGCAGTTAACATAGCGTCTAGCCATAGCTTTTACGGTGATAATAATTTAGACATTTGTAAAATTTTGTAAATAAATTTGTAATTAACAACATTTTACATACATTCTCTGTGTATTGCAAAAGTAAATTAGGTCTTGTTTGCATTTGGGTAGCGAACTATGTACAATGACTTATACGGTAATTGACGTCGATTAAAGATTTGCTAGTGTCGAGTTGATTACGGAATGTATGTAGCCTTGTGTTGAAACAAAAGTTTATCAGAGGAGATAAATGGTGAACAACTTTTTGGCGATTGCATCGACAAATGAAAATCCGTGTTTCGTGAATTCGATTGTCCAGTGGTGAAGCGGTAAAATGCAATTATAAAGTTAAGTCAATCTAGCGCTCCGTATATATCAAAAGAAAAATATCATCCTTGTGGTGACACGACATAGATAAATTGTTCATTTAACATAGCATCATATTGACAAATAACATCTTAAGGCAAATTTAGTTTAGTACAAAATCTGAGAATTTTTGAATGTTAATAAACGCCTACTATATTAATAAATGCATGTTTATATAATATTATTTGTTCTGAAACAAAATAAATACATTTAAATTAATTTTCAAAATAATTCTAATATTCTATTATTTAAACAAATAGAAGACATGATCGTGAGCTAGTATGGTAGGGAATGAAATTCGTTGAAAAAATTGGGAGGCGTGCCAATTCAGCAAAACCGTGATCGTGCTTTCGACAAATAATCGATGCGATGTAAATAGGTCTGTTTGATGTGCAAAACAACATATTAAATAAATACGCGTTTTAAATTTCTTTCACAGTCCAGTTAGTAAAATCTGATTTTTTTGAATCAAATTTGAATAATCAAGAATCAAAAATTTAATTTAAATGAAACTCCTTTATTTGAAAGTATGGATTCTACTCTCAGTTCGTAGCAAAAAATTTATTAAAGAACAGATTTAAAACATATGAAATCTTTTATTTACAGATATTCCTTATTTAATGAAAGATCGAACTTCAACCCAAATTAGTTATGGAATCGGAGCTACAATGAATTAGCATGAAATTCTAGCCACAAATTAAAATAAATCTTATATTTAATAATTAAAATAAAATATTTATTTTAAGATTAAAATAAATTTTATTTTATAATAAAATAATTAAAACATTAATATATATATATATTCTTAGTAGTTATATTATATATATTGGTAATTATATATATATATATATATATATATATATATATATATAACATAGCTGCCAATTTAAAATGATTTCACCAAGCCAGCAAGTACGCCCTTGCAAAATAAAATTTTTTCATTGTTACTTTAATTCGTTGTTTGCCCTTCAACTTTTCACGTGAATGTTTTTCAATGTGTTTTGTTTTTAAACTAAAATGCATGTACCCCATTAAAAAAAAATAGCTTACCCGTATTGATAACGGTAATTCCTTTTTTTTTTTTTAAAAATATTTGTCTTTCGCAAAATCAATCAGTATAAGCCGTAAAAAAATTGCAATAATCCTTTTTTTAATAAATTTACTCTGATAAAATTATTTAAATTGTTCTAAACACATATCAATATACATGGTTTAAAATAATTAGCAATTAGCAAGTTTAAATCCGGTACTTATTGGGTTTGTTTATGATGAATTGCAATAGTGCGATTAAAAATCGAGTTTAAAATTTTTATTAAATTATATCTAGAAATATGCAAAATCATTAATGCGAAAAATTAAATAATTAATACCATTAAATCGAGCTTCACCGAAATGAGTTTTTCAAATCAACCGGCCTTCGATTTGAATAATGGGGTTTGATTCCTGCGGCTTCTGATCGGCGTTAGCCGCCATGTGTTTGGCCGATGGTAATCAGCGTGTAAGAATCAAATTTAGATGAAATTTGGCTAACTGAACCTATATGAGCGTGTCGTGCTCTCCAGTGGTGAAATCATTACGTGTTAAATCGAGAATATACTACTTACATGTTTTTTGAAATAAAATTTTAGTACATTTTTCATCAACCAAAAGTGGGGCCCTTAACGTTTTTAATAAAAAACATTTATTTAAAACTTCAATAATTCATAGTAAATAACCCTTTTCTCGAGGAAAAATACGAATTTTATGTCCATTCTATAGGAAATTAAATTTCTACCACTTTAGAAGAAAGTTTTCCAAATTCCAAAGCAGAAAATGCGAAATCCACATACGGGCGATTTTTAATACCTTCATTCAGATAAAATACTGATAAAATACCTCAACATTAATTCCATCATTTATAACCACAATAATATATCCACACAAAATAAATATTTCCCTATCCATCCACATAAAATAAATATTTCCTTATCATATAAATCAATAATTAATTATTCACAAATAATATTACAGAATCACAATTATGACAACCAGGTCGTTCCCAGAAAAGAGGGGGTTTTCGATAAGGATTTCTCCTTATTGGCGCGCAATTAGGTGACCAAACTCCTTTCTTAGACAGAACTTCCTTAGACATTGCCAATAATGTTATCTGACAATATTTTTCAAATAATATGAATTATTGATCCGATAATGGAATCTTGTGCGTTGATGATTATTGGAACAACAATAATATAAAAATATCAACGTAGCAATTATTGAATCGATAAAATAAAATATTACTATAATAATTTTTTGAGTAGTGCCTTCTAACGTAAGAATCGATAATTCAAAAATATCATGCAATACAGTGTCTTCTTTGTGCAACCACACGTATTAGTCTCGTATTTTACCACCAAGTATTCAACGATTGTTAGCGGTAACAACTTCTGACGTTATTTATAAAAACTCAAACTTGTCGTTTTTTTATTAAACCGTTTTAAGTTATATGGGCCCACAAATGCATTTGCTTGGCCGTAAATACGAATATTCACAAAGAAGAATATTCCACGACCAAACGAATATTCCCCGACAACAATGAATATTTTATAACCACTTGTTTAATTTTGCAAAATTTGCACATTTCACCCATAACCAAAGTATTATATCAAATTAACACCTTATTATTCACAATAATAATTAGAGGAAATTTGATTTTATTTATAAAAAGTTGGGGTCTTACAATTTTTATAAATAGTGATTTCCTAATTAAGTTTTACAAAAAATTTCTATACTTATAATGAAACCATACATATTCAATCACGTAACACATAATTTCAATCACAAAAATATCATTTATTAATCATATAAAATTACATTAAAAGTCTTATAAGGATTCAAGATATTACACCTACATCATGATTCATAGTGGCAATTTGTTGGCATGTTGTTGGCTTCACTTGTGTGTTGAACTTACTCTACTACCATGTTTCTATCAAGCACTATTCGAGTTAGTTTGGTAGGAAATTTGTAAGTTATCACTTTGAGAATTATGAGAAGTTTTTAGAAAAAGATTTGGATGTTTCAATTTATATTGAGGAGCACATGCATTTAACTTATTATTTGTCCAATCATTTTTGTTTATTGTAATTGATGTATGATACTATTGTGTCATAAATGGACCAAGATAACTACAATGAGTTATAAGGTCTCATCGTAACATAATAAAATTTGTAACCTTCATATTTAAACTCAATAAATCTCAATAAATAATTATAAATGTTCATAAGTCCAAATTGACAGATTCTTTCATAACAAATTAAACATTAGTTGCTTCTATGTCATCGATTTTAAACGAAATTGGTAACCACACAAATTTTCAGTTTTATTAATTGAATTAATATTTGGACACCAAATGTGCTATTATTGTACTATATATATATATATATATATATATATATATATATATATATATATATATATATATATATATATACTAGTTGTGTCAATGCTTTAAGCATTCATTTGAACAGTAGAATTTATCTCAAACTTTGATGATTAGGATGATTTATTAGGCTAGCGAGAAATTCAAAATAAGTTGTATATATATATATATATATATATATATATATATATATATATATATATATATGTTTGTTGGTCTTCCCATATTCTATTATCTTTTTAATTTTACTTTTAATAAACCAATTTATGGTGAATTTAATATATGGACAAAGTTGAAAGAGTTCACAACGTATAGAGAAATTAAACTGGATTTATGCTAATATGTATATAACTCCATATATTAATTTTCACCAGAATAAATAATTTAGAAAACCGATATTTCACATAAATAAATTTAATATTTCTACATGAAAATTGTCGCTATAAATCTTATAACTTGACGATTTTTGTAGCGATCGCGTTTTTCCCTAGGGAATAAAATAGAGATTTAATAAAATAAATTTTTATTTTATTTTTAATGTGTTGTATGGTACTGCATATATTATTTGTTTGCGAGTATAAAATGAATATATAATGTAAATAGTTGTGGGAAGTAAATTAATTTGTGGAGGATATATTAAAGTAAATTATGGTAAATAAATTATTTTAATATAATAAAATTAATTTATTAAATAAAATATTTTATTTAATAAATAATTTTCATTTTGATGGAAATGATTTACGGATATTTTATCAAGAATTTTGGATAACATTATGATATTTAAAATGCATTACAGTTGAGTCTGATTATTATTAAGCTTGAGCTGGAGTGTCTATGTGATGATTAAGTAAATGCTTAGTAGGAGTTGTCTGTATATGAGCCAAATAGACCATCAAGCTCAGCAAACCTATTTCGTTAGAAGCAAAAAAGAATTCATCTATAAAACCCATCTTAGTCTTGAGTTCGATTTGAGAAATCAAGTGTCCATTCTCCATATCAAATTTCATAGCCAAATCTCTCTAAATCATGATCTAATAGCTGAGTTGGAGCTGGAGATCTAAGAGGAAGAAATTAAGTATAAAGGCAAGGAATTTCAGCTATAGTAAGAGGTATTATTATCATTTTGATAAATTTTACAGTGGTTGAGTTTTATGCGAAGGAATTGTGATAATTGGTGACTGTAATTTGATAATATAATTGTGAGAGATTTCTAAAAAGAAATCTGGGATTAGATATGATAATCAAGCTGTGAAATTTAAAAATTTTCATTATGTATGCTAATTGTTTGTTAAAAGACACAAATGAAAAGTCTATGTTATCAATTTGATAATTTGAGAAATACAGTGTTTGTTGATAATGGCGATTGTGTAAAATCAAAAGGTAGTCGAAGTTAGCTATCCGAAATATTGTTCTTGTTTTAAAAGGCATGCTAAAAGAATGGGATAAATCAACTTTTGGTACTTGTACTGGGACACGACTTATAATTTGGTACCTGAAGTGAAAAAAGTTACAAACTGGTGATTGTACTCGAAAAATGTTACACTCCGTTAAACATTAAGGACACGACTTACAATTTGGTACCCGAAGTGAAAAAAGTTACAAACTGGTGATTGTACTCGAAAAATGTTATACTCCGTTAAACAGTAGGGTTTCATCTTTATTCTGTTTGAAAATTAGGGTTCTGATCTTCTGTCATTCTTCTTCTCTCATTCTTCTTGTCTCGATTCTCCATTGATTACTAATTCTCATATATTTATTAAAGGGTTTTCAATGTTTAATTGAAAGGATGAGCTCGTCTTGAAGTGGAATCGTAAATGAAATCGGGAAGAAGATTGCGATTCATGCATCAAAATGAATGGATTACACCGAGTTCCCAAGTCGATGCTCTTTGTGGGAGCAATGGTGTGCGAATGGGAGGGAAGAGAAGATGGAACAAAACATCGAGGATCTTCTTTGCGTCGACTTCGCTTCTCTCTCTGTATGTTTGTCTCTCCCGTTGGATCAATTTTAACGATTATTTAAAAATTGGAAAGTACAAGCACCAGATTACAAAAAAAATTTAGTACAATTACCAGTTTGTAACTTTTTTCACTTGGTACCAAATTGTAAGTCGTGTCCCTAATGTTTAGCGGAGTGTAACATTTTTCGAAATACAATCACCAGTTTGTAACTTTTTTCACTTCAGGTACCAAATTGTAATTTGTGTCCCAATACAGATACTAAAAGTTGATTTATCCCCTAAAAGAATACAAATAACCATTTTGAAGTTACGTAGAAGCGAGAGATACATTACGAAATTTGAAGTCAAAGTGGTGGCAATATGCTTGCTACTTCTTAGTAAAACTTTCTTGCAATTTGTCTTGACTTGCCGATCTTTGAAAAATGTTTTGTTTCTGTGTTCTGCAACCACGATCATATGCATTTGGACCCCTACGTGATTCTATAAATGGTGAAAAAGGTGACCCTAATAATCTTGTATAAAATATGTTGTTTTAACTTGGTATAATAAAACTTTCAAAAAGAAAACTAATTGAAACTTTGAGAAGAAAGTAAATGTATCTAACTGAAATGAGAATATGTATTCATTCTGGATTATGAAATCTTTGTATGTTTCAGTTGGAATTCAAGAGGGTTAAGAAGATATTGCATTTGCTAAACAAAAGATTTTCAAAGTAAAATTTTGTGGTTTTGGGAAACCAAGCTTGATTAATGTAGAATAAGACAAATCATTGTTGTGTTACATGATATGTATGGGAGTAATGGTTTGTGTAAATGGAACTACACATTAGGAATCTAGGATTACGGTTTAGCAGAGAAGCAAGCGATTCGCCACTCCTAAAAGCCAAACATGGCGCATACCGCACCAAAAGCGAACATGGCGCAATTGCACAAAATCGTAGTCGGTCAAGACATTCCTTTAGTAATTTGAAGCTAAAAACGTGTATGTAAATGCAATTTAAGATGTAAAATCAGCATTTATATGAGTCTAATATATTCAAGCATGCAATGAACTATTTGGGGAAGGATTTCAAAGGAAGCTTGTAAAAGTTTTCAAAACGAAAGTATATAGTTTTCTGAAACTAGAAACAAGAAAGTATACTATTGCAACTACGTGTTGTATGAATGGCAAATGAGAGGCTGGGTGTTCTTTAAGGTGAGTATGATTATTTGTTCTATGTGACAACGTGTAATTAAATGTGGAATGGAATATATAGTTGATATAAAGTTATATATGATATGGATAATGTAGGATACATGAAAAGAGGATAAGCTAAGTTAAGATTTAAACGTAGCCTACAAAAAAGGTAAGTATCCTAATCCTTTGCAATTATTTTAAGCAAATCTTTTGAAAAGCAAATGTTTCAAAGTTATGTTACTTATTGAGAAGCGGTTTATTGATAAAATGTATACTGGTTGAATTGCAGTATTCATGAACAGTTTAAAAATAGTCTAAGCCTTTTGTTTCGACTAGACGCAGATTAAATATTTTAATTTTTTTCATGTGAAGTCTTGAAATATAGGGTTAAGTTCATATGACCACCTGGGGTTTAGGCGGTTTCCACTTAACTACACGTAGTGGGTAAAGTTACATTTAAACACCCAGAGCTTTTTGAGGTGAAGTGAAAGCGTCACTTTTTCATCTAACTTAAGCGTGAGTTGGCTAATGACTTATTTACCTCGATTTCACAAAGAGAGCACTCTCACTATATACCCCACCCATCCGTTCCAAACATGAAAGAAAAAGGTGGAAGGAAGCGAGTCCTGCTCCTTTATATTCCTTGCCGACTTCCATTTCATTCCAAAGAGAGAAAGAAAAAGAACCATTACACCAAATTGCTCCCTTTCATTCGACCCAAAGAAAAAAAAAAGAAAAGAAAAAAAAATAGGCTCTCTCATCTCCTCCATTCCAAATTCAATTCAAGCATACCATAAGAAAAATACAGTTAACAATTGAATTGGGGGAAACTTAGAAAACAATTGCAGCAAGAAAAAGGATTGGCAGACTTCCATCAGATGATTCATCCAACTGGGCCATCATATAAAGCACAACCAATCACCACGTTAAACTTCAATGCACTTCAAAATTTAGAGAAAAAAGTGACGAGAATAGTAATTATGTATATGTATACATGATTTCTATAATACCATTAAAGACTACTAGTTTAAGTTATTATGAGCCAAGTAAAATGGCGAGGCGGAAGCGGTGACATTAAAAATAGAACTCCTTGAAATATTTTGGTGAACTACACGGGAACATCGGTCGAGAACTCGTGCCACAGTGCGAGCTCGGTCGAGAAATCTTTGTTCAAATGTTTTATGATTATTTAATTTGTAGTGCTTTATGTTTAAGCATATATCTATTAATATCTAGATTTTCCCCACAACAAGAATTTCAACAAACACCCATCTCCAGAGCTTTGATGTGTCGTCACACCAACATCAATTCCATAACTAAACATATAATCACCGCCAATTTCAACAATGAAACAATCGAACGGCGCTTTAATTGCTATTTCTAGCTTGAAAGCGAGCCACAAGACAAAAAAAGGGGAAGCTAAATAGCACCCACTAAATCTAATTTCACACTTTGTTCCTTTTTGGGTATCTCTGATTTGAAAGCAAAGCATTTCAACTTATTCTCATATGGGTAAGTTCAGGATCTACATTTTGAAGGTCCCTTCTCTTACGATATGTGCCAAATACCCTATCCCTTCTAATTTTTTCCCTCTCTTTTCTTCCCCGATAACATCTTCCCCAAATCCCCACATCTCTTTCCTTTCTCGTTTTCAAAAAAAAAATCACAACCCAATTTTCATGACCTCAGATTAATTGTAAAAATCCAAACTTAGCCCAAATTCCAACGAAATCTCTGTAAATCATGAGATATAACTAGTACTAATTAAATAGGAAAACATTATAGTTAAAAATTAAGTTTGTACAAGTACACCCAATTCAACAAAATAAAATATTCGTACAAAAAATCTAAAAATCAGCGAAACAAACACAAAATTCATGATCTAACTCAACAAAATCAAAAGGGGTATCCTGAAACCCAAGGGTATATAGATGTGTATATATATATATACGCACACAAAATCTGTAAACAGAGACAGAGGATTTACCTTCAAGTTCCCAAGGCTCAGATTTGTAAACATCGATTTCAAAAACAGCTTGCAATCTAAAGGGCTTCCCACAAGCCTTACGCGTCAAATAATACCAAACATGTTCCTCATCTTTTCGTCTCTCTCTCTCTCTCTCTCGTACAGAATGAGGAAGAGAATGAGGAAGAGGGTCTTTTAGACATTTACTATCTTTTTTTGATCGTTATAACCCTTCTCACGCGCTTTTTGGCGTCTGACATACACGCACAGTTAAATTGGATGAAGAAAGTGACGTTTTCACTTTAACTCAAAAAGTCGGGTGTTTAAATGTAGTTTTACTGACTACAGGTGGTTAAGTAAGAAACCGCCCAAACCCCAGGTGGTCATCTGAACTTAACCCTGAAATATATTTGTGATATGATTTAAAGTCTGACAATGAACGGGAAATTTTATAATACGCTCTGGAGGGCTGGTGGACAGTGAACACAAATGTTGTTCGGAAAAAGATAATATTGATCCATACAAGGCATAAAGGGTTGATGTGCCCGTAAGACCAGACAGTTCACAGATAAATTTCGGATAGAAGCTTTTTAAGAAATGAAAAAAAAATGTTCATGGATTATGACTTCTCAGCTATTCAAATGTTGATATGTTGTTACAAGAACATGAATGATTCAAGATTTATTCTAAATTGCTTTACAGTTTAATTTCACTGTAAGAGTATGTTTCAAAGAAAATATTTATTTATTGTCACGATATTTGTGCATGATATTACTTGCTGAGCAATTGAATGTTCATTCTTGCTTTGTTATAAATGTTTTCAGTTAACCAAGATCGTATAGAAGGATCGGGTAAGGATAAGGAAAGGAAAAGTTGTGGAATAATGAAATGTTATATAATAGATAGTTTTATGTTGTAAATATTTAATTATCATGTAATAAACACTTAAAGGTCATCGCATTACCGAGGATAGTAAGACTATGTAATAACTGGTATCATATGATGTTGAATGTTAGTTAACGTGAGCCTTCGAATATAGGTTTCAAGTCCCGAATTTGGGGAAGCGCCAGTTTTTTACTATCGCTATACATCTATGGTAATGACACTTTTCATGTGGAAATATCTTTTTCATATGAAAATATTAATTTCCATAATTTATTGCAACCTATAACATTCGCCAGAAGAAATTTCTTGCAGCTCTAAAAGGACTACCAAACCAACTATTACCCTCATTTTGCTTCTTTATATAGTAATAGATTTTAATCAACTAGATAAAGAACCAGTTAAATCTTAAAAGTCTATGTGCCTGCTTTTAAAACGTCAAGCAAAAATAAATGGAGAGGAGTGCCACTTTCACTCTCTTTCATATCCATTATCCATATTGGGATCAAAGATATAGCTTATCCCTTTGGGAATATATGAGAGACTTGAATGGCGATTTCGCAAATGATATTGAATGGGATAATTTAAATAGGTACGTTCAAGGTCAAGAAAAATACAATATATTGATTACAAAACTTTCCTAGCACATTCATTTTCTATACAGATGCATACATTTACAAGAGATATTAGGGTAAATATTGTTGGAGACATTGTTTTAAATGTTGAAGCGTAACAGGCTTTGATACAAAGGAGTCCATACCGTTTGCGTAGCACTCATCTGCACTCTCTGACAAAGAGTTTGCTGTCATCTGCATTCATACCAACTAGCTTTGTTAGCCTTGGTATTACTAGTTTACAAGTAATACTAGTAAAGGATTCTTAATTACTCGTATTTTAGGAGTAGTAACAATGCATAAATTGGTAATCATCCCGATCATAACTAAATGAGTGGTGATTGGATAATTAAGGCCTATGTTACACGAACTCTTCACTTTTTCTTAAAGTAAATAAGGGAATACTGTAAAAAATTGGCAAAATTAAAGAGTACCCGCGTCGGACTCTTCAAAATACCACTCCATCTGAGTCCGTGTAACATAGATAAAAGGCCTAGTCAACAAAGTATTAAATTTCTCTGTAAAATTATTCAACAGCTGAACTGTTAAAAGAAATGGAATAGGAGTTTGATTAATATCTAACGCAACTAATACTCCAAATATTGGATATCTAAGAAGATGAATAAAAACCAGATATTTAATTCCTTAGCTTTAGCGTTCAAATATCCTATTCCATTTTAAGATATCAAATATTTGATTTGCTATTTCATTTTCAAAAGTAAGAAACATCCTTAACTTTGTGAATTGTGATTTAGTGCATTATAAAAGTCTAGTTCATATTTCTCTAAAACCCTAACAGTCCAAGTCTTGGAAACTTGAATCATATTGCTTTGACTTTGTATCATCTTTTCGTTATATATAAGAAATATGAATGATTATATTGTCAAGGTAACCAACCCAATGAACAACTATTGAGCATTAATGACACCAGACTGGAAATAACAAAAGCAAAGTGAATGAAAGAAACATAATATCTTGAAAAGCTATTGTATGCACCAATTCTAGGGATCAAAGTGATTCCATGAATTTGTGACATTCCTTAACCACTATGAACTTTTATAGCTTTTTGTTGCATTAGTTATACCACATGGTGCATTTGTGATGGCCCACAAACAAGTCGCTAGAGTTAAAATGCAACATTTGCTAAATGCAGCAAAATTTACAAACTTCAGAGTTGTCAAGGATGTGGCAACTTCAGGGAATCCAAATCCCAATTCCAGTGGTAATAAAAGTTCAAGTACTTACTGCAATTATAGGAATCCGCTTTCTGGGCAGTTCATAGTCTTCGCCAATTTGTAATGAATTTGAAGGAGAAACATGACACTTCACCCCAGCCCTAGATGCTGCTTCCCAGTTGCCAGTTTCCTCAAAAGAACGGATTAGTCTTGTGGCCTGAAGGCCATCCATAACCGCATGAATACATCCTGCAGTATTTACACAATTAGAACCAACCTGTAAGGTGGCTAAGTTGGTTAGACGGGTCAATAATGTCTTTTATTTTTATTAATTAAGGGTAAGGTAGTATTTTCCATTTCTCTTCATTTTTTCAGTGTGTTACTCCAGTAGCAGTCTGTTAGCAGTCACATGGCTGAGCTTGAGCAAATCTAGGAACTTGTGAATTGGAGTATATGTACTGAGCTCATGGTGTGAAGTGGGTATGAATGAAATATGAAATTGTTCCTTTCTAAACTCTTTGTTTCCGTCTGATCCTTCCTCCATTTCTACTCCCTCCTTCTGATTCTATCTAACTCTTTCCTTATTCCTTGTGAATTGTTGTTGTTGCTTGCTTAAGTAACAACTGAACTTATCAGCTTGTTACAATAGGTATCAAAGCCACTAACGTTTCCAACCATGGCCAATAACACACAGAATCACTAATTTGGAAGGTTTTGTCAGTGAACATGCTGACTCTATCCAGAGGCTGCAGACCCAATTGAATGATTTTGTCAGCAGTTTGAAGTTGGATTTCGAGGAGAGGTTGAATCAGAAGATGGAGCAAATGATGAAGGGTTTTGATGCTTTGCTCTCAGTTAGGCTACCTCCTCCTCCAAATAACACAGGTAATTCACAAACTCATGCTGGTTCAGTTCTAGGGACTTTTGAAAATCTAAATCATGATGACAAGGGTACCCCTAGTATATTCAAATCAATTAAGTTTGAATTTCCCAGATTTAATGGTAGTAATCCCAGGTCATGGATCCGAAAATGCAATAAACTGTTTCCTCACCATTCAGTGGCTGATAATCACAAACTTTACTTGGCCACCATGAATTTGGAAGGGGAGGCTGAAGAATGGTATGTTAGGTTTGTGCAAGGGGGTCCAGATTTGACTTGGGATGGGTTTGTGGAAGAAATTGTTGCTAGGTTCAGTCCAGAGAACCAGATGAACCCTATAGGGGAACTAAAAAATGTGCAGCAGTTGGGGACTGTGGATGAGTATAGGAAGAAGTTTGAAGAATTAAAGGGTTGGTCCTTGATTAGGAACCCCTCTTTGAATGAAGCTTTTTTTATGGACTGTTTCTTGGGGGACTTGAAGAGGAAATAAGGTTGGGCATTCAAGAGTTGAAGTTGCAATCCCTCAAAGAGGTGATTAGAATGGCTAGAGTTGAAGAAGCGAAGCTAGAAGCATGGGTTAAAAGGGAGAGAATGGGATTTAAAATGGGGATGTCGGTAGCCAATGAAACCCGGTTTGTGTTGGGAAATAAACCCGATGGGAGCTGGTATACACGGGTGACTAATCTTGCTTTGCATAATATGGAGTTTGGGAAGAATTTGCCTATCAAAGGACTAACTAGGGAACAAATTGCGAAAAGAGGAGGAAGAAATTGTGCTATTCTTATGATGAGCCTTACATTGTGGGTCACAAAATGCAAGAAACCACACCTATTTTTGATGCTACCTTCTCAAGTGGTGTGACCTTTGAAGAAGGGGAAGTCTTGTGAAGAGGAGAAACCTCAGGATGACAATGAATGTAAGATCCATGAGGCTCACATTATATTACATTATGCGGACACAAGGTAAATAACACCATCCGGATTGTGGGATTGACAAATGGAAAATGTTTAAGGATATTGATTGGCGGTGGTAGTACAAACATGTTTTAGATCCCCCAAGCTACTAAGAGAATCAGGGGGCTCTACCCAAGACACTAAACCTATAGCGGTCTCCTCAGCGAGATGGGTTTAAGGTGGGATGATATCATGAGGAATGCACCCGATTGTTATGGTCAGCCCAAGAGGAGTCCTTTATTCTTGATTTGAGGATCTTGCCCTTTAGGTGGAATAGATGTTGTCTCTGGGGTGCTGATGGCTCAAGCACTTCAATCCAATTATTTTTGACTTTGATCATCTCAATTGTCATTCACGAGGATAATAAGGAAGTTGTGCTCGAGAGGTGAATCAGATTCAACTACTCCCACCATTCATTTAATGTCTTATGGGGAGTTCCAACAAGCTTTGAATACAGCCACACATAGTTATTTTGGTTACCTCTTTGGGATGAGCTCGATAATCCAAATAATGAAGACCGGACTACTAGCAAAAGGGGCAGCCACAAGTGATGGGGAAAATAGGGATAGCTCCCAACTGGACTCCTTGTTGCAGAGTTTTTCTGAGGTATTTAAGGAGTTACAAGGGCTGCCACCAGATAGAACTCATAATCACCATATCAATCTAAAAGAGGGTAGCCAACCAATTAACCTTCGACCGTATAGATATCCTCATGCGAGAAGGAAGAGATTGAGAAGATTGTAAATGAAATGTTTGTTTACGGAATAATTCAGCCAAGTACAAGTCCTTATGCATTTCGATACTATTAGTAAAAAGCGAGGATAGAACATGGAAAATGTGTGTAGATTATGAGATCTTTGAATGAGATGACGATTAAAGATAAGTTCCCCATTCACTCGCTATTGATGAGCTCTTAGATGAATTGCATGGCTCTAAATGGTACTCAAGTTGGACCTCGTGTTGGAGTTATTACCAAATTAAGGAACACCCCGGATATTCCTAAAGCGCGCTTTAGAACACACCTGGGCATTTTGAATTCCTAGTGATGCTTTTGGGCTCACTAATGCCCCAACCACTTTTCGATCCTTAATGAATCAAATCTTTAAGCCCTATTTGAGGAAGTTTATCCTAGTCTTCTTTGATGACATC